>CM039679.1:266225131-266564969 GCA_022537955.1 Schmidtea mediterranea | reverse complement strand
AGAGAGATAAACGCTCATTCGGTTTTTAAGTTTTCCCTTCGAAATTTTGGGTAATTTTCCAAATCTGGCAAAGTTGAATATCTAATACCAGTTTCTTTTTCTGCTGTCGATATCTAATCAATATCAATATCTGGTTTATTAATGTCTACATCAATAATCGGTTCTTTCAAATTGACATCAAAATCCCTTCGCTTTTCCCATGAATGTCAATGTCGACTTGTCTGGACCTTCAACATCAATGTCTAGTTTCTCCTTTAGGCTTCTTTAACTTTCCTTCAAATGTTGGTAAATATTCCCAATCAGGTAAGTTGATACCAAACCCATGTTTCTTTTCCTGCGTCGAATCTAAAAATCAAATTATGCAATATCTGGTTTTATTAATGTCTACATCAAGTATTCAGCTTTCTTGTCAAATTGACATCGATATCTGCCTTTCGGTTTTTTTCCATGCAATGTCAAATATCAACTTCTGGACCTTCAAACATCAAATGTCTATTTCTCCTTTAGGCTTCTTTACTTTTCCCTTCAATGTTGGTAACTTCCAATACTGGTAAAGTTGATACCAAACGCCATGCTTCTTTTTCTGGCGCGTCAGACAATACTAGATCAATATCAATATCTGGTTTATTAAAATGTCTACATCAATATCGGTTTCTTCAAATTGACATCAAAATCCCTTCGCTTTTTCCCATGAATGTCAATGCGACTTCTGGAACGCTTCAACATCAAATGTCTATTTCTCCTTTAGGCTTCTTTACTTTTCCCTTCAAATGTGGTAACTTCCAAATCAGGGTAAGGTTGATACCAAACCCATGCTTCTTTTTCATTGCCATCGACATCTAGATCAATATCAAATATCTTGGTTTATTAATGTCTACATCAACATTCGGTTTTCTTCAAATTGACATCAAAAATCCCTTTCGCTTTTTTTTTCCCATGAATGTCAAATGTCGACTTCTGGACGCTTCAAAACATGCAATGTCTATTTCTCACTTTAGGGCTTCGCTTTAGCTTCTTCAAATGTTGGTAACTTCCAATCAGAGTAAGTTGAATAACAAACCATGTTTTCTTTTTCTTGTCATCGGCATCTAAGATCAATATCAATAATCTGGTTTATTAATGTCTATATCAACAATCGGTTTCCTTCAAATTGAAGCATCAAAATCTCCTTTCGGTTTTTCCCATGGAAATGTCAATGTCGGACTTCTGGACCTTCAATCATCAATGTCTATTTCTCGCTTTGGCTTCTTACTTATTCCTGCAAATGTTGGTAACTTCCACAAGTCTGGTAAAGTTGATACCAAACCCCATGTTTCTTTTTCTTGCCGTCGACATCTAGATCATAATCAATATCTGGTGGAATGTAATGTCTACATCAACATTCGGTTTCTTCACAATTGACTCAAAATCTCCTTTCGGGTTTTTCCCATGAATGTCAATGTCGACTTCTGGACCTTCAAATCAATGGTTCTATTTCTCCTTAGGCTTCTTTACTTCCTTCAATGTTGAAAGTTCCAATGGTAAGTTGAACAAACCATTTTTTCTTGCCGTCGACATCTGATCAATATCTGGGTTTATTTAATGGTCTACATCAACATTCGGTTTTCTTCAAATTGACATCAAAAAATCTCCTTTCGGTTTTTCCCATGAATGTCAATGTCGAATTCTGGACTTCAACATTCAAAATGTCTATTTCCTTCCTTTAGGCTTCTTAATTTCCTTCAAATGTTGTAACTTCAATCCTGGTAAATATGTCTAGCATGTTTCTTTCTTGCCGTCGACATAATATCAACTTCTGATATCTCAAATGAATCAATGTCTCCTTTATGCTTCTTTCCCTGAATATCGATGCTAGCATCTGGTACTTCAACATTAACATCTAGTTTTCCCTTTTTCGATTTATTTTTATCTTTAGATTTTTTGGCATTTCCATCGAAATCGATTTCAGGAGTATTTTATCGAGATCAACCTGTCCTTTAGATTTCTTACTTTTATTACTAAATTTTGGAAATTTCCAATTTGGTAAATTAATATCTATTCCATGTTTTTTCTTTTTATTACTCACATCAATATCAATATCAATATCAGCATCAGTTTTATCAACCCAATACTGAATCTTGGATTCTTCCATCATATTCTATGTCAATAGAGTGGTGTTAATACCCAATCAACTTCAGATTTTGTTTTTTACCTTTTCCTTCAAACTTCAAGCCTTTCATGCTTGGTAACCCAATATTTATTCCATGTTTCTTTTTCTTACCATCGATCTCAATATCCATATCCGGTTTAGTGATGTCTATTTCAAGATCTGGCTTATTAAAAGTAACATCAACATTTCCTTTTGCTCTATTGCCATGAATATCAACATCAACTTCTGGTCCCCTAATATCGATATCCAATTCTCCTTTAGGTTTTTTAAGTTTTCCTTCGAATTTTGGTAACTTCCAATCTGGTAAATTAAAGTCTAATCCATGTTTCTTTTCTTTCCATCGTAATCGCTTCAATATCATACCGGTTTATGAAAATCTATATCGAACATTGGGTTCTTTTATGAGATCCTTATATCGCCTTTCGTTTCTTTCAGAATGTCGTCATGTAGGTGGCTCAACATCCTAAAGCCCTTTCGTTTTTTTAAGTCCTTCGTTTTGGTCAATTTCCCAATTGGCAAGTTGATATCTAACCATGTTTCTTTTTCTTTGCTGTCGAATTGATCATTCAATATTGGTTATTATTCTAATCAATATTCGGTTTTTGCAAATTGACAATGATTCTCCTTTCGCGCTTTTGTCCCATGAATGTCATGTCGACTCGTGGACTTCAAATCATATCTATTTCTTAGGCTTCTTATTTTCCTTCCAAGTTTGGTGAATGCAATCAGGTAAGTGATACAACCCATGTTCTTTTTCTTGGTCGCCTAGATCAATATAATATCTGGTTTATAATGTCTACTCAACATCGGTCTTCAACATGGACATCAAAAGCTTTCGGTTTTCCATGAAGTCAATGTCGACTTTCTGGATTCAACATCTAATGTTTCTTCTTTAGGTCTACTTTCCTTCAAATGTTGGTAATTTCAATCAGGTAATGCTTGAACACCCATGTTTCCTGTTTTCTGCGTCGCACTGATCAGTATCATATCAGTTATTAATGTCTATATAACATTCGTTCCTCAAATTGACATCAAAATCTCCTTTCGGTTTTCCCATGAATGTCCAAGTCGATTGGACCTCAACTCAATGTCATTTTCCTTAGCTTCTTCTATTTCTTCAAATGTTGTAACTCCAATCTGGTAAGTTATACAAACATGTCTTTTCTTGCCATCGGCATTAGATCAATATCAAGTACTGGTTAAATTAGTCTACATCAATATTCGGTTTCTCAAATTGACATCGAGATCTGCCTTCGGTTTTCCCATGAATGTCAAGTGTGACTTCTGGACCTTCAACATCATGTCTATCTCCTTGTAGGTCTTTATACTTTTCTTCAAATTTGGTAAATTTCCAAAGGTAAGTTGATACAAACCATGTTTTCTTTCTTGCGTCGACATTAGAACAATATCAATATTATTATTATTATGTCTATATCAATCGTTTTTCAAATTGACATCAAAATCTTCCTTTCCGGTTTTTTCCATGATGTCAATGCGACTCTGGACTTAAATAAGTTATTTTCCTTTAGGCTTCTTTTACTTTTCATTCAAATGTTGGTACTTCCATCTGGTGGTTGAACCAACCATGTTTTTCTTTTTCTTGTCCCGCCTAGATGAAATATAATATCTGGTTTATTAATGTCTACACATATTCGTTTCTGTCAAATTGGACATGCGATATCTCTTTGTCGGTTTTTTTCCCATGAATGTCAGAATGTGACTTCTGGACTTCCGAACATCAGATGTCTTTTCCTTCAGGCTCTTTACTTTCCTTCAATGTTTGGTAAATTCATCAGGTAAGTGATACAAACCCAATGTTTCCTTTTTCTGCGTCGAAATTAATCAACTCAATATCTGGTTTATAATTCTACATAAACATTCGGTTTCTTCAAATGACATCAAATCCTTCGTTTTTCCCATAGTCAAGTCGCTTCTGGACTTCAACATCAATGTCTATTCTCTTTAGGCTTCTTTATTTTCCTTCAAATGTTGGAATCCCAATAGGTGTTGATACCACAACATGTTCTTTTCTGCCATCGACATTAGATATATCTGGTTATTAATGTCTACACAACATTCGTTCTTTAATGCATCAAAACTCCTTCGTTTTTTCCCATGATATGTCGACTTTGACTTCAACAATCAATGTCTATTTCTCCTTTAGGCTTCTTTACTTTTCCTTCAAATGTTGGTAACTTCCAATCTGGTAAATTAATGTCTAAGCCAATGTTTTTTTCTTGCCGTCGACATCAATATCAACTTCTGGGATACTCAAATGAACATCAATGTCTCCTTTATGCTTCTTTCCGTATCGTGCTAGCTCTGTATTCAACATTAACATTAGTTTCCCTTTTGTTTTTTTTATCTTTAAGTTTTTGGCATTTCCATCGAAATCGATTTCAGGGTATCTATATCTGGAGTCACTGTCTTAGATTTCTTACTTTTATTACTAAATTTGAAATTTTCAATTGGTAAATTATATCTATTCCATGTTTTTTCTTTTTATTACTCACATCAATATCAATATCAATATCAGCATCAGGTTTATCAACACTCAAATCACCTGAAATCCTATGTTTCTTTCCATCAATATCTATGTCAATAGATGGTGTTTAAACCAATACTCAATGTTTTTACTTTTCCTTCAAACTTCAAGCTTTCATGCTTGTACCAATATTATTCATGTTTCTTTTTCGTACCATGATTCAAGACCTAATCCGTTAGCTGTGTCTATCTTCAGATATGGCTTATAAAAGTAAATCAATTTCCTTTGGCTCTTTGCATGAAGTATACATAACTCTGCGTCCCTAATATCGGATAATCATCTTCTTTAGGTTTTTAAGTTTTCGCTTCGATTGTAGACTTCAATCTGTGTAAATTAAGTAATCATGTTCTTTCTTTCATCGATATCAACTCAATAATTCGTTTTGAAAATTATAATCCGACATGGGTTCCTTATGGAGATTATTTCGCGCTTTGGTTTTTCCATGGAATGTCAACGTCCGATGTCAGGCTCACATTAAAGCTCTTTGTTTTAAGTTCCTTATATTTGGTATTTCCAATCTGGCCACGGGAGTGATTCTAATACATGTTTCTTTTTCGTGATGTCGATATCTAGATCAATATCAATATCTGGTTTATTAATGTCTACATCAATATTCGGTTTCTTCAAATTGACATCGATATCTCCTTTCGGTTTTTTCCCATGAATGTCAATATCAACTTCTGGACCTTCAACATCAATGTCTATTTCTCCTTTAGGCTTCTTTACTTTTCCTTCAAATGTTGGTAACTTCCAATCTGGTAAGTTGATACCAAACCCATGTTTCTTTTCTTGCCATCGACATCTAGATCAATATCAATATCTGGTTTATTAATGTCTACATCAACATTCGGTTTCTTCAAATTGACATCAAAAATCTCCTTTCGGTTTTTTCCCATGAATGTCAATGTCGACTTCTGGACCTTCAACATCAATGTCTATTTCTCCTTTAGGCTTCTTTACTTTTCCTTCAAATGTTGGTAACTTCCAATCTGGTAATTAATGTCTAAGCCAATGTTCTTTTTCTTGCCGTCGACATCAATATCAACTTCTGGATACTCAAATGAACATCAATGTCTCCTTTATGCTTCTTTCCCTGAATATCGATGCTAGCATCTGGTACTTCAACATTAACATCTAGTTTTCCCTTTTTCGATTTATTTTTATCTTTAGATTTTTTGGCATTTCCATCGAAATCGATTTCAGGAGTATTTATATCGAGATCAACCTGTCCTTTAGATTTCTTACTTTTATTACTAATTTTGGAAATTTCCAATTTGGTAAATTAATATCTATTCCATGTTTTTTCTTTTTATTACTCACATCAATATCAATATCAATATCAGCATCAGGTTTATCAACACTCAAATCACCTGAAATCCTATGTTTCTTTCCATCAATATCTATGTCAATAGATGGTGTTTTAACACCCAAATCAACTTCAGATTTTGGTTTTTTACCTTTTCCTTCAAACTTCAAGCCTTTCATGCTTGGTAACCCAATATTTATTCCATGTTTCTTTTTCTTACCATCGATCTCAATATCCATATCCGGTTTAGTGATGTCTATTTCAAGATCTGGCTTATTAAAAGTAACATCAACATTTCCTTTTGCTCTATTGCATGAATATCAACATCAACTTCTGGTCCCCTAATATCGATATCCAATTCTCCTTTAGGTTTTTAAGTTTTCCTTCGAATTTTGGTAACTTCCAATCTGGTAAATTAAAGTCTAATCCATGTTTCTTTTTCTTTCCATCGATATTAACTTCAATATCAATATCCGGTTTATGAAAATCTATATCGACATTTGGGTTCTTTACATTGAGATCTATTTCGCCTTTCGGTTTCTTTCCATGAATGTCAACGTCGATGTCAGGTGCTTCAACATCTAAAGCTCCTTTCGGTTTTTTAAGTTTCCCTTCGAATTTTGGTAATTTCCAATCTGGCAAGTTGATATCTAATCCATGTTTCTTTTTCTTGATGTCGATATCTAGATCAATATCAATATCTGGTTTATTAATGTCTACATCAATATTCGGTTTCTTCAAATTGACATCGATATCTCCTTTCGGTTTTTTCCCATGAATGTCAATATCAACTTCTGGACCTTCAACATCAATGTCTATTTCTCCTTTAGGCTTCTTTACTTTTCCTTCAAATGTTGGTAACTTCCAATCTGGTAAGTTGATACCAAACCCATGTTTCTTTTTCTTGCCATCGGCATCTAGATCAATATCAATATCTGGTTTATTAATGTCTACATCAACATTCGGTTTCTTCAAATTGACATCAAAATCTCCTTTCGGTTTTTTCCCATGAATGTCAATGTCGACTTCTGGACCTTCAACATCAATGTCTATTTCTCCTTTAGGCTTCTTTACTTTTCCTTCAAATGTTGGTAACTTCCAATCTGGTAAGTTGATACCAAACCCATGTTTCTTTTTCTTGCCGTCGACATCTAGATCAATATCAATATTTATTTTATTAATGTCTATATCAACATTCGGTTTCTTCAAATTGACATCAAAATCTCCTTTCGGTTTTTTCCCATGAATGTCAATGTCGACTTCTGGACCTTCAACATCAATGTCTATTTCTCCTTTAGGCTTCTTTACTTTTCCTTCAAATGTTGGTAACTTCCAATCTGGTAAGTTGATACCAAACCCATGTTTCTTTTTCTTGCCATCGACATCTAGATCAATATCAATATCTGGTTTATTAATGTCTATATCAACATTCGGTTTCTTCAAATTGACATCAAAATCTCCTTTCGGTTTTTTCCCATGAATGTCAATGTCGACTTCTGGACCTTCAACATCAATGTCTATTTCTCCTTTAGGCTTCTTTACTTTTCCTTCAAATGTTGGTAACTTCCAATCTGGTAAGTTGATACCAAACCCATGTTTCTTTTTCTTGCCATCGACATCTAGATCAATATCAATATCTGGTTTATTAATGTCTACATCAACATTCGGTTTCTTCAAATTGACATCAAAATCTCCTTTCGGTTTTTTCCCATGAATGTCAATGTCGACTTCTGGACCTTCAACATCAATGTCTATTTCTCCTTTAGGCTTCTTTACTTTTCCTTCAAATGTTGGTAACTTCCAATCTGGTAAATTAATGTCTAAGCCAATGTTCTTTTTCTTGCCGTCGACATCAATATCAACTTCTGGGATACTCAAATGAACATCAATGTCTCCTTTATGCTTCTTTCCCTGAATATCGATGCTAGCATCTGGTACTTCAACATTAACATCTAGTTTTCCCTTTTTCGATTTATTTTTATCTTTAGATTTTTTGGCATTTCCATCGAAATCGATTTCAGGAGTATTTATATCGAGATCAACCTGTCCTTTAGATTTCTTACTTTTATTACTAAATTTTGGAAATTTCCAATTTGGTAAATTAATATCTATTCCATGTTTTTTCTTTTTATTACTCACATCAATATCAATATCAATATCAGCATCAGGTTTATCAACACTCAAATCACCTGAAATCCTATGTTTCTTTCCATCAATATCTATGTCAATAGATGGTGTTTTAACACCCAAATCAACTTCAGATTTTGGTTTTTTACCTTTTCCTTCAAACTTCAAGCCTTTCATGCTGGTAACCCAATATTTATTCCATGTTTCTTTTTCTTACCATCGATCTCAATATCCATATCCGGTTTAGTGATGTCTATTTCAAGATCTGGCTTATTAAAAGTAACATCAACATTTCCTTTTGCTCTATTGCCATGAATATCAACATCAACTTCTGGTCCCCTAATATCGATATCCAATTCTCCTTTAGGTTTTTTTAAGTTTTCCTTCGAATTTTGGTAACTTCCAATCTGGTAAATTAAAGTCTAATCCATGTTTCTTTTTCTTTCCATCGATATCAACTTCAATATCAATATCCGGTTTATGAAAATCTATATCGACATTTGGGTTCTTTACATTGAGATCTATTTCGCCTTTCGGTTTCTTTCCATGAATGTCAACGTCGATGTCAGGTGCTTCAACATCTAAATCTCCTTTCGGTTTTTTAAGTTTCCCTTCGAATTTTGGTAATTTCCAATCTGGCAAGTTGATATCTAATCCATGTTTCTTTTTCTTGCCATCGACATCTAGATCAATATCAATATCTGGTTTATTAATGTCTACATCAATATTCGGTTTCTTCAAATTGACATCGATATCTCCTTTCGGTTTTTTTCTATCAATGTCAATATCAACTTCTGGACCTTCAACATCAATGTCTATTTCTCCTTTAGGTTTCTTTACTTTTCCTTCAAATGTTGGTAACTTCCAATCAGGTAAGTTGATACCAAACCCATGTTTCTTTTTTCTTGCCGTCGACATCTAAATCAATATCAATATCTGGTTTATTAATGTCTATATCAACATTCGGTTTCTTCAAATTGACATCAAAATCTCCTTTCGGTTTTTTCCCATGAATGTCAATGTCGACTTCTGGACCTTCAAAATCAATGTCTATTTCTTCTTTAGGCTTCTTTACTTTTCCTTCAAATGTTGGTAACTTCCAATCTGGTAAATTAATGTCTAAGCCATGTTTCTTTTTCTTGCCGTCGACATCAATATCAACTTCTGGGATACTCAAATGAACATCAATGTCTCCTTTAAGCTTCTTTCCCTGAATATCGATGCTAGCATATGGTTCCTCTACATTAATATCTAGTTTTCCCTTTTTCAATTTATCTTCAGATTTTTTGGCATTTCCATCGAAGTCGATTTCCGGAGTATTTGTATCTAGATCAACTTGTCCTTTAGATTTCTTACTTTTATTACTAAATTTTGGCAACTTCCAATTTAGTGAGTGTTTATCTACTCTATGATTTTTGTTGTAGTAGTTCCCTTATTATCAAATTCCGCGTCTTGTTTATTCTCATTTACATTGGTTGCTACATTTGGTTTTATTTGAAATTCTAAACAGCTGTTATGGTTAAGTCTGTTATATGTGTAATGTTTTTATTTGGCTCTGCTTCCTTAGATAAATTTACTTCGTTATTATCTGTATTTACATCCTCTTGTTTTTGTCTTTTAAGTGAAGATAGCTTAGTGAAAGTTCCTTTATATCCTTGTGATGATTGTGATTGATTAACAGATCCTGAAAAATTATTTCAATTAATAATATAAATATAAATATATATCAGTAACATAATTATTTAGGTTTATTGACATACTTTTATATCATGAATAGATTAAATTTTTGAAATGTTACTTCTTTTTATTTTACAGTAATACCTCTCTGTAAGAGCGACATAAGTATTATTCAAATTACCCCTATATTTGATGTTCATAATACAAACTTTGTATTTTATATTAAATAAAAAACTTAAATTAAAATTTAAATAATTGACAAATAACAGAATTTATTATAATCATTTCCCTGTTAATCTTGTTATGAATGACGTTTGATGAGACATGTTAATTTATAATGCTATTTAATATTTCTTCGTGCTAAAATTGATTTTTCTATTTATTTTCTTTGCCATACTAAGATTTTAGGGCGATGGGACCAATAGGCGAACGAATTTGCAGGAAATTTCAGTGCACGCAATTATATATACATTTAACTTTATACTGTAACTGTGCACACTTTTATACTGATAGCAAATGTATCAGTCAGGAAAACAACTTCGAGGCAGTTGGACAGTTATTCAGTACACTGGGGGACTGGGGCTGTTGATGAGGGCCTTCTTAGTTGCACTTTTTATCAGAAGCTTCCGGTTGTACTCAATAACGTGAAAAAGTAGCTGGAGTTGTTCATCATTCTTTGTCAAAACTTTGTCGACGTCGGTTGTTACCAGTAACATAACTGTCCACAGGCTCAAACTTTGACCAACCAATAAAATTCCACTGATAATTGAGTCAACTGAACAGCTCAATTTCAGGTTCCTTCGATCCGAATAAAGCATCAAACACTGCAGCAGATCAGATCTTCATCATGTGATGCAGACAAGCTAGAAATAACAGCCATCTACCAAGTGACTGAGGTATAATGTTGATTGCACTTGTGTGGTTGGCCGAGTTGCTTGCTGTCGTGTCAAAGCAAAGTCCTGCAATATTTTCGTCCAGCTCTACCCAATCAAGAATTAACTCGACTATCTTTTGTCTTATCAAGATCCATCCCGGATACAACTACTAAAAGACAGTCACGCTTGAACTCATCTACGTGGAGCAGCAGTTTACCTTCAAAATGGGTTACAAGTGGAACTGCTGGTTGGTAGCTCTGTTGGACCGTTTCACGGGAGACTATTAAACAAACTATTAACCAAATAACTAACCTATTATACTGAGTTGAAATATCAAGTAATATCGAATGGAATGCAAAACCAAAATCTGACGATCGACCCAAACTTCAAAATCTTAATCAATACGTTAATAATTTAAGAAAACTTTAGCAGACAACTAGTGTATACATTATTATCTCTCAACAATGCATCAAATGTTACAGCTAAGTAAATAAATATAATCTAGGTATGTTAAAATATGGTATTGGCTTGAAAATTATTAATTATGCATCAGTGCGGCTACGCACCTACTTTCACCAGCAATGAAGTCCTCCTCAAATAAGAGGGTGTGCAATGTACAATATTAATTTTAAAAAATTTCCATAAAAAATTGGCCGTGCTAATATATAATTATATATAATTGAAAAACACCAACTATATATTTTGTGTAAAAGATAAAATTATATAAAACATAAATTATTTTCTAAAAATTAAAATTAATTTTATGTTTTGATACGATTTGATTGCGATTATTATATTTTTCTTTCTTTCATTTTAAATATATAACTAATAGAAACAGTTATTATTTTAACAAATTTCACCATGACTTCGAATAGTAAAAATGATCTTAAAAAATTTATTCAATATTAAAAAATCCTTAAATAATATAACCTTTATATAGAGGAATTCTTAAAGGGAATTTTGCCTGTACCTTAAATTATTATAAAATTTGGGTTCTTTTTTTGGCTGATTCCTACCCCTACAATTTAAGTAACAATTAATAATTACCTTTAATCTTTAATTTTTAATCGTATTACATTTAGGTTGTTGTATTTTTACAAACAATCTATCTAATATTAATATATATTTAATTTATGGATTAAAAATTAATTTTATTTAAATTTTAGGGTTGTTGAAATTGCTGAAACAATACGAAAATAAAATAATGGAAATTGATAATTATAATGACATTAACTTGAAATTATTAAAGTAAATTAATGTCTGTACACAGTTTTCGATATAATTTAGTCACATAAAGTTCAGTTATACCGGTGCCAGCTATTTATATATTATTATTGTTAGATTTCCCTGTTTGATATACTGTATCTCAGAAACGAATATTTCGTAATTATAATTAAAAACACGCCCAATATCAAATTCCCAATTACTTCTACAATAGTAATAGCGCAAAATTAAAATACAAGTTTGGTTTTTATTGCTTATTAAATAAATCAAATAGTAATAAAATGTGAAGTTGAATTTCAAACAGTCTACAAAATAATAAAACTATTCACAGAATTTATCAAGCAAATATTAGGTTTGTGCGAATGTAAATAATCTATCAATCAATGTTAGCAAATTTTATATCACTTTGAACTGCTAATTTTATTATACTGTCATCAATTATAAAGAAATTCTGCGATAAAAATTTGTATGAGAACTTTCAAAAATATAATTAGCAAACTCAATTAGTATTTTCATATATCAAAATAGGATAAATTAGTCTCATTTATCATTAAAAAAATCAATAAGTAGAATTACCATTAAGTATTCATCATCAAATTAGATCAATTTCATATTTGACGCACAAAAAGTTACTTATATTATCATATTTTAACAATGGGAAATGTTTTAAATTAATTAATATTTTCGAATATAATATATTCTAATAGCATAATAATAATAAAAAATATTCGATATCTGCATATTTTGTTTCAAAATATGACTTCAACATCAATAAAGTAATTCAGTTTCTAAAAATCTTACGTATTAATAATTTATATTTAGTTAAATAAGAACTGTTTATACGGATATTTCATTTGAAAGTTTCAATTAATATGTTCATGTTTTATAAAATACACAAAATTAATTATTAAAAACTGAAAATTGTCAAAATCAATTTAAATTAATTAAAATTTCAAAAAAGTAAAAATTGATATTTTTCGGGGAAAGTGGTGACTAGTGGCAATTAAGATTGTGAAGAGGAATAAAATAATAATTAACTGATTAGAGGTTTATTGAAGGGTCAGGGGGCCAAAAGCTAATTAATTTTAAGGCCAACCCATCAATCATTAGCTATCCAGTGGAGTGTCTAATTAGTCTATCCAACTCACAATGTATCATTTGGTATCTGGAACATTATTTATGTGCTAGAAAATCTAAAAAGCGGAGAGTATCAGACTGGAAGAGCCATTTGATAAAAGAAGAAATGCTAAATAGTTTTAGATTTAATTTGCGAGAATTGAAAATATAAACTATATAGTACTGAGGAAAGAGAAAAATCATATTATGTTTGGTTAGACATATTTGATACCCATAGGGTGTTTACCCAGAGTTTAAAAATTGTATTTATGTGAAAATTGTGAAAATACATTATTTTGGTGGAAGTTTTCTTTAATTGATTTGATTAGTTGAACATGAGGAGTAGAATCGGCATTTAAATTTCATCGACGAACTTCTAACATACCAACAAATAGAAGAGTTCTTTGCTTTCGAATGCTCGGGATAATGAACCAGATTAAATTGAAGGCTCGATAAAGAAAATGTGCAGCTTCAAAGCACCGTGATTATCCTTAATAAGTACATATGAGTACTAGTTACCTGTTTTGACAAATCTAACCTATTCAAATTTTCGAACTTGTTACTGTGAAATTCAAAATGGCACAGAAAGAACTCAAAAGCTATCAATATAATTTGACTGTGCTGAAGATGAACATGATAATATGATTTCATAATTTCATTACTCTGAATCTTAGATTATTGATAATGGATAATTGGTGTTTAAACGTATCATCAAAAGAAGCTGCTTGAACTATGAAACTATAAGGTCTTGGTCACATATCAGTCATGGTCTAAATACACAAATTTGGCCGCATTAGTTTTTGACACACGGGGGTGGAGAAACTTTAAAAGTAACTATTGACATTTGTTGGAGTTATGGGTCAGCTTAGTAGTAAAATTACTGACAAACAAAGAAATAAACTGTTAAACATAGAAATAGAAATATCTAAATCATCAATTTTTTCGTGGAAATTAGAAATAAATACATTAGAAAGTGATACTAAACGTACAGTTAGTAATAAGGAAAATTATTTTAAATAATCACGGAAATAAGTTATCGGAATTTTGATAAACATCTTCAGAACGGTCGAAATGTGAAATATATTTTAGTTAATTAAAAATATTTATGTTGAATATATGATACTAAGTCAGGTCATGTTATGATAATTTAAAAATAAGGCACCGGCTAGGTAAAGGTTAGAAAGCTATTCTGGAACTTTACAGATGGTGGGAAAATGGAGAAAACCAGTCAGATTAAAGATTTAAATAAATAAAATTCTTAATTTTTTTATCAGCTTTAATCTGTTTTGATGATATTTCATTTATTTTTTATTTTGATAAAGGTAAAATAATTTTATTCTACTTCAAACAATTTTTTGTGCTTTGTCTTTATCAAGTGTTATTATTAAAAAATATTTGGTCTTTGAAAATAAAAGATAAAATTTTTTAGTTGTAATAATAAAACATATTTTTTTGGATTTTAATTAAATAAGGTGAAGTGATGTAGGTAAGTTCTTAAACAGGGCAAGTGCATATATGGACTATTTTTATTATAATATGAGCGAAATTTCTCTAAGTAGTATGTAGTAATGTACTACAACAGGGGTCGGCAACCTATGACACCCGGTGTAGTTGTCAATGGCACTGTATACACCACTATTAAGTGGTTTGGGTAATAGTGTCTCTTATACTGCTAAAGGCGGTTTACATATATGCTTTAATATTATTAGATAAAAATATATTTTTATATTTGTATGGAAATGGTAATTTTCTGCTTTATTAAACACCAATTTTCCATTCAACGTCAAATAATAAAACAAACATCTCTTGTGTTGACACGTGGCATTAAAAAGTTGTAGATCACACATGTGTTACTGTGGGGCCTTCAACGAGAGGGTAAATTTAACCCTGTAACTTTCTTCAGAATCTCTTCGTGGAATTGAACGTGTCTTTTTAAAATGCGTTTCGTTCTGTTGTGATACCAGTTGAAGTGTGTACTTTTTAGTGTTGGTTTTTACCATTTTTTTTATAAAAAAAAGTGACACCCTGAATTAATTGGCAGTGTCGTTGGCACATCACAGCTAAAAGATGGCCAAACCCTCGTCATAGATATTGCGAAAGAATGAATACATTTCCCTGAATTATATTTGCTTGTGTTAAGCAATCACTTGTAAAGTAACAAGCAACATTGAGGTATCCCTAAATAAGCAATATAAGTTCTTGATATAATTTTATATTCTGTGTTGTTATTTTGGTAAGTAGAAATAATATTGATGTAATTTTACATTAAATAAACAGTTTGATTTATTTTTTGTTTGAATTTATTGAAAAAGCATGAGTCTGATGATTATATCTTGAGGCATGTGCAGACCAACTAGGTGGGGTAAATGCGCACTAGTTTGCTCATGTTCAGTACATCAGTTTAGTTTTTGTACTATAATTTTTCATGAAGGGTAAGTACCTAATTTGTTTTTTTAGTTTTTTAGTAATAACATGGTTCACAACTACGTTAGAGAAACTAACAGTGGTGATTATTCAAAACAAATATTTGAAGAAGCTTTTGAAGAGATTAAAGTAGGACTCATAAATGCTTACAGAGCAAGCAAAAGATACAGCGTACCATTAAACACAATAATGGATCATTTAAAAGGAAAACATTGAATGAAATCTACATCATTTTGTAGAAGCATTGGTATTCCAGTCCAAGATGAAAAACGGCTTGCTGATGGTATATTGAAAATGGAAAAGTATGGATTTGGATTTTGCAGAAAAGAAGTGTTAGAGCTAGTATGACTGTTTGTAAAGAAGAACAAAATTAAAACCCCATTTAAAGACTGCATTCATGACTAAGAATGGTTTCTTGGATTTTCAAATAGGAATAATGTGCCTTAAAAACCACAAAGCTTAGAGATCGCTCGTAAAAAAGTTGCAATCCTTTTATAATTGAGGAATATTTTACATTGTTTAACAATACTATTAAAGATCTACGATTGGAAAATAAACCAACTAGGATTTGGAACCTGGATGAAACTAGTTTTTGTACTAGTTCAATTAAAAATGGTTTCGAAAAGCTGAAATTACCCAGTTTCGCGAAATGCAATTCCAGATTCCACCCACAGTGCAAATTTAATTATACAGTGGAAGGAGGCAAAAACAGTAGAAAAATATAATAGAGTTTCCACTGGAACAGTTCAAGATAAAATAACTTCAATTATTACAGAAGCTGCTTTACAAGAAACAGTAACTTTTGAAGATCTTCTTTTAGAAACCATAAGAACAAATGCACCATATGTACTAAATTAGAGAAGAAAATTTGCAAGAGGATCGGAAGTGATAAAGAGTCGGATAGTCGAAGAAAAAAAGCTCAAACAAAAATATGTACCTGTACTATAAATATCTTCTAACTCTAACAATGATAATAATAATTTGTGCTCTAACTGTAAATGCGATTTTCGGTATTTCGTTAACAACAAAGATTGGATTCAATGTGTAACATGTTTTCACTGGGTGTGTGGTATTTGTAACAAAGCTTCAAACGACAATATGAATGTGAACGATGTCTAGATTCAGATTAATATGTGCAAATAATATACCCTATACTTTTATCGTCAATTTTTTTGAATAATAAATATTTTCTTTATTCTTTAAATCTTGTTTTATTTTACTAAAATCCCTTTTAAGTTTCAGCAAAAAGTACTTGTTTGTTAAAAAATGGATAACTACAAAACTAATCAATATATTTAAATGCGGTAAAAAGCATTTTGTGGCAGATTTGTTAATAATTCTGCTCTTGCTCCAATGCATATGAAACAAGGTTTAAAAACATTTTCAACTCCCGGTTACGCTCTTGTCCCAATGTTAGGGGAAAGTGCAGAGAAGTTGACACTAAACAATTTCCAATTAAAATTTACGAGGAAATTAAGGTTCCGGTTAATATTAATTAAACAGTAGTAATTGTGAGAAGCTTTTGAAATCGATAGCGTTATGTATTTACAAATCAGGCTAAAAATAGATAGGTTTAAATTCCAACTTTATAAAAACCAGTCCTTGTTTATCCCACTCTACCTTAGTATTTTTAATACTGAATTGTTCATTTAGTTTCTATTTAGTAATAAATTTTGTTGCTTAATAAATATAAAATTTAGTTATTGATCAGATCAAGCGTAGTTTTAGGTATCTGGATTAGTAATTAGTAACTTTCAATCTATATAACAAAAATAATTTAAAGATAATATTTTAATTCCATTCTATCATTAATCGAAAATAAAACCTTATTGTTAATTGACAATAGATCAATAATTTTTTAAGAATAGAAACAAATTTCTGGCGCTATCTTTTTCCAGTGACTGGATATTGATCTACTAGTATTGTATGAAAACATTTATCTTAAAATAAAAATAGAAATAAAAAAAATTTTGAGAATGAAATTTTCTTAAATTCAGATTTGTAATTGTTATACTTTTTCTATTAAAATAAATAAATTAAAAAAAATATTTCATTACCTATTTTCGAAAAGATTTTTTCAATTTGATAATAAAACAATTAAAAAATTCATTTTATTAAAATAACTAAAAATTTACTTGGGCTATAAGACTTCTTTTTTCGCTGTTTAGAGCAGCCAAAAATTCCGACAGAATCATTTGAACTGACACTTTCACCACTATCTTTAATTTTTGATTTATTTTTAATGTTTAAATTGAATCCTTTCTTAGTCGTTTTTTTCAGTGACTTTCCTTTAATCTTTCTCAATCCTTTGTTGGATTCACTAGACTTTGAGCTAGAATGACTTGACATACTACTTCTTTTCTTACTGATTTGACCTTTAGTCGAAATATTTTCTGAAACATTTGCAGAAACAGGAAGCTCTCCATGAACATCGATTTCCCCAATTTTAAAATCTTTGCTTTTCGATATTGCGAGCTTTTCATTCAATTTGGATTCAACTTTAATACTGGGAGTTTCAGCTTTTACGGAAAAATGTGCCTCACCGAGGTTTATCTAAATAGATGATTTATGCTTATAAATCGTAAAAATATATTAAATAGATAATATTTATTTTTTAAGCATTCGAACTTAATGTTTGTTAATTTTCAAAATTAAATTTTCAAAATTAAAATTAAATTCAAATGTTAAAAAATTTGATTCCAAAAAATTTCAAATATAAAAATATCAATGTGAGTTTACTTAATAAATTTATTACGGCTTAATTTATAAATTAATTGTTAAATGAACAAGTTGAATTTACAGTATTTTTTTTATTTTCTCCATCATTGATCAAATATTTTCAATTTCTTATTGTCTCCTTTTTATAAGATTATAATATTAAATTTGTGTAAAATTTGAATTTATTGATCAATACTATAAAAATGAAAAGAACTACTATAAAACTGATATTTCAAAATATATTTACTGTTTAGAAATATTAAAATTGTACTCCTAAACTTCGGGTTATTTCCCCAAAATTTATTTTTACTTTATTATAACTTTTAATCGCGCAAGCCCTTTTCCCATAATCTAACAAGTTTCATTAAATAAATTTTATTAAATATTTGTAGAAATTTCATCAATATAAATTTAAGCTTTTTGATTTATTATTACTTTTTATCTGAAATATATCAGATAATTTCACATATTCATCAAGTATAAAAAAACTCAATATTAGTATAAGCAGAAACTTATCAAAAAATAAAATAAAAAATATATTAATTTAAACAAATAAATATTCATTAATTCGAAAATAATAAAAGTATTATCAGAAACTTACTTGAGACATAAAAAACTTGTTGGACCTTCGTTGTTAATAAAATGATATATTGTATGAAACAGCAAAATAATGAACAAAAAAGGTGATTGCGAACTCACTACAAATGTAAAGAATATATTCAATAAAATGAAGACGTTAATGTGTGCAAAACTCACTCAATCGTAACATTTACCAATGAAAGACTTTGTGAGCATTCAGCAGCTCAACTCAATCGATTTTTCTCAAAATTGAACTGATAAAGCACCAAAAAATTGAATTCAAAAATCAATAAAATCGAATTTTTGTTTCTTTGATATTTTGTCAGAATTTAACAAAAAATTAAATTTAAATTTATTAATTTAATTTGCATTTGTTTGTTAGATTGTCGATCTGGATATGATGCTAAAATATTTTGATCACACAATTGCAAACTTTATACTGGATCTGTTGCCAAGTCTGTGATGGCAGATTTCTGGCAGACCTTTGGTAAATGAATAAAATGAGCCATCAGCATTTTTGATTATTCATTTAGATTTTGTAAACAGATTAGTGTTGAGTATATTGTCATTTTGTTATATTATTCATCGGCTCTTAAAACATTTATTTTAATTAAATTTTTTGTTTAAATTAAGTAATTTTTATTTATTTTTTAAAAAATATGCTGTAAAATGAACATCTAGTAAATTAAAAACTGTTAATGATGATAAAAAATAGCGGGACAAGAAAAATGAATATTACAGATCTCAAAACTTACCTTGAAAAGGCTAGAAAAAAATTAAAAAATACGTTCAGCATCAACATTCTCCGAAGACCATTGATGAATTGATTAGCTGTGTGAGTAATGCCTTTGATGAGCTACACCCAGATAAACTGGATAATGTATTTTTAACACTCCAGCTGTGCATGGAGACGATGCTTGCAAATGGAGGAAATAATTATAAGTTGCCGCATATTAGCAAAGCAAAGCTGCGCAACAATGGTACTCTACCAGTATCCCTAACTTGTAAACCAGAAGCGAATCTTACGGCTCGCCAAAATATTGATGAACAGACCCTATAAAATTGAATCCTCCCTCCTTGTCACGAATAAAATGTTTTATCTAATAAATATTAACATTTTTTACAATAATTATTATGACTGTTTGTTAATAATACTATAAAATTTTTTAAATGTAAACATTATTTAGGAACAAAAAATCAGGGTAATATGTAAACATTTTTTCGGAACAGAGGGAGTAGATTTTATTATAAATTTTAAATTTAATATTAGTTTAAATAGTTTTAAATAGAATTTTATTGCTTATACAAACATATTCTTCGTATTTATTTAAGGTTTTTCTAATCATTCCTTACGTATTTCATTTACTTATATATATATCTACGTCCAGGTCCTTAAATGCACCAAGTACTTTTGAAATACTTTTGATCATTCTATCATCTTTTTATTTAAAACTTTGACTTTTTGGCATGGTTTACAGTTTGACTTTGTTGTTTTTCCTTAATTTATTAAATGTCTCATATAAAATTTATTTCGTATATATTTATCACTTTTTCGATTTTTGCATGGCATAACAATAAATGTATTTCTTTTTATCACTTTCTCCTTTCTGGTATCCACATTCTCTTTTTTGGCATAGATAATGCCATCTTCTATTATAAACCTTGTATTTGTTCGAGATCTTATTTTATTTTTAATTTACCAATTTCTTCAGTTTTTCTTTGCTATTCTTCTCATTCAATTCAGCCATTATAGTTAACAGTCTGATTTTCATTCTTCCAGTTTTAGGGCTTTCATGATCTACAAGGCATTGTACACATGTACCGCATGTTTTCTAGGTATCATATATGTGTTAGCAGGGCGCCCCAGACAAAGCATAAATTTTGGTGCTCTCTGAGCAATTTTTTTATTTTGAAAACAACTTATAAAAAAGCAATAGACAGCATCGCTATTTTTGGAATAAATTAGACTTGTTCTCTCCACTTCTTCTGAATTCTTGAGTTTTCGTTTATAATATGTTTCCTTAAAACGACGATTGTTTTGAGCTTAATTTTTTGGAAAATCATATTCTGTTATTCTTACTGAACCTTTCGTTACAAGTACTACTCGAGTGGCATCATCTATTACATTTGGCCAATCGGCTGGATCGTCAAAATCAAATTTTTTTTCTTCCACAACTGCTCCTTCATTGTTTTCAGTACTTGAAGATGTATTTGAATCCAAATTAAAGTCAACTAGACTTACAATGGCATTTTCATCTTCAGTGACAATAAGGCCCACTACCGTTTCATTTTCTGCAACATCGTCACTGTCAACCTTGAGCGTTGCGGTTTCTAAATCTAGTGAATTGCTTGCTGATGACTGGCCAGACTGGGCAATAACATTAACAGCTGGAGTAACTTTTTTTCTCCAAATATTTAGAAAGACATCCTGTTTGATTTTTCATACTAAGTTAGCTCTGTTGCCTTTTCTAACGAGTTTGAGCACCCGATAACTTATGAAGTTGCATGGGGTTTGACATATTTTTTTAAAATTTAAATAAAATTTAAGAAAACTAATTAAAATGTAAAGCCCTAGTTTTATTGTTGAATAACAAATTGAAAATCTTTGGGCTTGTGTACCAATTATCAACATAAAGGATTTGTCCTTTATTCAAAAACGGTTTCATCAAAGTCATAATTATATCTCCAGTATGTCCAAGGCTATTATGATGAGTTATATTGGAATCTTTTCCTGTGTAAATTATAAATCAAGGATGATTCTGGGTAAATAATCAGCAAGAATGAACAATTTTATTCCGAAACGATTCCTTTTTGATTGTATATATTATTTGAATGATATTCTCCATTTCCATAGCATGAGGCTTTCATCAATATGTGGGGCTTAGGGTTTCATCAACCTTGACCCCAGATGAAAGTTTCTTTCCTACTCCCAGTGGTTACCCGTTGCTAGGAAACGTTGGAAATGTAACCATGGGTTTTGAGGTCGCCAAAGGTGAGCGCCACGCGGGAACTGCTCTGGCTCGACCTCAAGCTGGGTCCAACGCACTACCGTTAGAAGGTCTATGTGCGATTTATCATTCTCGTCCCTTACTGATGATAGATGGTTCTCTTCACAACCTTGGCTCGCTGAGTGATTGACGCTATTTGCGTGGGATTAGTTCAATTCAAACTGTATCAATCGGAATTCAAATCATTACTCGAACATGACACTCAACAAATTTTATTTAATTAAAACATTTAGTACAAATTTAACGCCTTCGGGTCTTTTGCTTGGACGGCCCGTCGTTTGGCCCGTTCAGTTCTACCGGGGCGGTGTTTAGCCAGTTTGACCGCGGGTTTCGAAGTTGATGTGGCCTCTCGATATGCTAGCTGCGCCGGGGCAAAGACCAGGGGGTAGGTTAGTGCTGCTCCTTCTTGACATGCAGACAGCGCCACCTCCAAGCCCCTCAGTTGTGTCCTTAGGCTCTGGTTGAGCTGTTTCTCCTCAGCCCAACCCTTCTGCATCGCTTTTAATTTTTGATATAGGCGTTTGGCCTTGCTTGGTTCCACCCAAGTGATTTTTGTCAGCTGAACTTCGGTTGTCAGTTGCACGATTTGTTGGTGAAAATCTTTAATTATCATTTGCGCCAGTTCTTGTTGCAGAATCTTGTTTGAATTCATGTCTACAATAGAAAGGTAAAATCAATTCATCGTTAATAGGTATTGGTTAAGTTTAAGATGGATTTTATATCTTATGACGTCGAATTGTGACTGGTATTCCTTTTCCTTTTAGATTGAATTTATTTAGCAATATAAAGCAAAACTTAACTAAACACATGTATTTAATGCATAACTAAAAATCTGCACAGTGAATCAGGTCTTTAATAATGTCGGTCCGAACTTGTACGTGGTGACCCCGAGCATATGGGTGCTCGCGATGGGCGGTTGGAGCTTCGTATGTCCGTTCTCCTCTCCCTGTCCATAGTTGACGTGGGACTACCACGTTGATCACCTACGTTGGCCTATTCAGTCTGGGATCATCCAAATTGAACGACGTGTTGTACGGAGGGGCCTACCCGTCCGTACTTGGAATCAATTTTGCCGCAATGTCCGGGTTGATCTCGTCTAGGTGTCGTTGCGCCCTTTGGATTTGCTGGGCCGTTTGTCGTTGATGTTCTTCCAGACGTGCGAGGAGGTGCTCCGCTTGACCTCTTATCTCCCGCGCTGGGTTCCGACCGGGCTCTCGTTTGATCGCAACGAAAAGAAGGTCTATGTCATCACTGATTTTCTGGTCCTTTCCTCGGGATTCTCTGACCGGTGAGATTGAGAATCCCGCGTCCCACATCGCCTGCCGGCACCGTGCAGCTGAATGTGCCGGGAAGTGAAGTGTAACCCGGGACGCGTCAATCCACGAGTCCTCTGGAAACAATAAATAACACATTAATGGGCATAACTCGTCATTCAGGCATAAGCGATAGAGTTGGTGGTCTAGGTCCCCTCATGTCATGGGTCGTTTCGGCGGTCGCGAGATGGGCCGTAGGAATTTAATTTAAGGTAGGGTCATACGAGTAGAGTAGGCTCATTGTGTAGATGAGTTGCATTCCCTATTCAAAGGAGGAAAATATCATGGCCGAAAACCTATATACATGGGTTAGGGCTATTTTTTCCAGTTCTAGTGAGCAACTTCTTTCACTGGAGGAAGATGAGAAACGCTAGACAGGATGAATGAATCCTACAAACAAACCATATGAACAATCTTACGGGCACATTCTTAAATATTAAATTAGATTAACGAGTAAAATTTCTTGTCGCTTAATTCGAAACTTTTCGTCGGTGAAAAATCACTTTATAAAATCCTGACATGTAAAATCTATTATTCAACAAAAATATGTTTCAAATTAAGTATTCATTTTTATAACTCTTTCGAGAAAACGAAACAATTATTATCACACAATTACTATTCAACAAAAAAATATTTCAAATTTAATTATTCATTTTGATAACTCTTTCGAGAAAACGAAACAATTATTATCACAAAGCATATTTTAAATTTATTTATCTATTTTGATAGTCTGTTTGAGAACACGCAAAAATTATTATCTGAAAATGTATTTCGAATTTACTTGTACTGTAACTTATCGATAATTTAAGCCAATATTCTCATTTCAGCTACAAAAATCAAATCATTAATTGTTCAAAAATTAGGTAGGGATAATTCCGCTTCTATGGCCATTAGAATATGCAAAATTTAGTCGAATAGTCATAGCGAACTCCTAAGCAAAGAAATTATCAGATCTTATTGAAGTAATATTTTGATTTCTAAATGAACTATAGTTAAAACTTTCAATCTCACTTTAGATCCCTATAATTCCAATAAAATTTAAATCCATCATTTCCCAAATTGCTGCGGAAAGCGCCTATCAAACATAACAAACCAAAATACCATGCTTTTTAATTTTACTTTATTAATAAAAATTCTTACTGCACATTTTATTAAAATGAAATTGTTCATATAGTTGCCGTGCGTTTCTAGTTATTATCATCTAACATACTATTTATTAGGAGGTTCATCCTGTAAAACATTAAAATCAGTTTTTGTTTCCATAAATTTTATTTCAATCAATATCAAACTCAAAAATTGTCTGCTTTAATCTTTCTTATTTAAACAAATTTTCTACGAAGATATTTTTAATTAAAATATCTTCTTGTTTTGTTTTTTTTAAAAATTAATCTAAACTTTTTAATTTTAAAAATTTTCAATTTAAAAATTTCTTCATCATAAAACTTCCTCATATCCCCCTTCTTAAGAAATTTTTAAGTTTTTCCACATTTCTTTCGATCCTTTTTCCATCTTCATTTCTTAAGATGTATCGTCTGTCATGCACTTTCTCTATCACTTTGTACGGACCTTCATACCTGTCCTGGCCTTTGTGCCGTGTTTCTACTTTTACTAATACTTCTTCTCCTACATTGAATTTTCTCCTTGTTTGTTCTTCTAGTTCTTCCTTTATCGGTATTTCTTTGGACCCGTACCATTTTTCCCTGCTAATCTTTTTTCCAAAAACTATCTCTGCCGGGCTTTTCCCTGTCGTTTTTTGTTTGGTTGCATTTAAAGTGAATTCGACTTCTGGTAATATCTCTGCCCAATCCGTCTTCTTTCTATCCTGTAAAGTAGCATTTATCAAATCCCGTATTGTCCTGAATTGTCTTTCTATCTGACCGTTTGTTTGGTGATGGTATGGACTCGAAAAACATAATTTAATCTCTAACATCTTTGTGAATTCTCTCATCATTCCTGATTCAAACGCCTTTCCGCAATCAACTCTTATCTCTTTTGGGCATCCAAATCTTAAAATCCACTTTTCTAAAATCGTTCTCTTTATTGTTTCTTCGTCTTGTTTTGTTATCGCTGTCAAGACTTGATACTTACTATACTGATCTATTATGCCCAATATATACTTCTTACGTCCTTTTGTTTCTGCCAACGGTCCACATATATCTACGAATATAATTTCGAACATTTCCTTCGAATCTTGTCTTTTTACTGGTTCTTTCGTTGTTATTGTTAAAGCCTTGGTTTTTTGACAAATCTCACAACTTCGAACAATCTCCTGAATCTTACTCCACAGGTGTTTTCCAACATATCTATCTTTCATATAATCGGCTATCTTCTCGACTCCAGCATGACACAATAGTCTATGTATTTCCTTTATTGTTTCTTGTAACTCATTTTCAGGTATCATCGTTTTCTTTCGTACTTCTTCTACAATTCCATGTTGGATGTTGCTTCTTCCCTCTTCTCTGATCGAGTCTAGTAATCTTGTTTTTATCTTTCCTTTCTTAGCTTCTTCGTGGGCCATTTGACATTGAACACACGTGTCACATTTAGTTCTCGACACCATGTCTGCATTTTGGTGATTAATACCCTTTCTGTATTCTACTCTTATATCTAAACTGCTCAAATAATTGATCCATGTTTGGAATTGTGAAGTAATCGGCTTCTTGGTTGTCATCATAAACGTGATTGCCTTGTGGTCTGTCCTGAGCGTGAATCTTCTTCCGTAGAGATAGTGCTTAAAATGAATGCAAAAATAATATACCGCCAATAGTTCCTTTCTTGTAATACAATATCCTTTCTCGTGGCTCAATTACTCTTTCCTTTCCATCTTTATCTCTTTGTGAAAGTACTGCTCCAATGGTATCGAAACTAGCGTCGGTATCTAAAATGAACTCTTTTTTCAGATCCGGAAAACATAAGATTGGCGCCGTCGTGAGTGCTAATTTCAATCCCTCAAACACGCTATTCGTTCCTTCACTCCATTCTAATTTTTTGTTACTTGGTCCGCTACATAATTGTTCTAACATCCTTGCCTTCTTTGCATAATCACTGATGAATCTTCTATAATAATTGCAAATACCTAAAAAGCTTCGGAGTTTCTTTACGCAGTTAGGCTTCCCAAAGTTCTGTATGGCCTGAATTTTAGATGGATCTGTCTGTACTCCTTCCTTGCTGATTATGTGTCCTAAGAATCTGATTTCTTCCTTTATTATTTGGCATTTTTCTGGATTAATCCTTAGGCCTGCTTCCTCAATCGCCTTTAACACTTCTCCGAGTATTGTATAGTGTTTCTCTTTACTGCTTGAATAAATCAAGATGTCGTCCAAATACACCATTGCTCCTTTATTTTGCCTAATACTTTTGTCATCATTTCTTGGAACGTACCTGGTGCTGCTGCAATTCCAAACGGCATTCTGTTGAAACAATATTGTCCGTTCTTTGTTGAGAAAGCTGTTTTCTCCTGTGATTCTTCTTTTAGTTCCACTTGGTAATATGCATTACCTAGATCGATTGAGCTGAAAAAGACGGATCCTCCTAACAAATCCAACATCTCGTCTATGTTTGGCATTGGAAATGCTGCCTCTCTGTTACCGCGTTCAGCTGTCTAAAGTCCAAGCATAGTCTAATATCTTTTTTCTCTTTTTTCCATACACATATTAGCGGTGTATTCCATGGAGAGTTACATTTCCGTATAATTCCATTTTCGTACAAATTTTGTATTGCTTCTTCAATCTTTGATTCCAAATTTAGTGGTTGACGATATGGTTTTATGTTTATCGGCTCACCTCTTGTAACTATCTTGTGTTTTACCAAATGTGTGCGACCCACATCCCATTTATCTGCCATAAACACGTTTCCACTGTTTGTTATAATTTCCTTTAATTTGCTATCTTCATTGATCTTTAACTGCTCCAACGCTCGTATCAATCGTTCTTCATCCTTTATTTTTCTGCCAAATTTTGCTTCAATGTTACAAATATAGTTCTTGTCTTTTTCACTAGCCTCGATATCTTTAATTTTTAACAGTCTAAATCCAAATGTTTCTTGTAATTCGATTCCTCCAATCACGTCTGGTGTCACTTTCTCCGCCACAATGAATATAACTTCCTTCGAAACATTTCCAATGGTTACTTGCACCTTCGTTTTCCTATTGTCTCGATCGTACTCTCGTTTGCGCATCGTAACTTATCGTCACTTTTCGTCAATTGTTGTCCTCGTAGCTTGTTGAAACAGTTCACACTCATTACATTGATTCTTGCCCCAGTGTCTAATAAACAGTCGAAATTTTCCCCATTCATCCTTACTGTTATACTAGGCCTTCCTTGCATTCTGTTATACAAAATTTCAACAACCTGCTCCGTTTCGATGGTTCCAATTCTCTCCACTTCCTCTTCAAACATTTCTCTCTTTAGGAACCTGTATACTTTCTCGCTTACCCTTCCAACTTTCTCCCACTTTTCTGCCCCTTGAGGATATCCCATCAAATTTTCTGTTAGAATATGGCTCCAACCAACTCCTCTACTGATGGAGCCCTGTTGTTTGGGTACGTCTTCCTAAAATTATCTTCATTTGTCTCTACACACGATTCCTTTTCTTCTTCTTCCTCGAT
This sequence comes from Schmidtea mediterranea, assembly GCA_022537955.1. NCBI lineage: Eukaryota > Metazoa > Platyhelminthes > Tricladida > Dugesiidae > Schmidtea > Schmidtea mediterranea. Next base: position 266,537,302 of record CM039679.1, on the reverse strand, counting down.
ACCATTTATTCGACTGTATCTGTTTCCCGTGAATCTTTGTCTCTCCGTCGCTTGCCCGTACCTCATCTTTGTATAACACTCCTCGGATCTATGACCATTTCTGCTACATCTTTCACAGCGTATTTCCTGACACAATCTTCTTATATGACCTTCTTTCCCACACCCAAAACATCTTGGAGCTTTTTTATCTGGACAGTTTCTACTTATATGTCCGCTTCTATGACATGTCCAGCATTCTATTTTACCTTTTATTGGACAATCAATTTTCGTGTGTCCTATTTTGTGGCATAACCAGCATTCTGGCATTTCTCTTCGGATACTTTCTTCTCTCTGTTCTTTCTTCTTGTATTGTACTCTTCCCTGTGGTTCCTGATAGACCACTCTGGCGTAACTTTTCATACTGTTTATCTGCTCTCTTTGCTTTTCTACTTTGTCCATCAGAGTTAGTGTTTCCTCTATTTCTTCTGTGCTTTTTATCTTCCGTAGTATCACTTCTTTCTCAACTTCTTTATTCTCCGCACATACTATTAACATCCTTGCTGTTAATTTCTCTTTGGTAAATTCTTTATTTTCGAACAACCTATCAACAAGGTCCTCCACCTTTTTAAAATACGTTTCTATTTCTTCACCCTTCCGCTTGTAATTCAACAAGTTTTGTAGATCCTTTAAAACATCTCTTTCACGATCGAATGCCAATCGCAACCTAGCCTGGAATCCTTCGGCTTTTTTCAGTGTTTTGGCGTACACTTCCAGGAGATCCTCATCAATCATGCAAGATGTTAATCTTTCCTGGTCTTTCTTCTGCGTGATTCCCTTGGCGTCCAAAATAAATTTCGCATCTTTTAATGAACTTTTCCAAATCGTCCCCCTTGGCAGAATACCTTTGGTAGCAATCTTTCGGTGATTGCGTCCGTGTTTACCGCTGCCACCATATTAGGAGGTTCATCCTGTAAAACATTAAAATCAGTTTTTGTTTCCATAAATTTTATTTCAATCAATATCAAACTCAAAAATTGTCTGCTTTAATCTTTCTTATTTAAACAAATTTTCTACGAAGATATTTTTAATTAAAATATCTTCTTGTTTTGTTTTTTTTAAAAATTAATCTAAACTTTTTAATTTTAAAAATTTTCAATTTAAAAATTTCTTCATCATAAAACTTCCTCATACTATTCATTGAAGATATATCGTTTACGAGCTTGCACAGTGGTATCATGGGGATAATTGGCTACCTATGAGCTATTGAAAGCGTGGAGCCTGGGTTCGTATGATAATAAAAATTTTCCGTGGATAATAATCTTGCAGCTTAACTTAAAGTTTGTATAATTTCATAGCATGGTCGGTTTCATTGTCATCGCTCTTTAGGTCTTGGGATGGGCTGGGGCCATTCTGGATGATTTGCTGCGTCTAATTAATGCTCGAGGAAATGTTTTATTCACCTGATAATAATATTAATCCTTACTCTCAGCTGTTCTTCGTTTCTCCGCGCTTGGTTGGGATCTCCGTGATGCTTCGTCGGACGTACTGGGGTATCGTGAGTTTACCGTTCCTGTGGCGGAATTTTTACAACTTGGCGTTTTCGACATTCCGATTTTTGTTATTGTGGTTAATGCAATGCAATCTAGATCTTATATATGAATGGGTGCGCACACATTGTCGCCAGCGAATCAACTCTTTGCTTGACACACCCACCGGTCTCGTAGCGGTGTGTCGGCATGTCTGATTTATGGTAAGCGATTGAACTTTTATTGATTGGTATTTTAGTAAATGTCGAACTACATGCCGGTTTGGTTTCATGTGACTTGTCCTCATGATTTCTTCAATCGTGATGCTATTAATTCATTATTTATTTTTCAGGAATCTGAAGCGACTACCTTTTTCTGTAGCTTATTGTCACAGATTGCCTCTCTTTATTCCCTTTGGTGAGGTTTTATTTAAGTGTTCATTTATTGGTATTTCCCATTATTAAGGTTGGTAATCTGAATCTCTTATGCGGAGTGACTTATTTCTTGAGTGGTTGTTCAATTTATTCTAATTAATTCCGTATTTAGCTGATATATCTATCAGTATTGTTCGACTTATTTATGGTTATATTTACCTACTATTGCAAATTATTTGGTGTTCGATCACTGTAATTTACTACCCCGATTCATTCTGTTTATTTTGTCTCCTGTGAGTACATTTTTGACTTATTCTATTTAATTCATTTCAATCAATATAATTATTACCCCGATTTTGTTTTATTTGCTTTATATTCTAATTTCAATTTATTCGTTTTATGATATATTTAATTAATATACTGATTATTACTATTCATTCTATTTATTTTAGGTCCAATTCGTCGATGTCCGATTTATTTAGTTCACATTTATGTTTGTTATCTAGTCCATTCTATTTAATGTATATTCAATCAATATAATTATTACCCTGATTTTATTCTCTTTGTTTTATATTCAGTTAGCCTGATTTCAACTTATTCATTGGATGTTATATTCAATTAATATAGTGATTATTACGATTTATTCCTTTTAATTTAGGTCCAATTAGTCGTTGTTCGATTGATTTAGGTTACATTCAGTTGTTATGTTTGTTATCTAATCCGTTCTATTTAATTTATATTCAGTTAATTTATTTACTCGGGAATTATTCTAATTTTTTCAGGAATTGTTGCCTGAGTCGACAGCTTTTACTCGTCCTGCGACCCCCGTCAACCTGTGGCAGACGTCTCACATGAAATCTACTATTCAGACAGTAATTCCCACACATCTCACATTTATTTTGATCATTTTCCTGGTTGAATCGTTTTGGCTTGTTCTATCAATACATTTTCTTCTAGTACTTATTTGCGATTTTTCCTACCGAATTAAACTTGGTTAACCCTTACCGACTACGTTTCTGGATAAAGTAGTTAGATTATGGGTGGTTCGTTTGTAGATCGGTAATTTTAATCAATTTTTAAATTCGACAACAAATCCTAAGCATTGTGGGTGAATCATTTCTCACTAATATTATCAGTATTCCTTTATCCCTTTAAGATTTGTTCTGTTACAGGAAATTTTTCCTTTTTTGTTGTTCATTAATTGTGATCGCCGTTGGTTATTTAGTAATTATTATTGGGCTTAAATTAGTTACGCGGGGTTAATCTCATCTCGGATGTCTATACTTTGGGTTAATTCTTCTAGAACGTGATGTTAGAGTTTTGCTTTATTTATACTGCTATGATTTAATATTCGTTTGACTGATCCGTATTAGGGTGGGTTATGATGTTAAATTTTTACATTTTTGAATAGTTCAAAGTAATGATTTTTTTTGAATAACGTTCCTCATTTATAATTTCTCACAAAAACTTTGGATTGTTGACAATTTAAAGGGCATGTTGTTAATTCATTAGGTTTTTACTGCGCTTTATAAGTTTGGGCGTAAACAGCATATATTTGTAGTGGGCAATTATGGAGATTTCAAACATTAATTTAAATTAAGATCGACTTTCTAATCATTATTTATGACTTAGGGTACATTACCAATCGATAGAGTTTAACGTTTCAAAAATTTCGTTTAAGATCATAGCAACAATTTAATGACATCACTTTTCCCGTACCTTTCCCCAAATTGATACTAAGGTAAGCTTGCATCGATATTAATAGTTTAAGAGTGCCCACTGGACTACTCGGTGTGGTGATTTTGAGCCGTGAGTTGTAAATAATATTTAGGTCGAGTTTATAGGAAATGAGTGCCGACGAAACAGCCAAAAGACTATTTCCCTTTCACCCTTTTCCCTTATACGGAATGATATTGACGTTTCAGCTCCTGCGTTCATTACGCCGGAGCCTTCACGGGCACGAGTCATTGGCGATTGTACACGCACTTACACGACTCGATTGTGTGTTTGGTTTTAATAACTGGTGAGATGTATCGGCTGTGGGCCGGAAAAATTTCGACAGGAAAAAATCTATTTTGTTTTAATATATATATTTTTGCCATATACTTTGTCACATATTCATTTAGCATATTCATACATCATATATCATAACTACCTCTCCCCACACCGCGATCCAAGCAGAGCTCATTCGAGGTTGCAAGGATACAACGTGGAGAGAGTGTCGAACAAGCTCTCACTCACATCAAATTTCAAGATCTTCACTGGTTAGGCGAGTGTACAAACGACTCTAACCTTGCGTGTTGTTTTTGATTTAGTAAAACAAAATTTGACCTTGTAATTTTCTAGTATATTCTATTCTTAATTTTATTATTTTGAAATTTTATTTGACAATTGTCCTTTTACATTTTTTAATTGAATTATTTCTAATCCACATTCTTTGATTTTTATTCCATTTTTATGAAATTTCACATTTTTTGATAAATTATCAAATTTCGGTCAAATTGTTAGGTTTTCATGTTATGTTTATGTTTATTTCGTGCGGATCTTGTTGCACTTTGTTATTATTTTAATTTATTTCTGTGTTTTATAATTTTATATTTAATTGTTCTCTTTCTCGTATTTTAGCAGGGTTAGTTGATGTTTTAATAGGTTCTATTTTAAATCTGCATGTTGTATTTGCATGTGTATTACCGATTCATTTAAACATTTACAAGGCCGTCTGTGTTCTGGCCCAACAAATATAAAGATTTTGGTCAGGATAAAAGGCATAGTATACATTTTTTTCTGAGCATTTCCCAGACAGGTAAAATTTTGTTTAACTTTCCTATACACTTTTCACGATTATTGCTGAATTGAAGGCTTCTTAAAATATCATAAAATAGATTTCTTGTCATATGTCAATTGAATACTGGAGTTTAAAGTAATGGATCCAATGACTAATAGTCTTTCATTTTCTTTTTGGATAACATTCCAGAAAGAAATATCAGCACAAAGATAGAATACAATTCCTCATTTGTTATTTTACCCGATTTTTTCATATTTTCTCGATTGATGCATACTTTGTTCTAGTTTTGATATAAATTTGCTTCACGACCAATGTTATTCATCATTTCTTCACCGAAAAATATATTTAAATATATCAATTTGGTTCAGTTCTATTTGAATGCACAAACAAGGTTGTTCAGAAAATATATAAATTGTCGGATCATCTGTCCAATCATATATATCTTCGAATCCAAGAAAAGAAATTTCATCGTCAATTTCAGTATCGCAATCTGAACCAAACATTGGTTCATTGTTCGCATAATTTTCTCTGAAATCCTCCATTTTTGCACAAAACATCTTTTATAAACAATAATAACTGGAATATGATAGTTTGACAAGAATCAATTTGATAGAATGTTAAAGAAAGCACTAAATCAAAATTCACTTATTACAAATTCAAAGAACTTTTATTTATTGATGATAAATAATAAAATTTTTGATAACAAAAAATTTGTTGATGGCTATTTATATCAAATTATTTCTTCTTAAACATTCTAACAATTTCTAAAAGAATCTGGATTTTTTTATGATTCTTGAACTTACTAGATTTTCATAATGATGACCTATAATTTTCTTGATGATTCCCGAATCTAACAAGATTTTCTGGAACATTTTAGAATTTTCAAGTAAATTTCGGAAAGCTAAATTTTGAATTTTTCATCTTTACAAGATGAAATACCGTGAATGTTCGCAAATTTGGTTCAGAGATTTCTAAATTATTCAAATTTATAAGAATAAAATTCAAAATTTTTCAAAAGAAGGTTTTACTTTTTTTAAATATACTCAGGCTCTACTTAGATTTTCTATGAAATTTTTTTACCCATATATTATCGATAGATGTTTTATCAAACAATTAATGTTTCATGAATTTTTTCCATAAACTTCAATGGTTTATTTCACTTTGAAAAAGGCTTATATACAAAATTGTAATTCAATTATTTGGCAATCAGAATCTGATAAAAAAACATTTTTTATCTCACAATGTTCGTTATTATAAGTTCTAAATAATGATGTAAAATCCTTTGATCTGTAACTTATACTTTCGGATAAAATAGCTTTGGACATATAGGACACGATGGTATCCAATGGAATAAAATATCGCAAAATATAATACATAATTAGATGTACACCTGCGCGGAATTTGCCGGGACAGTCCAGGATTTTCAGCAATTGTCCCGGGTTCCGGCGTGGATGCTATTTGTCCCGGAATTATTAATTTGATCGAAATTGTGAACCAAATTTTATGTTTTTCAGAAATAAGGTACCATAAAGTATTGCTACTATACAATTATGTTTAAATTAGTAAGTCAAACCATCTTAGACCTTTATTAATTTAAATACAAAATTTTAGTAGTAATAAAATTCTAAAATTTTGCTTTTTTGAACAATATTTTCATGACATATGGAAATTAAAGAACCCTTTAATTGAATTAAAAATTTTAGTTATAACTGATAATTGATAAGCTGCCTTCAGTTCAAAATAAAAAGAAAAAATACTTATCTTTAACAGAAATCAAAATTTAAATGAGCCGAAATAATTCGGTCCCTTGCTTGTATCAAATCATAGGGAGTGACTTAAAAAATAAATTGTTATTAACTTGATGTCACGATAGAAGCTAAACTGATTTAGCTCATGAGGTAAAAGTTCTTTCTTCAGAAAAGTATGAATAATAAAAAGTAATATTCTGAGTAAAAAACTATTTTTGGTTTTGTCCCAGTTTTTAAACGGATAAAAAAATAGTATATAACGGTTGAAGTAATCGGGAATCACAATATCATTGTCTTTCAAAATTTAGTTTGTTAACCAGAGAAGTCCTCCTTACGAGCCTCAAAGCAAGCTTTACGATCTTCGTTCGAATACTATATCCAAGTGCTGTGCTACCTGGTCAAATTACTCATATGACAGTACATTCGCCTTACTTTTGGTGGTATTTCCGCATGTCACCGCCTCCAAATACGTGGATTTGTTTTGGGTGTTATCTTCTTCTTAAAGATCTTCCACACGCCTTAATTTTAAGGTATTGCCATTTACCGTGACCATTAGAACTCAAAACCACGATTTATTCTCTGGAAAGCTACAATTCTGTAATTTTACATTTTCTGGTTCATCTTTTTCATACGACCTGCTTAAATTTCGTAGTTGCAATTGAAAAGTTGTTTTCAATAAAATACCATTATGAAAATAGTTTAGAACTTCTATCATTGTTGATTTCAGAGTGTTCAAACAATTCTCATTGTATTAATTCATATTAATCAATATGAACAGTGATTAATTCAATATTTCATTTGAAACAGTTTAAACTAAGTGGTTCTACGTAGAACCTACGCCCATTAAGAACGGACTTCAAATTTAAGGAATAAATAATTGTTATATAATATGCTTTTGTTACATAAGATTGCTTTGTGCTGGGATACACATCTCTTGTGACAGAGGAAAATCGTTTGAAGCAAAATTAATAAAATATTTACTGAATATTCAAAAAAAGAATTAAAAACAATAAGAGACGCATCTCAAATTTTCTTAAAAGATAAAATTTATAAAGATTCTGTATAGTTATTAGCAGAAGTGGAATCTTTGCTTATTTCTACAATTCAGAGCACAAAAAATAAATACATTAGACGTTGTTATTAGTTGCTTGTTTTCGAAAATTGATAACATCCATAAATAATATCTAAATATTAATAACTTCCAAACTTTAACTTTCTATTTACCAACAAATTCAATATTTAATCAACACTATTCGTATTGTTTTTTATTATAAATATTTTTTGTATTTATTTTAAGGATATTTTAGCAAGCACGAGTTAACAATCAAATATGAAATATTTATACACAAGTATTCAATAAATATTTTATATTTTCAAATTCCAAAAATTCTTAAATATGTTTTTACAACCAAGCACTGTCATAATTCTATAATTTAACCTTAAACTAATTGATGATCTTTTTAAATTTATGATTACAGAATGGTCCCACTTAACGATGGTTAACGTTCCATCAAAGCAAAGCGTTAAACGAAAGAGCATTAAACGAAGTCTTCTCATTACGTAAATAATGAGGATCGGGTAAAAGGGTAGAAAATTAAAGCATTGTTTAAGTATTTTATCACTTAAGTTTATTAAATATGTTTTTATAACAATACGAGAAGACCCTATTTCTTACAAATATAAAAACAACAAATGATATATATAAAAATAAATAAAATTCTAAGTCACCATTTATGTTTAAAACATCTTTTATAAACTAGGTTCTGATCACCCATAAAACAAAATTCAACAAGTATTTTGCTTTCTGCTTCTCCTCTGAATGATCTTTCCATTCGTTGGATTAACCAATAAGCACACTAAGCACGTGCATGGGGCAACACATGAAAGGGGCACACGACGAGGTACTACAATTTTTTCAATTTCTAAATTACTGTATGAACTAGCGTGATGTTCATTTTAAATAAATGAGTCATATTAATTTATTAAAAATGATCACGGACCAAGATCTATGTTGTGTAGTCATAGAGTTACTTATTTAATTTAATTATATAATGTTGTACTAAATATTAATTTTGTACAACTTACACTTACCTGGATTTGGTTACTGTTCGGGTGCCATACTTGGTACGCGCTTAGGGCCCCTGAATATGTGATTCCGGTACTTGGTGTAAAATATTAATAAATATTAATATATTTGGATGATTGTGGTATTTTGAAATGGAATGATAATAGTGAATTTGCATAACCGTTTTTTATTTTCTGTATTCATTTCCAGGTTGCAAAAAATAAGATAGAAATTGAAATATTTAAAAATAGAGTAATTTGAAATAATATTTGTACCCTCTATAATTGTTTTTAAGTCCTATAATAAGACTCTTAAGCAAAAGCAATTACACTTATAAAAAATGTAGCTTTTATTTAAAATAAAACAAATAACTTTAAATTCTCTAAACAGATTATTAAAAACGTTTTTTCTCACATATAACCCGCATATTTTCCCGTCTATACTCTATATGCCATATATTTCAGATTTTTCTATCAAATTAAATTTACATTATATACAATACGGTAAATATCTCGATTTAAAATTTGGATATTGAGATCATTTTCTAAATAAGATTTCATTTATTCTAATGTTCCATAATAATTTCTTTCAACATCATTGAGCAGTTTGTGGAATATAAATGGGATGACATCTCGGATGACTGCCCTTCTTGTTTCTCTTGATAACAGCTTCAGTCTTTCTGTATTTCACTAAGATACTTTAATCAAGTCAATTCGTATATTATTAAGTTAGTCATCCGAAAACCAGTAATTTAATTATTTAATTATCATTAATTATTCTAGTGATTTTCTAATAAAAGAAAATTTAACTTGAGACTTTTTTTTTCCTGATTTCGGATGTTGGATCCGTCATGGGCACAAGCGTTCGTTAAATAGGTTTGGTCCTACATATGCTACTTTTTGATTCAAGAAATTTAGAATTTCTCATGAATTAATCGATACTAATAAAGCATGCTGGCTCATTTCCAAATGAAGAAAACAGGTCCAATATAGGTCCAAGTTTGGACGACCTTGGCATCAAATTCAATTGACATGAATGTGTCAAAGTTTTTTGTCTGCAGTCAATCAAATAAAATATACCGAAAAAATTTAAAATGTGACTTTTCATTTGTAAATATCGAAAAGCCGATATTTCATTGATGTTTAAAATTTATTTTCAGATGTCGATTTATTATCTAGCATAAATGTGATATTTACTTTCTACTTTTTAATTATATTTATAATTATTTTTGAAAATTTATTATTTTTATAAATTGTGTAGAATCTTTCACCTGGCACATCACTCCATACCTCTTTATCTATTTAATACGTTATTGCGTGATTTTAGAAATGCATAAAAGTTTATTTTTTATTATATCCTGAAAAAATATATCTATTGGTAAATAAAAATTATTATTCAAATTTATGTTGAATAGTTAGTTGCATAATTATAAATAAATTCAAATGTCCTAAATGTTGATCTGCTCCCTGGCGCCTCGTGTTCTAATTTTGCAAATAAAATTAACAGAACCCAACATAAGTAACTTTTACACCTGATTCAGTTCATTAAAAACTTCTATAATAGAAGTTTTAATGAACAACCAATTACAATTATGGTTAAGTTTATGAATTAGCCTTTTTAAAATGGCTGACAGGTAAATTTTTTAATAAAGTATATTTTAGGGCTTGGATTGTGATCTCGTATATATTCAAGCTCTTAAATAATACTTTTAATCATCATTTATTATAAATTTAGTTTTAATTAATTTTTTTAGGTTTTTTAGGAATTTATGCTAATTTATGTAAATTAATGGAATTATTTTCGAATAAATTTAAGTCCGATTAATTGAAAACTAAAATTTATTAAAATAAAATTTATTATTAAAAAGTTTCTATATTCGAATAAACTATTCCTCTGTTACTTGGAAATTTGTTTTTGCTGCTATCTTTTTTACCTTTTGACAAATCCAAATTTTTGATTTTATGAGGCTTTGGAAATTTCTGTTAATTTCCCAAATTTATAAAAATCTTCCCCATTTTCAATGGTATTAATGATTTGGATTTTTTATACTTTATAAAAATTTTTTTTAAACTTAAGTTATCGGAAAACTTATGTTTTCCGTATTTTTTAAACTCCTCATTTGAAGGTTCTGGTTCCACTGCTCCTGGTAAATTGCAAATGAGGTAAAAACTTAAAAACCTAGAGTTTCGATGGATATTTTTGAAATATCTGAAAAGTTGTAAAAATATTAAATTGATTGAATTTCATGAAAAATCTTACGAAATTATTTCTTAATTTTCTCTACAACTCAAAGTAGAGTTATTGGTATTTTTTTCAAAAGTTTTCGGCTTTAATTTAAAAAAAACTTGTCTAAAAAGTTACTAAAAATAGTTTTATATAGAGTTTTTATTGAACTGAACATTTCTACATTTTGAAAGTTTGCATGCATTATTTACTATTGGTGGGTTTCTGGGTGTTGATATTTTGAAACTATATGGTTGTTACCCAGACAACCCCATACAAATATTCTTTTGCTTACCACTCGTCATCCGTTACTAAGCAACGTTGGAACTGTGTTCGAGTGGGTGGATCGTCCGCAAAAAGCGAGCGCTATTGCTAACTGTAGGAGCAGAGTAGAAATAATTGTAGATATAGAATAATTCAGGGTCACCCATTTAAATGAACCACAAAGTTAAACAGTCCTTACGAACCTAAACTGAACCGCGAATAAACGATAAATAAACTGATGGGGTAAACATTCCAAAAATAAACATAAATTTAGTCACCAGCATTAATAAGAAAAAACTTTCAAGTGAGTGCCCAATCTCTTACTAAAAACCCCACCCGTCATCGAGTCAATACTAGGAATTTATCTTTTTTATTAGAATCATTTTACCGGACTATCAAAATGGACCCCAATTAATAAAATAATCTAAATAAATTAAAACTACTATCAAACCCTATGTCACATCCATCTGCCGGAAATAAAACAAAGCATAAGAAGGATATAATTAACTGGCCATCAATATAAATAAATGTACATAAATCCACGAGCAAACAGGTTGGAACGACTTCCATTTTCAATCTGAAACCAGATTCCGGGAAATTTTTTGGAGAATATTCCGCAACCGAAATGGTGCTGTAGAATGAGGAAATACATATTAAATCCCCGATCAGTAAGTATCAATTTTTCCCCCCTGTAAATTTAAGCAAAAGAAATATGAAACAAATACCTGTAGCGATCTCCTCCCAACCACACCAGCGGGTTTCCCAATTTTCGTTCACATGATTCTCCTTTTCGATTTGACTCACACTGAAATAGTATTATGCCAGAGGTCTACTAACCCAAGAAGTAAAAACTATTACAAATGAATATATAACACTTACTTCGAAAAATTCAATCCCTTTATGCCGCAGCAAAACTCCTTACGATATAAAAACGAGCCCAAGTGTTAGCGACGATCCTTATGAAGTCGTGGCAATTCCTCCGAGATAATATACAAATTTTCCTGAAATCAATAAATAAGTTAGTAATAAGAAAATTCTAGTGCTTACCATATATGCCGTGTTCGACCTTCAACTGCTAAAATCAATAATGTTCACGCATGCCCGTAATGGACCAGTCAGGCATATACACACTATCCCAACGGCACACCCCGATGAACCAGAAATTGTAATCGGGTATGACCGTTACCGTAAACACTCACCATAGATTCATTTCGATTGATCAATGCGAAAATAATCAACATAAATCTAATTAAGGGCCAGAATAGGTATGACTAACCTAAATGACATGACTACACCCGATTGTGAATATCGCTTTCCATTCTACACACATTGTTACGGTTAGGACACTATTAAGTAAAACCAATGGAAAATACGTCACATGCCATACACACCCGTAGTAATTGGTGGGTCCTCTCTGGCAAATGCGATAACGGATAACACCTATTTTTCCTTCCCCAAACTATATAAGGAAATAGATAGATCGATAATCAAACAAATTTTCCGAAGATTTAGAAATGTCTAACGAGCTAAATGACTATGACGAGATGCCGACAGATAAGTCACCCGCTGAGGTCAGAGCTATGGAGTTAAAATTATGCAATTCAAGTAAATTTGTCTTATATTTTTGTTTAATTTTAACTAGGACGATAATAAAGATTTCGGATATACAGTATGTTTAAGAATTGTTGCCCTTTAAGTATTCATATAATAAATGTCATTACAATAGGAATTACATATAGCGAGATTATACTAATTTTGTTGTTTTCAGAAGTTAGTAATTTTGTAGGGAAGAGTACACATGTTTACAAGTATATTCTCATTTCATATTATAATTTCGTTATCCTACTTAATAGAATGCTACGTTGATATTAATTGAGAATAGCTGCGGAGAAAGTAATTTATCGAAAATTTAATGAACAAGTTTAACGAAAATATATTAAATAATTTTTATCATTATTATTAAAATATAATTTTCTAAAATGGTTTTAATAAAATTGATATTTAATTTATAGTTTTCCCAAATGATTTTATAAAATTAATATTAAATCTATAATCTTCCTAAATGGTTTTAACAAAATTGGTATCTAATTTTATCTGCGCATACAGATATGCACATATACATTCAAAATTTTTGGAACGCCATTAGGAAGTCGCTCAGCCTACTTCGTTTTTAAGATCCAATTGTGTACCATGTAATGAAGCGATACATTTTACGGAGATATATATATATATTTTTTAACCCACAAATAAGTCGATGGGTAGTATATATTATCGATTACCTATATTTTTGTTTATCATAAAAGATGTTAGATTTGAAATAAATGTATAATGATAATGATGGATCTTCCTTATTCAGAAATATCCGGTCCAATGGTCTATGTCCCTATCCACGTTGCCGATCGATGGAGGCAAGCGTGGAGACAATTCAGTCAAGACAGAGACCCCGAATTTTCCCGACCGAAATCCCGACAGTTTAACCGGCAAACAGGGGAAGGTAACGGCAATGAAGTTTTATTAGTTTTGGTTTGCGTACACCAAAAGCACTTGCCCGATATGTTTGCTTATCTAATCCCAATGTATTAGCCAAATTTTTATCAAATGTAATTTCACAAATGTTATTATTCAGACTGAATTTGCATATTTCATCTTTAAGAAATTCAATAGTTTTAAATATATGTAAACAATTGAATGAAATATATTTATGAAATTCTTCAAGTGTTTCAATATATAAATCATTAGTAAATGTAAATGTATCTTCCACCTCATTAATATATGATACAGATATTTTGATGTTTTCGATCGTTACACTTTTCTCATCAAATGTTTTGAAACGTTTTAGGTATTCAGTACCAGGAACAACTATGTTAAGCTTATCACTACCCATTCGCTTGGCATCCTCAATACTTTCAAACTTTATTGTAAATGGGCTAAAATCACAACTAACATTCAATCCATCTTTGAAAAACATGTCACTATTTTCATCTAAAATTTGATTCGGAATATGACAATATCGTTCAAAATTATTGATTGAGAAAATACCACTACAGGTTTTTGGAACACGTTTCTTGTAACCGATTTTACAATGACTATAAAATGGGAATGTATTGTACACAAATGTAAAGTCTTGCAAAGCAACTTCCCAATTTCCATGTAAATACATAGGATTTTGAAGATTAACCATAAATTTACTCGCTTGATTTTCCGGATGGATTAGTGGACAACTATTACTCGGTAAAATTGTATAGAAACTCATTTTACTAGGTCTCTTGATGATATCCATGAGGGTTTTTGATATCTATGCCATTTGACATAGTATTGTTTATCCTTACCCACCATTTTAGTTTTCAATATTTTCTGAATTCTGAACACTGTAGGTTTGGAAATAACTTGTGATTCCTGTTCATAGAATTTCCCTTGTATTACATTGTTATCACTATCTTTAATAACATACATTACAGGACTCTGTTTAGTATTAACTTTAGTAATTTGAAATACCTCATCACTCCAATTACTATCGAAATTTTCGATGAAAGGTGAAGCAGATATTTTACTAATTCTAACGTGATCACCAACTTTATATTTTGGTTTTGTAATAGCAACTACTGACCGTACTCGTGTTTTTGAGCTGATATCTACGGGTCTCAAACCATTCAGACCTCGATGTGATGAATAATTATAACTAACAAGTATTTTCGGTAATACATTTATCCATATTTTATTACCTTGATGCACAAAATATTTCTTCAATCTATTCCTCAATGTCCGGTTAAATCTTTCAACATTTACGGCTTTGTATAGAGAATGTACAGAATAATGATTTATTTTGAGCCGATCGAGGATTTGCTTAACTTTACTATTGTAAAACTCCTTGCTTAAAATAATAATAATAATAATAATAATAATAATAATAATAATAATAATAATAATAATAATAATAATAATAATAATAATAATAATAATAATAATAATAATAATAATAATAATAATAATAATAATAATAATAATAATAATAATAATAATAATAATAATAATAATAATAATAATACCTAAATCGGTTTGCAAATTGTCTGGATGCCCATTTCTAAATAAAATATTAATTGCTTTAGATATTTCCTCTGATGATTTTGTCTTTGTTGGTACACCGCGGGCAAAGCGACTGAAAACATCGATACATGTTAAAATATATTTATAACCCTTGTTAATCTTCGAATACGGTATCATCGCCATCAAATCCATTTGCCATAAATCATTAATACCGAATGTCTTATAAGCTCTCGTTGGAAATCTTTTCCGCATCGGTTTGTTTAAACTGTACGCAAGCTGATCTGACAACCACTTTTGCGTTTCCTTTTTCGAATTTGGGAGTCTTTTCTTTAACTTTGCCACTCCACTGAAACCTGACTCGTCTTCTGGGTTCGTCCAAATCGTCTCCATTATAACAAGATGATTTAAATTTTAATTTAACATTAGGTAATGATTGACCCATCGTTTATTGTGATAATAATGATAATGCTAATGGTAACATTGCTCCAATAAAACCACCTTGTTGTTTATATATGATTTTTCTCATTTGCTTACGATTTTTATTATTTACTAGTGATAACAAAAGCTTACGATGTTTATTCAATACTAGTTTTTTAGATTTACTAATTTTAATTTTACCTCTGACTACGTTTAATAGAATTTTGAGTAAATCATCGACAACAAAAGTTGGAAACTTGAAGCCTTTAACAATGCATTAAAATATGGAAAACTCCTATGATTTTTTACAATTTTAACTTTTTTCTTACTCTTTTTAATAATGTTTTTCGAAATAAGATTCATTGCAGGGTAATTCTCGGTTATTAGTTTTTTAGATGGCGTATAACTGGTTTTTGGTGGAACGGTGTTTTTCTTTTTAATACTTTGTCTAAGTTTTCGGATATTTTTAAGCCTTGATTTCATAAACATTTTTACATGTTAAAGTTTTCAGCTTTGTTTATATACCATGGCACCTTCTTTATTGAAAATATCGGTTTTTACCCGTAAATCATCATTGCATTGTTGTGTGAAATCAAGAAATATATATCCATGTGGTGATTTTGTAGCATCTTGAAATGCACTGATGAGAAAATTACGATTATTAGGGTATGCTTGTCGAGCAAGAAAATCAATAACTGTTGCATCTCTAGGATTCTTGAAAATAACTAAATATTGAACATTTAAATTCTTTGTTCGATGTGCACCACCCTGATGAAATAGATTTTGAGTAATAAAGATCACAGTAACACCAACATGTCTACTGATTTTTGTGAATAAATTATTAAAATCCTTTTCTTTATTAGCTTCCTGATATAAATCATCAATAATGATGACATCACCTTTCCTTAAACGACTTGACCAGTTTTTATCGAAACCCTTTACTATTTTCATGTTTTTCAATTTACAGAAATTATCTTGAGTTAATCCATGTTCTTCATCTGCACCCCTATGCCAATAAATCTTGTTGAATTTTGTTTGAAATTAATTAGATTTAAGTAATTTACACACAAACATAGTTTTACTACTATCACTTGGGCCAACGATTTGATATACAGCATCATTTCTTAAGTCCATTATTAATTTGTATAATTATAGCTTTTTGTTTATATTATATGATTTAATGAACTCTTTCTAAAAATCATATATATAGATTAATATTTCATTATTGTTTAATTATATTATCAAATATAAATTATAAAGGAACTTTCCATGTATCAAAAATGACGTTTCCAAATGGTAAACCCCAGCAAATTGTTGATAGAAGCGGAAAATACCCTATTATATTTTTGAAATAAGGCAAATGCAGAATCATGGGATACAAGAAACCTTTAGACGTCAATAAATTGCAAAACAGAATAAAGGAAATTAAAATACAGTCAATTACGGTTACCATGGATATGGGACAATCTATCAATCTATACAACATGTCAACAAAATGTCTTTGCATGTTCGAGCCAGAATTATTTCCTGCACTGAGGCTTTTAAAATACAACCTAATGTGTGTTAACGTGTTTGCCAGTGGGAAAATAGCCATATTAGGGTTGCGAAATCTAGAGTACAAAAATATTGTTACAGACATACAAAATGAAATCACGGGATTGGTTGATATCTGATTGGCTAATGATTAATTAAAGCAACTTGGTTATTAATTTTATTTCATTTTTAAAAATGGAAAATACTTCAAGCACAAAATTAACAAAGAAAGAAATAGAAAACTAAGGTAAATTTATTATTTATTATTATTAATATTATTATCATTGTTTCCAGATAAATATCAGGCCGTAATATTAGAACGATTGTTCTTTTTCTACCCACAACTACGAGCAATAGTCAAAGACCAGCCAGAATCAATCATTCCAGATCTGGTATATGGAACAACCAACATATGGATCTTCAATATCATAGATCAAGCTCTATGGGATATAAAGCTTGACCGAAGACCGAAGGAGATGAAACCCGAATACCCCTGTATTCTGGGTTGCAGCTGCTGTGATTTTCAGTACCAGCGATATGTCGAATGGTGCCTGGCGAAATCTGTTAGGAATTCTTCTAAATATCAACGTTTTAGAAAATAAATGTTTTCTATTTTATTCTTGTTTTGTTTTGGTAGTAACAATTTTATTTTGATGGTGGTAATAATAATAATTGTTTTGTATTTTATTTTTTGTTTTGGTAGTAATAGTTTTATTTTTGGTGGTGGTAACAATAATAATAATAATATTAATAGTAATAATGATAATGATAAGAATAATAGTAATAATAATAATAATAAAACACGTGATATTAAAAATGCATTTTATATATGTGATGTGTGTAAAATTATAATCAAACTCCATGGGTTAATTCACATACAATTTGTATACAGTCACGCACTTATCTTGCATTGTCTTTGTTATAATATTATGCATGATTCTGATTGGTTAATCAGTATCTGTCAAGGGTATAAAAGCCCGTCACCACCTTATAAAGATCATAAATCAAACATGACCAAGAAAATAAGTGTCCAACCAGTTCAGATGTTCCACAATTAAAAAATATATTTTTTAAAGGAGCCTATCAATGTGCAATTGGCAAATCCAGTCAAACTCAATAAAACTCAATTTCAATCTCTTGCTGGGACTCTCTCAATGTAAGATATCAAGGATATTGATAATACGTTCAAAAAGATCAATTCCAATTTAAAGTGCAATGAAAATGCTTTCTACCAGATATTATGATGCATTTACAGAAATAGGTTTCAAAGAACAGGAAAACTGGTATATAGCAATAGCAATCCAAGGATATAAAGCTGATCAAAATGATGTGCTTTCTCCAATCTGGAAAATTGTTACTACTAGACTTTCACAATTATTTTAATGTATAGTGTTTAGTGTTTAATAAATGTATTAATGTTTTCTTTGTTATTCTATAAACAAAATTATAATTAGTTTTAAAATTGTTTTAAAATAGTTTTAAAAATGATGTCTGAAAAAGGTAAAATATAAAATATAAAATAATTAATTAATTTCGTTTAGAATATTTAACAAACTTTTTGTTTGATAAACTCGAAGAAATAACCGGTGTAAAAATTAGAGATATGTTGACTCTAGTTGAAGCATTGAGTAATGAAGATTCATGTTCAGAATGTCAGAGTGACGAAACTGAAATTGTTAATGATGGAGATACTGAAATTATTAATGATTCTGAAGAAATTATTGATGATACACTTATTAATGATGAAGAAAATATTAATGATACTGAAGATACTACCGAAATTATTAAAGATGAGCCTACCGAATTTAAGAATTGTATTGACCATGTTATAGAAAATATTATGATAGAATATTGTGGAGAACCATGTGCATGTAATAATCAATAAATTTTTAAACATGAAGTTTTTTATTAATAATAATAACAAAGAAATATTTATTAAAATCTATGATAAACTTTATTACATAAATATAAAACCGATGCTCCAGTTAATAGTTTTAATAAAAATTTGCAATTTTCGATATAAATATCTGAGCGTTTGGCTTCTGCGGCAACTTGAATAATCGCTGTAAATGATAAATTAATAACAATATAAAGTAATTTACCTCTATAGACAATTGGAAGTAATTTTCATAGTCGGATCCAGATTTTAATTTCATATGTTTCATATACATTAATCCTACTATTATTCACATCCATTTATTATTTTCATCGAACATGTAACTAAATATTGATTGGAATGCCTTCTTTCTCTCCAATGTTGGCAAATTGCGAATTTTTTCATAATCAAATGGGATGTCTTCAACGATTTTCTCGGTACGGTTTACCATTAATTTTATGTTTTTAATGATATCATCTTCTTCTCTATTATTAGAGACCAGCTCATTCAACAAAGTTATAAAAAATTTAGTTTCTGGCATTTTATAAAGTATTTGAAAGTGTAAGCTTATTTATACTATATTCGACCAATCAGAATCATGCAATACTAAGAAAATATGTAAAAATATATAATAGAAATGGCAATGATGATTTGTTGGCACTGTTAACTTCTTTCAAGTTGTAGCCACCACTGTTAACTGGTTGTTGTTGTAATTTTATTATACGATTGAACTGATCAGTTGTTTTATTAGAATAAAATTTTATACTATATTGAACTTGATTCATCATTTTTTCATTAAGTTTACGATTTTCTTTCAATTCTAATATTGATTTTCTTAATTCATTTTTGATAATACCAATGGTCTTATTTAGATATATAATATCATCATATAATTCGTTTTTAGCTCTTTTTAAAGTCTCATATGTATGTTCTAATCGGAATTCTAAATTACTCATTCTTTCAGATAATCTTTTGACTGGAGTTTTCAAATATCTAGGCCTATCTATCATATACAAAATATCCATCAATACTGCTGTATCAGGACATACACATCTTGTTGAATTTTTACCTTGAACGGTTACAATAATTGAGTTGACCATATTAAAAACTAATAATATTATTAAAATTTCTTTAATCATTTTCAAAACAATATAAATTAATATTTATTGTTTATAGCTAAAGATTTGTGTGTGTGTGTTCTCATTGGTCTAAATTAGTAAAAAAGTAATTGTTATTTCAATTTTTATCATTAAAATGGTTGTACCGAGCGCAGTTCAAGCTATGAATGAAATTAAACATTACGGTAATTTATTGTTACTATTATTATTATTATTACTTGTTTTTAGATGATTATTTTAAAGTTATTAAAGAACGTCTAAAATTCTATTATCCAGAAATACATGGAATCATGGATAAGCCAGCATCAATAATTCCAGACTTGATATTCAATCATACATCAATATGGATATTTACTGTAATCGACGAGTTCCTATGGGATATCGAACAAAACAATTTGTCAAAAGATATGGAATCTGAATATCCCTGTGGTGATGGATGTCATTGCTGCGCTGCACGATATCGAAAGTATGTGGAATGGGCTTTGAATAAAGCTCTTCGACAATATTACTATAGAAGAATTATCTCTTTATAATAAATTTGTTGTATATGTCTCGGTTTTTATTATATAGTAATAATGTTATTAATAATAATAATTTTATTTATAAAATAATAATAATAAAAATAATATTTATACAAAATAATAATAAAAAATATTTACAAAATATATACTACTTATAAAAGTAAGTAGACATAATATAAATTAATAATGGTTAAAAATTCCGTGACCTTGAAAATTTTTGAATGACCTTGAAAAAATATGTACTTTTCAACATAGAAAAAATTTCGAAGAAATTTTAAAAATTTTCTGTTTTGGTCTAGCGGTGACATGTAAAATCATGTACTTTTCAACATAGAAAAAATTTTGAAAAAATTTTTTGAATGACCTTGAAAATTAATAATAATTTTAAAAATAATAATAAAAATAATAATATTTCTAAAAAATAATAATAAAAATAATAATATTTCTAAAAAATAATAATAAAATAGAATAAAATTTACAAAATATATACTACTTATAAAAGTAAGTAGACATTATAATTGAAAAATGATTAAAAAATCCGTGACCTTGAAAATTTTTTTGAACGACCTTGAAAATTAATAATATTTTTAAAAATAATAATAAAAATAATAATATTTCTAAAAAATAATAATAAAATAGAATAAAATTTACAAAATATATACTACTTATAAAAGTAAGTAGACATATTATAATTGAAAAATGATTAAAAAATCCGTGACCTTGAAAAATTTTTTGAATGACCTTGAATTTTTTTGATGAGTCATGGTCTTTGTTTAAACAATTTTTGTACTTTTAAAAATTTGTACTTCTAGACTTAGAAAAAAACTTTTACCGTGAGGGTATGTGGTCCAGCGGTGACATATCCATCTACTCCCGAACACAACGACTTTGTTTTAAAGCATCCGTTTTTAAACATAATTCATAGGTTCAAAGTTACAGAAGGAACAATTATTAATTTATTACTATTAAATAAAGGAGAACATTATCATTATGTAGGAATAACATCACTCAATAGGTTTTCGAGTTGTGATAGTAAAAATACCACAATAGAAAGAATTCGATCTATATGGTGTCATATATGTCTGAACGGATTTAGATATCTGAAAGCATTGAAAAAGCATGAGATATTATGTATGAGAAATCACTTAGGGACAACTTTATATACTTTCCCAGAAAATAAGTTTATTAAATTCACTTATTGGTCCAAAACCGTAACCCCACCATATGCTATATATGCAGATTTCGAATCTGTTTTACCAAAGAAAGACGTACACCATCAAATACATTCCCCATTTTGGCAGGACTTTTATTAATAAATAATTTTGATGGGAGTACAATATATAAAGAATTTATAGGTGAAGATTGTGTGGAACAATTTTTAAAATCAGTAGAAAAAATAGCAAAATATACAGTATTACTGTATTATTGTTGGGCCAGAACACAAACGGCCTTGGAAAATGTTTAAATGAATCGGTAACACACATGCAAACATAACATGCAAATTTAAAATAAACCTATTAAAACATCAATTAAACCCTATCAAATATGAGAAAAAAGAGAATTACATATAAAATAATAAACATAAAAATAAATTAAAATAATAACAAAATGCAACAAGATCCGCACGATACAAATACAAATATAACATGAAAACCCAACAAATTCGACCGAAAATTGATAAATCAATAAAAGTTCATGAAAATGAAATTTAAATCAAAGAATTTGAATTAGAAATAATTCAATAAAAATTCTAAATAAAAAATTATCAAAATAAATTAAAAATAATAAAAATAAAGATTAGAATACTCTACAAAATAACAAGGTCGAATTTTGTTTTACTACATCAAAATTAACACGCGAGGTTATGGACAGAAAATAGGTATGAATAACGATACATTTTCACATAAAATTTAACCAAAAAACCGTTTTTTCAATCAAAAATCATTTTTTTGAATTTTGTTTACAAATCTATTGTGAATTTTTTAGGTGAGCAGTGGTTTTATTTGGAGACTCTCTCTCCGCGTTCCATCCTCGCAACCTCGGTAGAGCTCTGCTTGGATGTCGGCGTGGCGGTAGAGGTATTTTTATGAAAAACTTTTGATTGGATTGAATTGGTCAAGTAATTTGTACTTTGTTTTTTATATATTAATAAATATTTATAATGTTAAAATTGAATTTATTTTTCATAATTAATTTATTTGTCGAAATTTTTCCGGCCCACAGCCAAGACACATCACAAGACAGTAAAATCAACATACAATTCAGATTCGTGTAAGTGCGTGGAATATCGCCAATGATCTGTGCCCGTGAAGACCCGGCGTGCGGAACGCAGGGGTTGGAACGTCAATATTATTCCGCATAGAAGAAAGGAGAAATAAGGAAGGGGTCTTTTGGCTACTTCCTCGTTTCTCGTTTTCTTTAAATTCGACCTAAATTATTCTACATACGGCTCAAAATCATCACACTGAGTAGTCCAGTGGGCACTCATTAAATATAATATAAACATAAAATGCGTCTAAGGGGAATAAATTAACATGAAATCGTTGATATGAAAGAAAATAAATTAATAAATTCAAATCAACCATAAATTATAAATTTGTAATCGTTCCCAAATGATCGCTTCAAACTCCTAGTAAAATAAAGAATTTAATCGGGCTCTAAGATTCAACGTGTTTTTTCGGGATCACCACTATGTAATCAATGATTATTTTCACCGTAAATTTACAATTGCAATGAATTTGAAAGGAAAAACCATAAATTAATATTACTATTACATAGTTGTTATTAAACTCGGTAAATACATAATTATAATAATTGAAACCAACTCACCCTAAAGTTTCAGTAAAATAGAGAATTTAACTAACCCCAAGTCGGAGTACATCCCTCAGTATAGTGAGCAAACGCATTCTTCTGAGTACCCTCATAGAACGACATTATTAATAGTTGAATTTGACTAAAACTTAATCGTGGAAACAAAATAAATACCATTGGGTTCAGTTAAATAGAATAAAGAAATAAAAACCCATCGAGCAGACCAATTTATTCCATTAAACTTTTGTATCATAAATCAAAACAACCCCTCCCAAATCCGCATAAGATGCTCGTACTAACAGAACCCCACGAACTCCCTACAACCTCAATAAAATTGTGCGAAAATAAATTAATTAAATCACTAACCCCACTTACGGAATATGTAGCACCGATATAGTTAGAACAATTCACCAGGTAAAATAATTCCATTTGATCATTGTAACATAAAATAAGACTTATTTTCTAAAGCCTTTTTCCCGGCATGTTTGACAGAGACATCCAGTACCGCCAGGAGAGATGCCCAGAGTTTCCCCCGTCGAAGTTCCTCGATAGGGGACAATCTGGGACAAGGAACTATCGATCAATGGAGCCCGACTAATGAGATCCACCAACAGGCTCAACAACTGCTCAGCAATCTAGAGACCCATCAACGCGAGGTCAATTTACAGGTGATCCGAGCTCGCCAGTATCTGGCAAATGTTGAGGAAGATTTGCTGGCGGGTCGGATTGCCGATAACTATTGGCATCTCCAGCCAATCGTTCAGGACTCGCCAACCGCTACGACTCGAGCCCGCGACAAGAAGAGACCGATTATGTCGATCTCGGGAAACACACCCGAAGAATAGGTGGCCAAAAGATTTCCTTGAGGGATTTCAAGCCAAATTTCGCACAACGAGTTACTCTAAACAATTTTGTTTGTTTTTGATTTAAATAATACAAATTAAATTTGCGAATGTTTTATTTTCGTTAATTCATATTTTCACTTGATTAAGATTTTTAAATGATTTCGCCGCATTTTGTTTTAAGTAAACCGAATGTCACACGATTGTAACCTATCAGTAAACCATCTGTTAACCATTTTTATCATTATTAGACATGGACCCCACCCAATTGCTACAAAAGGAATTACTCCGCTCCCAGAAATCCAACAAATCCCTCTACGAAAAATAATTCAACTTACTAAAGAGGTGCATCAGGTAAAATCTACCTGGGTGGATCCGACCAAACTCAAATCCATCCACCAACGCCTCACAGCCGCTCAAAAAGGTTGGACAGAGGAGCGTCAACTCAACCAGAGTCTCCGGACGCAAATCAGGGGATTGGAAGTCGCCCTGGCAGCCAGTCGTGAGGGGGAAGCGGTAACTTATCCGCTTATCTTCGCTCCTTCTCAGTTGGCGTACCGGGATCCCATCAACAATGTCACGCTGGCAGCAAATCCATCAACAGTCCCGTCAAGTAATCGCCGGCCGGGACGCAAGGAGCGTGCCCGACGCAGAGCCGCACGTCTGCCAAGCCAATCGAACTAACTTACCGACATTATATATACTTTCAATCGTTTGAATAAATAGAATTGTAATTATTGTTAAACAAATCCTAAGTAACTGGTCACAAGATATGATTTATATGAGATTATCATCGTGAGTACTCACACCGTGTCATCGAAACATCGTTCTATTTCTACCGGTCAACATGAATTTGATTTTGAACTTTCTCACACAGGGGACAGAGTAAAGCGAGCACAGGTCTTCCGTCGACAGCTCGTTGAACCCGAGGGTTATCCGAGCAATTACAGTATTAGTGATAGTGCTCACTTTTTGCGAACAATCCACCCACTCGAACACATTTCCAACGTTGCCTAGCAACGGGTGCCGAGTGGTAGCTAGAAAACATTTATATGGCGTTACTGGGGTAACAATAAGACGATTTAAACAAATAACGAAACCCTGTAACCCACCATTATTATAAAATGGGAAGTCAAACAATTAAGGAATTAACAAACCTACAACAGATTCAATTTGATACATGTATAAAATGTTATCTTTGTTTGAAAGACATTGTTGATCCAGTGAGAAATCATGATAACTTTACTGGGGAATACTTGGGTGTTGCTTGCAATGAGTGTAATATTAATAGAAAAATAAACAAAGTATTACCAATTGTTTTCCATAACTTAAAGGGATATGATATGCACCACATATTAAAATATGGATTAAGTAAATTTAAAAATTGGGCTTTAGGATGTATTCCAATAACAACTGAAAAATTTATTTCATTAATTGCCCACTTGGGAAAAATTAGCGTGAGATTTATTGATTATTATCAATTTGTAAACGATTCTTTAGCAAAAGCGGTTAAAACCTTGACGACTCGAACTGTTTTTAAGGGAACTATAGTTGATTAAAAGGGGATCTTTCCGTACAACTTTGCAACTAGTTTAGATGTTCTTCACGATACTTATGAGTTACCACCAATTTGGAAAGGTGTTACTGAGGCTGAATATGAAAAATCTCAGATAATTTGGGATGAAACTAACTGTAGAACTTTACTTGATTACATGAAAGTTTATTAATTACTGAAAATGAAATGTTTAGTTATTATGAGGGAAGTATTAGAGGTGGCCTTACTTTTGTTAATAAACACTATGTTAAAACTGACAAAAAACACTGATTTACTTTATATTGATATTAATAATTTATATGGTTGGGCTTTAAGTCAACCTTTACCTTGTGGTGAATTTAATTGGATATTTGACGGATTTGATACAATAATATCTGAATGATTGACTTTGTATCTTGAATCTTTGTCATATGGGTATACACTTGAAGTTGATCTTGAGATTCCTTCTGAATTTCATGATAAGTTAGATGACTTTCCTATTGCTGCTGATAAAATGAAACCTGAGGGTTCAAAGGTTGAAAAGTTGTTGCTGACTCATTATCCTAAATATAACTATTTAATTCATTGGCGATGTGTCACATCCAGCACACCCCCTCCCCCCGACTGAGAGAAAAATTTTCTAAGTCCAAAAATTTTTTAAGACAAAGACAATGACTCATTCAAGGTCATTTAAACAAAGACCATGACTCATTCAATGTCATTGGATGACTCATCAATTTTTTCCAAGGACATTTAAACAAAGACCATAACTCACTCAAGGTCATTGGATGACTCATCATATTTTTCAAAGTCATTCAAAAGTAGGTCAAGGTCATTCAAAAGCAGGTCAAGGTCATTCAAAAGTAGATCAAGGTCATTGTATGACTCATCTTTTTTTTCTCTCAAGGTCATTAAAAATTTCTCAAGGTCATATTATTTTTAAACATTTTTAAATTTTAATTTACTACTTATTTTTTATAAGTAGTATATATTTTTTAAATTTATTTTATTATTATTTTTATTATTATTTTATAAATATTATTTTTATTATTATTTTATTATTATTTTATAAATATTATTATTTTTTATTATTATTAATATTATTATTTTTATTAATATTATTATTATTATTAATATTATTATTACATGTTTAAATTTTTATTACAAGTTTTGTTTATTATTATTATAATTATTATTATTATAATTATTATTATTATTTTTTAAAAATTTTTATTTATTATTATTATTATTATTATTATTACAAGTTTTATTTATTAATATTATTATAATTATTATTATTAATATTATTATTACTTTTTATTATTCTATTATTACTTATAAAAACTTTTTTTATTATTATTATTACTTTTTATTAATAATATATATATATATATATATATATATATATATATATATATATATATATATATATATTATATATATATATATAATAAAACAAATACATAAAAAACAACTACATAAAAAATCAATCAATTATTACTAATAAATATATTTAAAAAAATATAAAGTTATATTTCACGTTTCTTCACGCTGGGCATTTGTCATGAAAATATTATAAAAATATTATAAAAATGAAAACAAATAAATTATAACAAATGAAAATAGCAAAGAGAAATTTTCACAATTTTTATTTTTACATACAAATTTGATCAATAAATATCTATTATATTGTCAAATATTTCTGCAAATTGTTCATCGAGAATTGCAGGATCGGCTTCAGGCATTACTATATTACCGCCAACATCAAGGACATCAACCCCTCTATAATGACCATATGCAAAACTCGAGTTTTTCCTTACCCAAGCTCTCTTATCGTCATGGTTATTTAATGCTATTTTAGAATTTTTAAACGTAAACAGCTGGTAATTTCGGGTCCCTATCCTAGTTTGAGGTACTGACATAATAGTATAGTTATTATAACAATGCAAATATGATTGGTGTTTAATGTCGGTACCCGGTAATTTTAAACCCTTAGCTCGCATTGTTGATTTACTTCCTAGCAAGCTATAACATTTAGGGCGCAAGAAAACCCTCTCGCTATATCCTAACCCTTTACTCTCATCCTTGAACTTGCCAATAACCGAGTCAAGTCGTCTAGAATATAAAGGATGAGAAGGATCATAATTTGATGTGTCTAATAGGTCATCCGAAATCATCGCTTTTAATAAAATTTCTAATTTTAAATTTTTTATCTCCAAAAAGAAGCTGTCTGTATCACCCGCTACTAGATTGATATCACAATTATAAATATCACGATATTTTTGTAACTCAACATACTGTAATTGATACATCCGTAGTTTGAATAAATCTAGAACTGATTGACCGATATAACTAGGTCTATCCAAACATATTGAGTCCTTATTAAGATGAGCGGCAAAAAGACCATCAGTAATCTCTATTGTTTTTCTAAATGCCGGTTTTGACGAATATGTAATTAACTTATCAGCTGAACTACATAATTGCAAATTCATCCTCTTTTTAAGGTTCTCAACAGATTTACCATACAGACTGTTGTTATACAATTTAAATAAATCTCTATATAATTCACTAACTGCATTTTTTGCACGCAAGTTAGTGTTTTATCGATATAATGTTTAAAAATAGGAGTTTGCTTGTATTTAATAGCTCTATGTATATATGTAACCTTAGCCCCGAGAGAAAGATAAAGCCTGAGAAGCCTCCAATGAAGAACATAGTTCTTCTTAGGATAATGCGTGAGCATTAACATCTCAACTTTTGAATTTGGTGGGCACATCTTTTCCGGTCCAATCGGAGAGTCATTTAAAAAATCATGTAAATTATCTGGAATCTCGATATCAACTTCGTTAGTATATCCATATGGAAGGATTTCAATATCCACAACATTCGCACATTCACTCAAAACCTCATCCAAACCATCATACACCCAAGTAAAATCAGCGTAAAGAAAACTTTGGCTGAGAGCTCAACCATACAGATTATTTATATTTATGTACAATAATTCTGTATCCTCCGAAGCAGCAATGTAATGTTTGTTAACAAATGTTAACCCACCCCGTATTCCACCTTTGTAAATATTGAACATTTCCATGTCCTGTAAAAGTTCAATGGGTTCCGCTAATGTCATAAGCGCTGAAGCCCATGACATACCCGGAGTTCCCTAAAAATTTAGAGGTTCAAGACCATTGTAAACAATAGCCTTGGCACGGAATTGTTGAAAATAGTCCGCAAGGAGGAATACGTCAAGTTTAAGGTAAATTAACATATAATCACGCAAAGTCCTACAGTTTTGCTGCGTCCAGATTAGTTGTGCCCTATCGTACTCATCTTCACTTACGCCCTCCAAAATTGGAGGCAACTCATAAGTTGTCTCAAGAACTTCCTCAGAAACAGCAAAATTATACGGAAAAATACCTTTACAGTCGACTATAGAACCTTGAAAGACAGACAAAGTCAATGGAAGAGAAGTTAGCGTTTTCACAGCCTTAGCTAACGAACAATTAACAAATTCCATACTGTCGATAAAGCGAACAGCCAATTTGTTAATGTGAACTATTAACGAAATAAATTTTTCTGTAGAGGTCGGTATGATATCTAAATTCCATGAAGGAAAGCAAGTTTTGCATATGGTCATTATAGAGGGGTTGATGTCCTTGATGTTGGCGGTAATATAGTAATGCCTGAAGCCGATCCTGCAATTCTCGATGAACAATTTGCAGAAATATTTGACAATATAATAGATATTTATTGATCAAATTTGTATGTAAAAATAAAAATTGTGAAAATTTCTCTTTGCTATTTTCATTTGTTATAATTTATTTGTTTTCATTTTTATAATATTTTTATAATATTTTCATGACAAATGCCCAGCGTGAAGAAACGTGAAATATAACTTTATATTTTTTTAAATATATTTATTATTAATAATTGATTGATTTTTTATGTAGTTGTTTTTTATGTATTTGTTTTATTATATATATATATATATATATTATTAATAAAAAGTAATAATAATAATAAAAAAAGTTTTTATAAGTAATAATAGAATAATAAAAAGTCATAATAATATTAATAAAATATTATAATAATATTAATAAATAAAACTTGTAATAAAATTAAAACATGTAATAATAATATTAATAAAAATAATAATAAAAATAATAATAAAAAAATATAATAATATTTATAAAATAATAATAATAATATTTATAATAATAATAATAAAATAATAATAATAAAAATTAAAAATAAAAACTTTTAATAAAATCTTTTAATAGAAATATTTATAAAAATAATAATATTTATAAAATAATAATGATATTAATAATAACTAAAACTTGTAATAATAATAATAATAATAATAATAATAATAATAATAATAATAATAATAATAATAATAATAAACAAAACTTGTAATAAAAATTTAAACATGTAATAATAATATTAATAATAATAATAATATTAATAAAAATAATAATATTAATAATAATAAAAAATAATAATATTTATAAAATAATAATAAAATAATAATAAAAATAATATTTATAAAATAATAATAAAAATAATAATAAAATAAATTTAAAAATATATACTACTTATAAAAAATAAGTAGTAAATTAAAATTTAAAAATGTTTAAAAATAATATGACCTTGAGAAATTTTGAATGACCTTGAGAGAAAAAAAAAGATGAGTCATCCAATGACCTTGATCTACTTTTGAATGACCTTGACCTACTTTTGAATGACTTTGGAAAATATGATGAGTCATCCAATGACCTTGAATGAGTCATGCGTTTTGTTAAATGACCTTGAAAAAATATGATGATTCATCCAATAACCTTGAATGAGTCATGCGTTTTGTTTAAATGACCTTGGAAAAAAATTGATGAGTCATCCAATGACATTGAATGAGTCATGGTCTTTGTTTAAATGACCTTGAATGAGTCATGGTCTTTGTTTAAATGACCTTGAACGAGTCATTGTCTTTGTCTTAAAAATTTTTTGGACTTTTGGACTTAGAAAATTTTTCTCTCAGTCGGGGGAAGGGGTGTGCTGGATGTGAAACATCCCACTACTGTCTACTATTTTTAAAAAGTATATCGACATAAACACAGAACTTCGAGCAAAAAGTACAAATACATTAGATAAAAATTATTATTAGTTAAATAACAGTTTAAATGGAAAAACTGCTGAAAATCTATAAAAGAGAATGAATTTGCGTCTTTGCACAACAGATAAAAAACTTGTGACTTATAATTCGAAACTTACTTTTAAAAAATCGATAAAAATTGACAATGATTTTATAGCTGCGTTGTTAAATCCTGATTCGATATGTTTAGATCGACCAAGTTATATAGGACAATCAGTGCTTGACTTGTCGAAACTTAGAATGTATGAGCTTCAGTATAAGGACTTGGAAAAATATCGACGACAATTTAATGGTGAGATTAATATAGTTGCTGGAGATACAGGCTCTTTCTTCTTGGAGATAAAAAATTGTAAACTAGATATTCTTTTGTCTGAAATGGTTAAGGATTATCTTTTGGATACATCTAATTACCCATCTACCCATCCGCTTTATTCTAAAAAAGCTCGATTCGGTCATTGGAAAATTTAAGGACGTAATTAAGGGAGAAGGTTTTGACGAATAGGTTTGTTAGGTAAATCTTCTTGTCTAAAAGCTAAAGGTGTGTCATTAAAGGATACTGAGCTAACTCATAAATCTTATAAAGAGTGTTATGAGAAAAACTCCGTCTTTTCTGTACCACAATTTAGAATAGGAACAAAAAATCATCAATTTTATAGTTTTAAAAATAGTAAAGTAGCACTTACAAATAGGGACGATAAAAGGGTATGGGTGGATAAAAATAAAAGTTTTGCGTACGGGCATATAAATATATCTGTAGAATTATTACTTATAAAGAAATTGCCCAAGAAATTGCAGCTGATGAAGAAATTGTCGGAGAAATTGCAGCTGATGAAATTCTGCAAACTATTATTGAGGAAGAACTCATAGACATAGACGATGTTCAGTTCTCCGACGATGATGAAGAAGATTTTTATTAATAAATTTTGTAGTTGAGAAATGATCTTATTTTTGTCTTTAGTTTTTATGTGTTTTTTTTGTTGATTTTTATGTGTATCATTTTATTATTCAGTGGATAATAGATTTTGAATTAATAAGTTGTAATAAATATTAAATAATAATTAAATTTTATTTGAATGTTTTCTTGATTGTTTTTGTTTTCGAAAACCAGAAACATTATTACATGATGGAAAAAATTCTGATGAAGATGGAAGAACTCTTTCTGAATATGAAAAACAAGCTTTCGTATTGTGCTCCTGAATATTTGGCTACACGGATCTATCAAATGACAGGAATCAACATCGAAGAAATTGTACGGATGCACTACAAATCAGTTCAAGGAGCTGGTTTGAAATGTTTAGATGACTGCATTGTTTGTACAGATCCCTCAATGTTGGCTTGTCCATTTAGATGCAGATGCTGCATGGACTGCAAGAAGAAAGAAGTTGTACATATTTTGTCGGCTGAGCTAAGAAGAGCTGTGATTTGTGATGATGTAAATTAAATAAATTTTGATCTTTTTACGTGTTTATTTTAAGTGTTTATTTATTGAGAATCAATTTTTTATTAAGTTTTTAATTAGTTGAATTATTATTATTATTATTATTATTATTATTATTATTATTATTATTATTATTATTATTATTATTATTATTATTATTATTATTATTATTTATTATTATTATTTTGTTAACACTAAATTTCTTTAAAAATTTTATCGTTATCAACATGTATAAAAAACTCATTGTAAAATTATACTAAAAATTTAACTTAAAAATCATGCTAAAAATTCTATTTAAAAATCATGTTAAAATTTCATCTTTAAAAATTCATCTATAAAATTATAGTTAAAACTCTATTTTAAAATTTATCTTAAAAAAAAATTTAACTTAAAATAATAATTACATAAAAAATTAAAATACAAAAATTTACATTAAAATATAAAAATTTCAATTTCAAAAATTCGTGCCAAAAATTAAACTTAATTACATAAAAAATTAAAATACAAAAATTTACATTAAAATATAAAAATTTCAATTTCAAAAAAAAATTGTGCCAAAAAATTTATCAAAAAAAATGTGTGCACACAAAATTAATTATCTTGATTACATAATTATGTAATCAAAATAATCCGAGATTAATTACATCATTATATAATTTAACCAGTGATAACCCCCCCCCCCTATTTTATTATCAATGGTGTGTGGGCGCTAAAGGTCCCTAATTACCTACTACAACAAAGACTAATTTTAAATTTCGTCCGCAAAACAACAAAAAAGCTGGAATGATTGTTGTTTATGTAAATCGGTGTAAAAAATTACCAGCGGAAGATGTAGCACGATATCCGTTAAATCGAAACTAAACAAAGATGAAAATGGGACAGTAATTAAACAAATATTTTCGAAAAACCCAGCTCCATTAAGTTACATCAATAAAGTTTTATTGATTGCTATAGTAATGATTATGAATGTTTTGTGTACGAATGCAAAGCGAATGTTTCCATCTTATGCAATTAAATCCGACATTTCAATTCAAGGATTCATGGGATCACAGGGGTATCCAGTAGGAATCAGAGGGATCAATACCCGGAGATGTTAGAAATTCAGAAATTGACAATGGGTAAAATTTTAGTAGGCCACGACCTACATGCAGAACTCAGATACCTTGTAATTTGGATTGAGAAGCTTCACGAAATACGGGATCTTGCAGCATCACAAGTCCTCCAAAACACGAGAGTAACCAGGAGAGGCGAATGGTTCAAACTGCAGACAGTTGTGAGAGAAATATGCGGTGAAGAAACTCAAATCGGGATCCACTCCGCGTTGGAAGATGTCAAAAGCATCCACAAGGTATATCAGGCGGTAGAAAATCAATGGATCCCAAAAACCAATGCCCAAAAAGCAGTCATCAAAGAAATACTCATTGAGTGAATATCGAAAGCTTCGAGGGATAACATCGTGGAGAAGATAACATCACAATAATTGGAGTTGTTTATGAAAGAGAGGAATCAATCAATATTTATAAACATGGATCTGAACGTGTGAAGATAAAAATGAACCCAAAATCTATATAAACTAACTATAATTTATTAAGAATAAATTATTTAGTCTCGTTTGTCTTATTTTAAATTTTGGCATATTATTATTTATAATATTGCTATTATTCTAATTGAATGATAGCCCCTTTGACTCGCAGATCCTGAACTTCAGAATCGGAGAGTCAAAGGACCCCAAACCGATCACCTGCAGCACTAGTGTAACCAGTGATCGGATCGAAGAGAATTAATTAAAACTAAAAACACAAGCATTACCAAAAAACGTCCAAAGCAGTATTTTTATCAAAATATCGTATAAAATTTGAAAAAAAAATTTTACTAATTAAAATAGTTTCAAAAAAATAATAATAGTGATAAAAAAAATATTATTGAGTTCAAACAAAAGGCAAAAATATTTTTCAAATAACCCACGTTCTAGATAGCTAAAATGGCGAGATTTCGAATTAAATTAATTATCACTCACAAAGAGTAAAAAAATTAAATAATTTTATAAATGTCGATATCATTTCGGTTACAGGCACTAAAAACTTTTAAAAAATCTAAAATGTTGAATGGATCGGATTCGAAATTCATTAAATAATTAAGAAAATTTCTTTATTTAATTTAACAACAGAGCAAAACATTGTAAAAGTTTTCCATTTAAATAGATTTTATGATTACTAACGCTTTCTTTGAAGTATTCATTTATTAACCAGTAAAACTATCAACAACAACAAAATATCTATTTTTCAAAATCAAAATAATTGTATATAAAAAAAATAAAATGATTTCTTAGTCTCCTAGATTTTGTATATTTCCCATAAAAGTAAAAAAAAATAATTTCTTACACATTGGAACCTATGAAAGTAAACTAACTGATCAGCAGGTTATTTCTAAATAGTATATTAAGCCTGAGAATATATTATAATAAACAATTCACCTGGTAATTCCAAAATTTTCAATCAACATTAAGCCTGAATATATATTACCATAAACAATTCACTTTGTTATTCCAATCAAAAAAAAAATTTCCAAAGTGAAAAAATGTGGGGAAATTCCCCATTATAAAGGAAGAGGGAACACAAAACGAAGAGCCAATGGGCATCCTAATAGCGCAGTCTCAATGGCTGATCATCAATTGAAAATTGGGTGGGTGGAGGCCGGTAAATATTGTTCGGAATCGATTCGTGATAAAATTGTAAACAACTTCTCTTCATTAATATTATCAATTTAACAGAAAGACACACATAGACCTACAAAATAACCGTATTGTCTGAAATGGGGAAGAAATATCATTTACGATGGCGAATTAAATGGACATTTTGTCTAGATCCAATTTTTAAGAATCTTTAGCAATGAATTTAAATTAAACTGCCATTATTATAATGACTGGAGCTAGACTCCAAAATAAATTAAAATTGAGATTTAAATTGAGACTGCTGCTAAATCCTCTGTAATCCTCGCGTATTTCCTTTGTCATCCGTCAGTATTTTCTACAGATGATTTCATTATTTAATTGTAATGGTAAATAGTAACTCAAAATAGAAAATAAATAATTAAATATAAGGGACGAGGAGAAAATATTATTAAAAATAAAACCAATGACAAATATTTATTATTGTTATTATTGTTACGATTATTATTAGTATAACTTATTATTATTAATATTATTATTATTATTAACATCGTTATTATTGTTATTAAAGTTATTATTATCATTATTAATATCGTTATTGTGATTTTTATAACAAAGTTATTATTATTATTATTATTATTATTATTATTATTATTATTATTATTATTATTATTATTATTATTATTAATATTATTATATTATTATTATTAATATTATTATTATTATTATTAATATTATTATATTATTATTATTATTATTATTATTATTATTATTATTATTATTATTATTATTATTATTATTATTATTATTATTATTATTATTATTATTATTATTATCAGTATTATTATTGTTGTTATTATTAATATTATTATTATTATAATTATTATCATAGGTAGCTATTAAAATTTGTGATATTTTTATCACTTATCATTACTGTTATTATCATTATTATTAGTATCTTTATTGTCATTGTTATTGATAATAAAGTTACTGTTATTGGGTATAATTATAGTTATTAACGGGAGGTGTCCGTTGGACGTCAAATAAATAAATATATATGATATGTATATATATATATATATGTGTAGGTATGTCTATATATGTGTATATGAGTATATATGTAAATCAGAAATAAACAGATTTGAGGACGAATCTAAATTAAAGAGGGAGATATGTTGGGATTAACAAAATTCACAAAATTAAAATGGAAACCAATAAAAACATTGATATTCGAAATAATAAGTAAAAGGCAAAATCAATTAAAAATATTAAAATAAATATTTATTGGGGGAAACGGGTATGGGCGGATTCCAAATGACGAGACGAATCCAAATATAATAAAATTAAATCGATTGTGGTCCCCAGAAGGAAATATTTATTAAAAATAGAAATTAATTAAAAATTAATTGGCTAATGGAAAACCCAAGCTAATGAGAAATCCGAGCCAACAGAAAACCCGAATAGTGTGAGAAACCCGGAACGTCAACAAATTTTCTAATTACGGAAAACGAAATTGGTTGACGAAGAAAACCCTGGATAAAATAGAAACCCACCACGAAAATAATTATTGTAAACAAATGGAAATCCCGGGAGCTCAGAAATAACTAATTTGATTTTGGACAGAGATGCCAAAAATGCCAAAACCAATTTGGTTTGTGGGTGACCTGATTTGCGAAATGAGTATAAAAAGAAAAGGCAGATCAACAAAATTGGCAGTTGGTCGAAAAGAATATTTCCGTGAGTTCAGCAAAGAAGGTACTAGCCTTAGAAGGGAATTCAATCAGCCAAACAAATTAAGGTATTGCGCACCA
Source organism: Schmidtea mediterranea (assembly GCA_022537955.1). Classification (NCBI taxonomy): domain Eukaryota; kingdom Metazoa; phylum Platyhelminthes; order Tricladida; family Dugesiidae; genus Schmidtea; species Schmidtea mediterranea. Next base: position 266,500,576 of record CM039679.1, on the reverse strand, counting down.
GACAGAAAAATCTCCTACGCATTGATTTATTGGGCAGAGTATTGTGAATTGAATCGATTTTTGTGAAAGTTGTGATATATAAATTAGAAATAAATCTTATTGAATTGAATTGATTAAAAAAGAACACCAAGGAGTCAGACCTAAACACCGACTTTCTATATAAAAACCCAACACTCCTATGAAAAGACAAGACTTTCGTTCCAATCCTATATTTTAAGGATTAAGTATCTTTATGTATGAAAATTTTATTAGATGTTATAAATATTTTAATTTATCATATCAAAGAACTGCTTTTTCATTCGTTTTTATTACATTTTGTGATTGAATTAAATTTTTCATTTAAAATGAAAACATTTTATAATGCACCTTATAATTCTTATCATATGGAATCCAAATTTTATATGACATCACTGGTCAGATTAAAAGATTTACAATTTTTCAGTAATTTGTTATTAGAAATTATAATTTAAAAATAAATATTTTCAAGTAAATGGATGTTGTTATCCGATTTAATAATATATACTAACCAAATAAAATCAGTAACTAATAGTCTTAAGAAAAAGCAAGAAATATCAAACGAAATTAAAAACCAAAGACAAAAATATCCACAAATTCCAAAAATGAAAACAAGTAAATACAAATGTTTTGCAATATAATTTAAAACTTAAGCTCCGAAATACTTAAAATATTTCTCCAAAAGAAAAGCAATTACAAATAAAAATATTTATCATTAAAATAGAAAATAAAAAATTCAATTTATTCAAGTAACTAATATCAACACAAAGGGAAGTTACATAAGATTAAAATTACTGTTAACACTACTTTTTCTTTCCAAACAAATTCGGCATTTGGATTTCAAGAGCACCTTTTTTCTTAGATCCGCCAAATCCAACATTAATCGACGGCATAGTTATTCCAATTCCACCCGAAAGTCCAACACTAGCACCTGAGTCAGTGTGGACATTTTTAGTGTCTTTTAAGGAAGCATCGCTGGAGGTTGAGATATTACCATGACCATGGGAATCTAACTGCCCACCAAGTAAAAACTACCTGACGGAGGAGGAACTATAATGTCAGTAGATAACGTTCCTTCAGAATTACCACCTCTTCCTGTCAATTCTATAGAGCCAGTCGGAGGATTGACAGAAATAAGACTACGATCTTCATCTGAATCAGATTCACGCCTCGGCTTTGACCCATTTTTCGTGGACTTTTTAGAATCTTTTACCGACAAAGTCGAAATATTTCCGGGCAAATCAATATCGCCTTTCTTTAGATCACCCTCAACATCGATATCAAGCTTTTTACCACTAACATCTGAATGAGTTTTTGGATTTTGAATATGATAATCAATTCCAGAATGTTTCTTTTTCTTTCCATCTAAATCGATATCAACATCAACATCACCATGACCTTTCAAATCTAGATCAGCTTTGGGTTTCTTTATATCAACATTTGCGTCTATATTCGGACCTCCAATATCAATATCGATTTCGCCTTTCGGTTTCTTTACTTTTCCTCCGAACGAAGGCATGTTAAATCCAAGATCGATTCCACCATGTTTCTTTTTCTTTCATCTAAATCGATATCAACATCAACATCACCATGACCTTTCAAATCTAGATCAGCTTTGGGTTTCTTTATATCAACTTTTGCGTCTATATTCGGACCTCCAATATCAATATCGATTTCGCCTTTCGGTTTCTTTACTTTTCCTCCGAACGAAGGCATGTTAAATCCAAGATCGATTCCACCATGTTTCTTTTTCTTTCCATCTAAATCGATATCAACATCAACATCACCATGACCTTTCAAATCTAGATCAGCTTTGGGTTTCTTTATATCAACTTTTGCGTCTATATTCGGACCTCCAATATCAATATCGATTTCGCCTTTCGGTTTCTTTACTTTTCCTCCGAACGAAGGCATGTTAAATCCAAGATCGATTCCACCTTGTTTCTTTTTCTTTCCATCTAAATCGATATCAACATCAACATCACCATGACCTTTCAAATCTAGATCAGCTTTGGGTTTCTTTATATCAACGTTTGCGTCTATATTCGGACCTCCAATATCAATATCGATTTCGCCTTTCGGTTTCTTTACTTTTCCTCCGAACGAAGGCATGGTAAATCCAAGATCGATTCCACCATGTTTCTTTTTCTTTCCATCTAAATCGATATCAACATCAACATCACCATGACCTTTCAAATCTAGATCAGCTTTGGTTTCTTTATATCAACTTTTGCGTCTATATTCGGACCTCCAATATCAATATCGATTTCGCCTTTCGGTTTCTTTACTTTTCCTCCGAACGAAGGCATGTTAAATCCAAGATCGATTCCACCATGTTTCTTTTTCTTTCCATCTAAATCGATATCAACATCAACATCACCATGACCTTTCAAATCTAGATCAGCTTTGGGTTTCTTTATATCAACTTTTGCGTCTATATTCGGACCTCCAATATCAATATCGATTTCGCCTTTCGGTTTCTTTACTTTTCCTCCGAACGAAGGCATGTTAAATCCAAGATCGATTCCACCATGTTTCTTTTTCTTTCCATCTAAATCGATATCAACATCAACATCACCATGACCTTTCAAATCTAGATCAGCTTTGGGTTTCTTATATCAACTTTTGCGTCTATATTCGGACCTCCAATATCAATATCGATTTCGCCTTTCGGTTTCTTTACTTTTCCTCCGAACGAAGGCATGTTAAATCCAAGATCGATTCCACCATGTTTCTTTTTCTTTCCATCTAAATCGATATCAACATCAACATCACCATGACCTTTCAAATCTAGATCAGCTTTGGGTTTCTTTATATCAACTTTTGCGTCTATATTCGGACCTCCAATATCAATATCGATTTCGCCTTTCGGTTTCTTTACTTTTCCTCCGAACGAAGGCATGTTAAATCCAAGATCGATTCCACCATGTTTCTTTTTCTTTCCATCTAAATCGATATCAACATCAACATCACCATGACCTTTCAAATCTAGATCAGCTTTGGGTTTCTTTATATCAACTTTTGCGTCTATATTCGGACCTCCAATATCAATATCGATTTCGCCTTTCGGTTTCTTTACTTTTCCTCCGAACGAAGGCATGTTAAATCCAAGATCGATTCCACCATGTTTCTTTTTCTTTCCATCTAAATCGATATCAACATCAACATCACCATGACCTTTCAAATCTAGATCAGCTTTGGGTTTCTTTATATCAACTTTGCGTCTATATTCGGACCTCCAATATCAATATCGATTTCGCCTTTCGGTTTCTTTACTTTTCCTCCGAACGAAGGCATGTTAAATCCAAGATCGATTCCACCATGTTTCTTTTTCTTTCCATCTAAATCGATATCAACATCAACATCACCATGACCTTTCAAATCTAGATCAGCTTTGGGTTTCTTTATATCAACTTTTGCGTCTATATTCGGACCTCCAATATCAATATCGATTTCGCCTTTCGGTTTCTTTACTTTTCCTCCGAACGAAGGCATGTTAAATCCAAGATCGATTCCACCATGTTTCTTTTTCTTTCCATCTAAATCGATATCAACATCAACATCACCATGACCTTTCAAATCTAGATCAGCTTTGGGTTTCTTTATATCAACTTTTGCGTCTATATTCGGACCTCCAATATCAATATCGATTTCGCCTTTCGGTTTCTTTACTTTTCCTCCGAACGAAGGCATGTTAAATCCAAGATCGATTCCACCATGTTTCTTTTTCTTTCCATCTAAATCGATATCAACATCAACATCACCATGACCTTTCAAATCTAGATCAGCTTTGGGTTTCTTTATATCAACTTTTGCGTCTATATTCGGACCTCCAATATCAATATCGATTTCGCCTTTCGGTTTCTTTACTTTTCCTCCGAAAGAAGGCATGTTAAATCCAAGATCGATTCCACCATGTTTCTTTTTCTTTCCATCTAAATCAATATCAACATCAACATCACCATGACCTTTCAAATCTAGATCAGCTTTGGGTTTCTTTATATCAACTTTTGCGTCTATATTCGGACCTCCAATATCAATATCGATTTCGCCTTTCGGTTTCTTTACTTTTCCTCCGAACGAAGGCATGTTAAATCCAAGATCGATTCCACCATGTTTCTTTTTCTTTCCATCTAAATCAATATCAACATCAACATCACCATGACCTTTCAAATCTAGATCAGCTTTGGGTTTCTTTATATCAACTTTTGCGTCTATATTCGGACCTCCAATATCAATATCGATTTCGCCTTTCGGTTTTTTTACTTTTCCTCCGAACGAAGGCATGTTAAATCCAAGATCGATTCCACCATGTTTCTTTTTCTTTCCATCTAAATCAATATCAACATCAACATCACCATGACCTTTCAAATCTAGATCAGCTTTGGGTTTCTTTATATCAACTTTGCGTCTATATTCGGACCTCCAATATCAATATCGATTTCGCCTTTCGGTTTCTTTACTTTTCCTCCGAACGAAGGCATGTTAAATCCAAGATCGATTCCACCATGTTTCTTTTTCTTTCCATCTAAATCGATATCAACATCAACATCACCATGACCTTTCAAATCTAGATCAGCTTTGGGTTTCTTTATATCAACTTTGCGTCTATATTCGGACCTCCAATATCAATATCGATTTCGCCTTTCGGTTTCTTTACTTTTCCTCCGAACGAAGGCATGTTAAATCCAAGATCGATTCCACCATGTTTCTTTTTCTTTCCATCTAAATCAATATCAACATCAACATCACCATGACCTTTCAAATCTAGATCAGCTTTGGGTTTCTTTATATCAACTTTTGCGTCTATATTCGGACCTCCAATATCAATATCGATTTCGCCTTTCGGTTTTTTTACTTTTCCTCCGAACGAAGGCATGTTAAATCCAAGATCGATTCCACCATGTTTCTTTTTCTTTCCATCTAAATCAATATCAACATCAACATCACCATGACCTTTCAAATCTAGATCAGCTTTGGGTTTCTTTATATCAACATTTGCGTCTATATTCGGACCTCCAATATCAATATCGATTTCGCCTTTCGGTTTCTTTACTTTTCCTCCGAACGAAGGCATGTTAAATCCAAGATCGATTCCACCATGTTTCTTTTTCTTTCCATCTAAATCAATATCAACATCAAACATCACCATGACCTTTCAATCTAGATCAGCTTTGGGTTTCTTTATATCAACTTTGCGTCTATATTCGGACCTCCAATATCAATATCGATTTCGCCTTTCGGTTTTTTTACTTTTCCTCCGAACGAAGGCATGTTAAATCCAAGATCGATTCCACCATGTTTCTTTTTCTTTCCATCTAAATCGATATCAACATCAACATCACCATGACCTTTCAAATCTAGATCAGCTTTGGGTTTCTTTATATCAACTTTTGCGTCTATATTCGGACCACAAATATCAATATCGATTTCGCCTTTCGGTTTCTTTACTTTTCCTCCGAACGAAGGCATGTTAAATCCAAGATCGATTCCACCATGTTTCTTTTTCTTTCCATCTAAATCAATATCAACATCAACATCACCATGACCTTTCAAATCTAGATCAGCTTTGGGTTTCTTTATATCAACGTTTGCGTCTATATTCGGACCTCCAATATCAATATCGATTTCGCCTTTCGGTTTCTTTACTTTTCCTCCGAACGAAGGCATGTTAAATCCAAGATCGATTCCACCATGTTTCTTTTTCTTTCCATCTAAATCGATATCAACATCAACATCACCATGACCTTTCAAATCTAGATCAGCTTTGGGTTTCTTTATATCAACTTTTGCGTCTATATTCGGACCTCCAATATCAATATCGATTTCGCCTTTCGGTTTTTTTACTTTTCCTCCGAACGAAGGCATGTTAAATCCAAGATCGATTCCACCATGTTTCTTTTTCTTTCCATCTAAATCGATATCAACATCAACATCAACATCACCATGACCTTTCAAATCTAGATCAGCTTTGGGTTTCTTTATATCAACTTTTGCGTCTATATTCGGACCTCCAATATCAATATCGATTTCGCCTTTCGGTTTCTTTACTTTTCCTCCGAACGAAGGCATGTTAAATCCAAGATCGATTCCACCATGTTTCTTTTTCTTTCCATCTAAATCAATATCAACATCAACATCACCATGACCTTTCAAATCTAGATCAGCTTTGGGTTTCTTTATATCAACTTTTGCGTCTATATTCGGACCTCCAATATCAATATCGATTTCGCCTTTCGGTTTCTTTACTTTTCCTCCGAACGAAGGCATGTTAAATCCAAGATCGATTCCACCATGTTTCTTTTTCTTTCCATCTAAATCGATATCAACATCAACATCACCATGACCTTTCAAATCTAGATCAGCTTTGGGTTTCTTTATATCAACTTTTGCGTCTATATTCGGACCTCCAATATCAATATCGATTTCGCCTTTCGGTTTTTTACTTTTCCTCCGAACGAAGGCATGTTAAATCCAAGATCGATTCCACCATGTTTCTTTTTCTTTCCATCTAAATCGATATCAACATCAACATCACCATGACCTTTCAAATCTAGATCAGCTTTGGGTTTCTTTATATCAACTTTTGCGTCTATATTCGGACCTCCAATATCAATATCGATTTCGCCTTTCGGTTTCTTTACTTTTCCTCCGAACGAAGGCATGTTAAATCCAAGATCGATTCCACCATGTTTCTTTTTCTTTCCATCTAAATCGATATCAACATCAACATCACCATGACCTTTCAAATCTAGATCAGCTTTGGGTTTCTTTATATCAACATTTGCGTCTATATTCGGACCTCCAATATCAATATCGATTTCGCCTTTCGGTTTCTTTACTTTTCCTCCGAACGAAGGCATGTTAAATCCAAGATCGATTCCACCATGTTTCTTTTTCTTTCCATCTAAATCGATATCAACATCAACATCAACATCACCATGACCTTTCAAATCTAGATCAGCTTTGGGTTTCTTTATATCAACATTTGCGTCTATATTCGGACCTCCAATATCAATATCGATTTCGCCTTTCGGTTTCTTTACTTTTCCTCCGAACGAAGGCATGTTAAATCCAAGATCGATTCCACCATGTTTCTTTTTCTTTCCATCTAAATCGATATCAACATCAACATCACCATGACCTTTCAAATCTAGATCAGCTTTGGGTTTCTTTATATCAACTTTGCGTCTATATTCGGACCTCCAATATCAATATCGATTTCGCCTTTCGGTTTCTTTACTTTTCCTCCGAACGAAGGCATGTTAAATCCAAGATCGATTCCACCATGTTTCTTTTTCTTTCCATCTAAATCAATATCAACATCAACATCACCATGACCTTTCAAATCTAGATCAGCTTTGGGTTTCTTTATATCAACTTTTGCGTCTATATTCGGACCTCCAATATCAATATCGATTTCGCCTTTCGGTTTTTTTACTTTTCCTCCGAACGAAGGCATGTTAAATCCAAGATCGATTCCACCATGTTTCTTTTTCTTTCCATCTAAATCGATATCAACATCAACATCACCATGACCTTTCAAATCTAGATCAGCTTTGGGTTTCTTTATATCAACATTTGCGTCTATATTCGGACCTCCAATATCAATATCGATTTCGCCTTTCGGTTTTTTTACTTTTCCTCCGAACGAAGGCATGTTAAATCCAAGATCGATTCCACCATGTTTCTTTTTCTTTCCATCTAAATCGATATCAACATCAACATCACCATGACCTTTCAAATCTAGATCAGCTTTGGGTTTCTTTATATCAACTTTTGCGTCTATATTCGGACCTCCAATATCAATATCGATTTCGCCTTTCGGTTTCTTTACTTTTCCTCCGAACAAAGGCATGTTAAATCCAAGATCGATTCCACCATGTTTCTTTTTCTTTCCATCTAAATCGATATCAACATCAACATCACCATGACCTTTCAAATCTAGATCAGCTTTGGGTTTCTTTATATCAACTTTTGCGTCTATATTCGGACCTCCAATATCAATATCGATTTCGCCTTTCGGTTTCTTTACTTTTCCTCCGAACGAAGGCATGTTAAATCCAAGATCGATTCCACCATGTTTCTTTTTCTTTCCATCTAAATCGATATCAACATCAACATCACCATGACCTTTCAAATCTAGATCAGCTTTGGGTTTCTTTATATCAACATTTGCGTCTATATTCGGACCTCCAATATCAATATCGATTTCGCCTTTCGGTTTCTTTACTTTTCCTCCGAACGAAGGCATGTTAAATCCAAGATCGATTCCACCATGTTTCTTTTTCTTTCCATCTAAATCGATATCAACATCAACATCACCATGACCTTTCAAATCTAGATCAGCTTTGGGTTTCTTTATATCAACATTTGCGTCTATATTCGGACCTCCAATATCAATATCGATTTCGCCTTTCGGTTTTTTTACTTTTCCTCCGAACGAAGGCATGTTAAATCCAAGATCGATTCCACCATGTTTCTTTTTCTTTCCATCTAAATCAATATCAACATCAACATCACCATGACCTTTCAAATCTAGATCAGCTTTGGGTTTCTTTATATCAACATTTGCGTCTATATTCGGACCTCCAATATCAATATCGATTTCGCCTTTCGGTTTTTTTACTTTTCCTCCGAACGAAGGCATGTTAAATCCAAGATCGATTCCACCATGTTTCTTTTTCTTTCCATCTAAATCGATATCAACATCAACATCACCATGACCTTTCAAATCTAGATCAGCTTTGGGTTTCTTTATATCAACTTTTGCGTCTATATTCGGACCTCCAATATCAATATCGATTTCGCCTTTCGGTTTCTTTACTTTTCCTCCGAACGAAGGCATGTTAAATCCAAGATCGATTCCACCATGTTTCTTTTTCTTTCCATCTAAATCAATATCAACATCAACATCACCATGACCTTTCAAATCTAGATCAGCTTTGGGTTTCTTTATATCAACATTTGCGTCTATATTCGGACCTCCAATATCAATATCGATTTCGCCTTTCGGTTTCTTTACTTTTCCTCCGAACGAAGGCATGTTAAATCCAAGATCGATTCCACCATGTTTCTTTTTCTTTCCATCTAAATCGATATCAACATCAACATCACCATGACCTTTCAAATCTAGATCAGCTTTGGGTTTCTTTATATCAACATTTGCGTCTATATTCGGACCTCCAATATCAATATCGATTTCGCCTTTCGGTTTCTTTACTTTTCCTCCGAACGAAGGCATGTTAAATCCAAGATCGATTCCACCATGTTTCTTTTTCTTTCCATCTAAATCGATATCAACATCAACATCACCATGACCTTTCAAATCTAGATCAGCTTTGGGTTTCTTTATATCAACTTTTGCGTCTATATTCGGACCTCCAATATCAATATCGATTTCGCCTTTCGGTTTCTTTACTTTTCCTCCGAACGAAGGCATGTTAAATCCAAGATCGATTCCGCCATGTTTCTTTTTCTTTTCCTCTAAATCAACATCAACATCAAGATCACCGTGACTTTTTAATTCTAGATCAGCTTTGGGTTTCTTTTTGTCTACATTTATATCTATTTTCGGCTTATCGACTTTCCTTTCAATTGATCGATTACCTATATCTATTTCACAACTTTTTTTCGCATCAATATCATATTTTATATCTGTTTGTACCTTAGGACTCCTGATGTCAATGTTTCCTTGATCTTTGTCTTTAAATGGACCTTTATCTTTCAAGTGAAGATCAATATTTGGTTTTTTAATTTCAGACTTAATATTAACGTTATGTTCGGCTTCCCCTGATATTTTAGCATTGCCGCCGATTGTCGCTTTAGCCTTAAATTCTCCTGTAAAACAAAAAGGTTTATTAAAATTTCATCAATGCAAAAATAATTAATATCTTAATAAATTTTTAAATTAACCTTTCTCGGAAGATTTTGGTTTTTTCTTTTTCTTATCAGCATCACTAGAACTGGAACTACTTGAACTACTGGAACTACTTGAACTATGAGATCGCTTATCCTTTTTAACTGATGCTTTAAAACCCAGATCTGGTATGTTTGTCTTTGCACCTGCATTTACTGATATTAATTCAACTTGCTTTTCTGATTTATCTTCTTTTTCATCTTTATTGATGTTTACTGTGATTGATGGCTTAAAATATCCTAAAATGTTACCAAAAACTCCCTAAAATTAAAACATTAAAATATTAAGATTTCAATTTACAATACATGATTTTTTAAATTTAAATATAATTTCCGTGAAAATAACGATGAACATTAAAATTTTATTTTTACTGTTATTTTCTATGTCGAATAATAACAATAATATAATATTCATATTGTGTAAGTGATGAAATATTTTATAACAGACAATTTTTTAATAAAATCTGTAGGAAAACCTCATATTTTTACTAATTTCAGTTTTACAACCTGTCTCTACCAAGAAACCATTATTATGCATTATTTTTAAATTAAAAATCTAATTTTAACTTTACGAAGTCATATATATATAACGTTTTAGAGTTATAAAATTCAACCTATTTAAAATAATTCTTAACTATTTCTAATTAAAGTCTTTTGACGGTCTCCATCCATTTCTGAGCCAAAATTTATCTTTTTAATTGAAAATAATTTTACTCTTAGTAATTTCCAAAACATTTCAAAACGCTATTTTTGTTTTGTTAATAAATTAGCATAATGCTGAATAAAGTCAAAAAACTTTCAATGAAAGGTTTAAGTTTCTGTTCTGAAAACATGAATTCCCTTTTATTCGTTTCTTATAATTTACCTCGTGTATCTTTTATTATTGTTTGTAGTCCGTCAAACATTCCTTTACCCTTATTTCATTCAATGTTAATCGAAAATTTTATTTTAGCGAAAATGTTTCAATACAGTAAAAGCGCTGTCATCATAGCGAATGTTAAGGGGAAAAGGATTGCATTAAAATTTAACATTAAAGTAAAATATCATTAATTTATTAGTTTAATATATTGATTTTTAGTGAAGATAAAAAAAATTCTTGGATTTTGTTTTTTGGTTTATTTAGTAAGACAATCTTCCACGTATTGTTGCATTTATATAATTTTTTTCTAAAATGTTTACACTTTCAATACTTATAAGATCATATATGTTTTGCGCCAAATAGGTAGTGAGTCTCATATAGAAACAAATAAATGAACATAAATATAATTCGTATTTACACAGCGGTTCTGTTATCCTTGTGCAAGTAATTCATTGAACTTGTTTAGTAATACAGGAGGGGATAAGTAATATTTTTAAAAATATAATTTCAAGGACATTGTTTTTTCTTGGTCACAAGGAAAATGAATATATATTGAATAAAGAGAACTTACTTGAAATGGTTGAGATGCTTTCTAAATATAAACCAGTACTGAAAGAGCGTTTAGTGATATTAAAAAGGATTACACATACCATGTTTTACTTTTTATTATAAACTCAGAATAATTTCATAAATTTCCAAGCAAATCATGTGAAGGAGATTTATGTCATGGATATAAAGGTGCCTGAGGTAATCAGATTCCTTTTAAAGTTTAAGGAGGGATTTTCAAAATAAATTTTCATTAAACGTTTATATAGATTTTGCATATGTATATTTATTGTACATTTAAATTATAAACTATAAAAATCTTATAAGGCTCATTTCTTTAAAAAAAATTCAGTAATACCAGAAATACTTTATTGTTTTCTAATATAATACCTTAGATAATAAATTATTTTATAAACAATGCTAAATAAAGCTCAGCAAACATAAGAAAAATTAACATTTTTACTTAACTTTTAAAAGGTAATTGAATTGGATATTTTAAATTTTATTTACTTTTAAAATTTAAATATCACAAAATTATCCCATTTATTATTATTTATCATAAATAAAGTGTCATTCATTTTTTAGAGTAATTATAAAAGTATCAATCTTCTTGAGCTCTTTGCCAAAGCGTTTAAAACTTCCTCGGCGTCTAAGGAAGCACACAATTCCCGGTGAATTTTCATTATAGCTGAGCCATTCAATCTCTGTTCTGATATCGTGTTCTGTAAGTAAGTCTTAATTTTACGCGACGTAGAAAAAGATAGTTCAGGTGTGGCTGTTGTAACAGGTAAAGTTGCAGACAACCTCAATATATTGGGAATGAAGTTCATTGAAATATATTTTTGAGTAATACAATGACGACTCGACATCTTCACCTCGTCAAAAAATACTTCTTTACTGCAAATTATATCATTTGGCAAATTATTCATTGATGGCTTCTGTAGACAAGAGGATTTTGTCATTTTCTACTTGTTTAATCTGTTGAGGAAGAAAAAGTTCTATGTTCTGCAAAGTTTTTTCTATGACGTAAGAATCTTTCTTTAATTTGAGATGTGAAGAAATGGAGAAACGGCAGAAAAAGTGATATCCTGTAATACTCTTCTGGACTGTCTGTTCGTATATTTGACCGCTGTGTCTGCTTTACAGGTTTTCTCGGAATTTCGAGCTTGCAGGCACCTGATAAGCGTGCAATTTCCTATGCATTTTTAAAAATATCAGTGAATTTTGAACGTAATTGTTCAAATTCTTGTTTTAAATGTTCACACAAATGCACGCAGATTTTTAAATCACTTTGTTTTGACTGAAGAAGTACAGCTAATCCACCGGAAAACGAGAATGCGGGATTAGCAATGCACATTCCAATTATAAAGACAGGTGTTTTTAAAACCGATGTAAATGTGAAAGATTTGCTTGATGCTTCGCTGTCTGTAATTTCTTCAATTTCACCATGAGTCATTAATAATGTTGCATAGCTCAACAAATAGTGAAATTGCATCTAATTGTTCAAAATTTACCTTCATAGAGTGAAATTAAATTACAGTTTACAGTATTTTTAAATGTTATTTAATGTAATTTTCACCCAACAAAAAAACTAGTTTTTAATTTTAGTTCGTTTTGAAATTTTGGAAAGGGATTTATCCCCCTAATCCCCCCTGCATACGCCTACCTATATATATAATTTAACTTTGTTATAGTTCTAGGATGCATAAAGCATCATTTTTGTACAGTAAAGTATGGTGACCAGACACCTCATCATACGAGACATTTCATCATTGCAACATTTCATCATTATAGCAATTCATCATTATAGTATTTCATCACCATAAGATCTTAAGATCACAGGCATCTTAGTGATGAAATGTTGCAATGATGAAATGTCTCGTATGATGATGTGTCAGGGAACCGTAAAGTATATTGTTAAATTTTTATTTTTTTTATGTCCTATATAACGTTTTGACTTATTTTAGATAGATGTGTGGTTATGTATAGTTTAGTATCAGAAGATTAGCAAGAGGTCTAGACTCTTGAGGGCTAAGTGGGTGATATCATCATTTTACAGCAATAAGTAACACCAACCTAAGTGACGCCTTTGAGACATTACATTTTAAACCTCAAAAATGGAATGAAATTTTTTTAATTGCATTACATAGTTTTTGATATTTTCTGGATTTTTACTTTTGTGCAGTTAACTTAGTGTAACAAAATATTAAAAACTCAATTACAATGCGCATGCATTATTAAATTTTCACCCATTTATAATACGCGCCACGATTATCAACTAAAAAGTAAGAAATATACGGATATTTAAGGGTAATAGTTCTTAAAATAACAGCAGGAATAAAATTTCGTTAGGAATCAATTGATCCCTTGCCATAAAATCAAAATCCTTAACAGGTCGGATAGGCACTGTCAAAAATCAATAAATTCAAAATGTTCAAAACAAATCCCCTGTATCACTGAGTGTTTTTAAATTATACTATAATTCGTAAAAAATTATTTGATTTAATTTAAATACAATTCTGATATCCTTTTAGTCTGGATTAAATTTCCTGGAAGGACACGTAGTCTCAAGATTGTATAAAGTTTAACCCAGACTAAATTGTTGGGAAACAGACAATCCGAATTAACAGTAGTTTATTGTACAGTTCAAGTTAAGCAGATTCAAGTGCCATCACTAAGGGAGGATTACCCGATAATTATAGCAGGCCTATTGTGTAAGAAAACCTATCAAATACAATTAAAGTACGAAAAAAGCAATATTAAAATTGAAATAATTCACAATTTTTTGGGCAAAACGAAATTTAATGTTAGAAACCTTTTAGTAATAATGGACGAGAAACTCAAAAGTGCCCATGTTCTACGTAAAGGTAAATTTACCCTTTCACACTAAATATACAGCTTTTTTTTATAAAATCAAGTATTTAAAGAAAATAAACATTTTATGAGCATCAAATAAATTTATATTTTTATAAAGCATTACATAAAATTACTTCAAATGACAGCTAACATCAAAAGAAATATTTGCAATACCGCTTGCAGTTCTGATAAATAAAAACTTAACAAACTGCTTATATTTCAATGTTACGTTTCTAATAATAAGCAATTCTTACTTACATTTATAATTCATTGGATAAACTTCAATTTTTGATTATAAAGAAACTTTAATGTGATTTATACATTGGTTTTCATAATGCACCCACTTAATTTAGCACAATATACTCATTAAAATTATTCGTGATTTACGGGGAATTGGGTTTCCATAATGCAGTAAAACAAATCGATTTGATCAATAATTGAATTAATTAAAAATTTCGTAAGACTATTTTACAAATGGTATTTTTAAGCATAATTTTCAGTTAAATGTAGTTTTAAAAATAACAATATTTCTTAAAATAGGTTTTTGTCAAATTCATTTACGTAAAAAAATATAATATTTCATCTTAAAAATAATTATTTTTATTAATTTTCTGAATCAGTAATTGCATTTAATCAATAATAACTGTCACATCATTTTTTAAATTAAATTTCATTCTATATTTTCACATAAAATTATAAAGTTATTTGTATTAATTTAAAGGTTACTTTGGTTTACTCAAAAATATATTTTTAAAAATTGTTTCTTTTAACATTTATTGTTATTTGATTTACGATTAGCATCAAAGTGTGCATTAAAATCACTTCATATTCCAAATGAAAATAAATAATGTTTACTTTTCTACGATTGTGAAAAGTCTTAAATACTTTTCCGATTATTTTGGTTATTTCTGAGTGCACTTACTATTTCTGTTGACCTATTTCCAACCTTTTTACAATTTAATTGAAAAATTGTGAAATTTCCTTTCGTTTTAATTCACAATATTAATAAGTATTTTTATGAGTCTAATACGAATTTTTACAAATATCTTCGCGTGGTTATATTTGTTGCATAAGGCAATAAGCAATGTGACGGTCAAAGTGGTGAAGAATTTTAACAGGCTTTCTATTTTTATTTTTTCGTTCATTTTAAATTACTGATTAGTTTCTAAATATGAATAAAAATATTTTGATAATATTGCATTTGTTAATATCCAATAAACGCAATAATACATTAAACTGTTGTAATAATTATTATAATAAATATATTTATATACTATAATAATAATATGATATAACAAAAACTACTAACTTTTTTCTTTTCTTGACTCATCCAAATTTTGTATTGTGTCTAATATATTATTTAAAATTGTAAATTATGAGCGTCTGATGATTTCATATGATTTATATTGAAAGCATAGCTATTGTTAATTTAATTTGCTTTGTATCGCAGTGCTAATGCGACTTGTGTGCATAACAGCCATCATTAAACATTTTCCTTTGTATTATGAGCGTCTCGGTGAATATGATTTTTTTAATCAAATTACAATACTTTGATCCGATTCAAGTTAAATTAAAATTGAAAATTATTTTATTTGATTAAAAAATAACAAACAATAATATTGTTAGTATGAAACAAATTTGTTAAATTTAATCATAATTAAACATTAAATAAATAAATAATTGTTGAAATCAATAATTAATCATCACAATTAATTTGTTGTTGGGTGGGGCAAGATTTTATTCTCGGGACTAAATATTCGTCGCGAAATATTTCATGTGTCGTATAATATTTCATCCTCTAATTCAGGGGTTCTTAACCTTTTTTACTTCATACCTCACCTAATATTTAATTTTATGTTCTCACCTCCAGCATAATTAATTTATTTTAAGAAAATATAAGAAAAATAATTAGTGGTATACCAACATTACATATATTATTTTATTTTTACCATTTTAATATATATTTATAAAATAAAATCATATTTAATTCATACTGATATAAAAAATTATATTTTATATTAAATTTCATGTTGAAAAAATTTATTTATGTGAAAAATTTATGTGAAAACAAAATCTCATACCTCCCCCAACACATTAGTATACCTCCCCAAGGGAGGTATACCTCACCGGTTAAGAAACCCTGCTCTAATTAAACACTGCTGGAAAATCTTTTCGGCATTGCAAATGCCTCCATAAATGCATTGGGATGACAGTCAAAATAAAAATATATAAACACTACAAAAAGGTTACATATAGTATGTTTCATCGAAATCATTATCACTGCTTAAATAAAAATTGCAGGTGACGAGAATATCTTTCAAAGTCATCAATATAAGTCAAAAAATGTACGAAGTGATTTTTAAAGAGGGGGGGGGGGTATTGCCCTACTGTGCGGACGATCATGAATAAATTTGTAAATATTTTTAGTTTTACAAATTTTAGTAAACATTAAAATATGGAAAAGGGGATAAATTGTTTCTTACATCATTGACGATGACAAAATATTTAAATGTTTAGAAATGATTATATGTAGAAAGTAATGTAAATAAAACTGTTAATGAAATAATTGATTAAAATGTGATAAAAACCGATTAACTATTAATTACTTTTCTCGCGTTCCCTCACACAAGTTTCTCTTCACTTAGGATACATTTAGAAATAGCTTAAACTCTGAAACTGTTTCAGTAAATCACAGCTATGTAGTTTATATTTCTTGTGATTTTCACAAATTTTCATAAAATAAATTAAATTTTACAATAATTTTACAACTACTAACTGTACCCTTCAACTGTCAAAGAAAGTGATTCTATTTGCTTCAATTTTATTGTATATTTTTATACGACAGTTTGAATAAGTTGTTGTTTTAATTTTACATTTTGGCTGGTGTAATTGTATGTTGAAATCCTTACATATCCATTAATTATAATTTAAGAAAACAAATTAGTAATTTGTTAATATATTACTGTAATAAAATGCACATTATTTGAATTTAAAGTTTGTAATAGTTTGGATGATGTGGCCAAGATTACAAATTTCATTAACAACCGGAAACATATGGCATAGATGTAGACGTAACGAAAGGGAAAATATTGCACACGATTAAAAGAGCAAATTAGTCAAAAGCCTGGCTTTCAATAACTGCTGAAAAAATATATTTCGACAAACAAGAATCATGATTATACAGAAAGATTTGAAAACTCATTCTCCGAAAATAAAATTTTATTGGCGATTTTAATGAAGTTCTAAATTATCGTTAAGAAAATGAAACAACTGTCGAATTATGTTCAAAATCGAGAAACTTGTGAAAAATATTTTAAAACCTTAAATTGATGAAGAATTGAGGAAATTTTTAATATTTAATTTGCTTGAAAAAAAGAAGTATAACCGAATCTGAAAATTCAATATTTAAAGTCATTTGATAAACTAAGAAAGAAGAGAAAAGCATAATAAAGTTTCAAGAAAAATTAATGTTTGCAATACTGGTTTATCAAAAATATAAAGATGAATTTGCAAGCTGTTTCAAACGGGTTGGGATCTATTAATAAAAATTTTAATGTGTTCGAAGCGCAATGAAATTCTGTGCCATTAACAAAATTTTCTAATAAATATATGTAAAATTTTATATACTCAGAAAATTAACATTTTTAAACAAATTATTCTACTTACTAAATAAAAGGATCAAATAGTATGATCACTCGATATTTAATCTAATTTGACAAAAGTTAACTCTTGTTGATAAACTTAATAGTGATGATCGTGTGAATTTTGAACATTGTATTAATTAAAACTATGTCTTATTTATTTTATCAAAATAGTTCTATCATATGACTAACAAAGACTTTACAACAATCATGCATAGAATGTGCAACTCATTCTCATGATTCTATTTGGTCTATACACCCGTTTCAGTTGATTAAAAACTGCTATACTAAAATGAAAAAATCAATAATATTATAATATAGGGACATACATACTTACCCGTGTCTTCATGTAATTTGTTCAACTGAATAAAAACTTATATTATAGGAAGGAAGGAATTTGAAGAAAAACTTTTTTTAACATAAAATTTTATTTTAATAAATTTTAGTTTTCAATTAATCGAACTTACATTTATTCGAAAATAATTCCATTAATTTACATAAATTGCCATAAAAACCCAAAGCAAATTAATAAAATGTATTTTAAGTACACGTTGATGAAAAGTATTATTTAAGAGCTTGAATAATGATCTCATAAATATACGAGATCCACTAGAAAAAATACACAATCCAACCCTTAAAATATATTTATTAAAAAATTTACTGTCAGCCATTTTAAAAATGGCTAATTCATAAACTTAATCATAATTGTAGTTGGATGTTGATTAAAACTTCTATAATAGAAGTTTTTAATGAACTGAGACAGGTGTAAAAAAATTTATTACAAAAGAAAAAATAAAACAAATGAAATATTTAGAAACTAAACAAGGTGGTATTCTTCCTTTAGCTGCATTATTACCATTACTTTTTGGTGGAATAACTGCAGCTGCTGGTGCATCTGCTGGAATTTCAATAGTTGTAAAAATGCAAAAAAAGCTCAAAAATTAGAACAAGAAAAAGAAGAAACTGAATTAATTAAATTTAAAACTCCTTTAAGTGGTGTGAAGGAATAAATTTGGATAAATTTCAATAAAAAGCACTTACAAAATATTTACGTAGTTTAAATAATGATTCTGAATTAAATGAACATTTAAAAATATTGGGGAAACAAAAACTAAAAATTGAAAAATCTGGGGAAGGAATATTCTTAAACCAATTAATAATGAGAAAAATGGATGATATTCTTCCTATTTGGAATAATAATCTAACTAAATTTAATCATAATAAAATCTTACCAAATTCATTTCGTATGTTGATTATTAGTTCAACCGAATATGGTAAAAGTGTTTTATTATTAAAAATGTTATTATATCCAAATTATTTAGATTATCATAATCTTATAATATTTAGTAAAACAATTCATTAACCAGAATTTCAATTATTATATCGTGGATTTAAAAATCAAGATAAAATACCAGAAGATATATCATTACGTGATTTATGTGAATGTATTGAAAAAGATGATACTAAAAATGAAATAAATGTAACAATGAGTAATAAATTTTCAGATATAATTCCATGTGAAGATCTTAATAAATCAAAAAGGAATTTAATTGTATTTGATGATTATATTAATGATAAAAACCAAGAAATAATGGAATCATATTTTACAAGAGGAAGACACACGAATTGTTGTTGTATTTATTTATCACAAAATTATTATGAACTTGATAGAAGATCAATTCGTGGGAATTCAATTTTTTTTATTTTTTTCGAATTGAATAAAAAAGATCAAGATAACATTTATAATGATTTATTTACAAATAATATAGATAGGACAGATTTTAATAATTATAAAAAACATTGGAAAATTAGATATAATTATATTGCATTAAATTCAGAAACAAAAGAGATACATTTAAAAATTATCTAATAAAAATGGACCAATATTCTAGAGTTATAGTTTCTAATCCCATTGATGCAAATCTAAATAATACTAAATATTTCAAAAAATTAGAAGAAGCAAATTAAGTTTGGAATGAAAATATTATTAATCAAAATAAAATATTCAGTTTCTTAGTTAATCAAAAAGAATTAATAAATTTAACGAATCCACTTACTGTAAAATCCAGAGTTTCATATTGAATTTAAATAAAAACGCATAAAGTATTAAAAAAAAGCCAACCAATTCTAGTTGAAATTTTTATTCCTGGAGGAGATAAAATTGGAAGGAAATTACTTGTTGGTGATGTTATATTTATTCTTACATATGAAGACAACAAGGTTTTTATTTTCAATTCAATAACTAGTAAGAAATATGAATTGACACAGAATCTTAAAATATGTATTGAAGGCAATACTTTTTGGTTTGGAAAGGAGATATTTAAAAAAGAAAACCTAATTGTTGATATTCCTACTGTAAAAACCTTTGTGGAATTAATGTCTAATGCTATAAGTCCTCAACTTGCTTATTTACAAGAATTGAAATTTTTAATTATATCTCCACCTTTAGTTCCTATAGATCCTCAAAAACTAGAGAAAGAAGAGCTTCCACCTCTGAAGCATCTGGATCTGGAATATTCTTTCCTAATAATCCAATTGTATTATTTGAATCCTTAATAAAATTATTAGCTACTAAAAATCAGGTCGTAATAATACACAGAATTAAGTTAATAATATTTGAAATAAACTTTTAGATATGAAATTAATAATTCAAGATAAATATGATAAGGTTCTTAAAAAATATTATAAATAAATGACGTCATTTAATTTCAATAAACATATTAATTTTAATTATGATATTCAACTGCAAGTGCTCAAGATGTTAATAATGTAGGAAAAATATATTTATATAAATCAATCATCAAATCCTCTAGATATTTGTAATGCAGAAATATATTATAAAATAAAAATTAAAGGATATATAGCTGATGTTACTGGCCCTCCTTTTGTTGCAGGTGATGATTTTGTACCGGAACATCATTGGTTTTTAATAATATTGCTATAAAAAAGGTCCTTCAAAAGTTGAAAGAATTAAAAGTTCAGGTCCTATTTCATCATTATTAAATTTTGTAATGACAGGTTCAGATTATAAGAATCAATTTGGACAAATAAGTGGTTGGGTTCCTGATGATAATTTTGGTGAGGGGTATAAAATCCGGAAAAGTTTAAATGCAAAAAAATTTGAAGGATGATATCCTCTTAAAACAATTTTTGGATTTTTACATAATTGTAGAAGAGTGTTGTGCATGGTTCCTTTTGAACTTTCATTAACAAAAAATAATGATTTTAAATCCTGCATTTTTTTGAACAAAATCGTTGATCAATCAAAAATTAAAATTGAGATTCATTCACTTTCACATTTAGTTCCATCAATTACATGTAATCCAAAATTAGAAACAAGTATAATGGATAGAATGAATGATGAAAAACCAATAATGTGAATTACCTTCAAAGAATATCAACAAATATTGAAATTCCAAAAGTTAGTTGGAAACCAACAGTTTTAAATTCACGTCCTAGATATATTTTTATTGGATTTAAAGATGAAAATATTGATATGTTGACTAATAATTCAAAATTCATTCAATCATTAGGTGATGGTAAGGAACTTAAATTATTACATGTTTAATTAAATACAACATTTTATCCTTTAGATCCAATGACATTTAGTATTCAAGATAATAATCAAAGATATTCTTATGCTGCATATATTAATGCATGCAAAACTTTTGGTGTTGATCCGCAATTACCAATGATTTTAAGAGTTATTATTCAATATTTTGTTTTGATGTTTCTGATCAAGATGAGAAATTAGCAATTAATGGTGTTAATATTACAATAGATATGGAAAAACAATGATTTTAAAGGGAAATGTTATTGTGTTATTTTAGTTGAAAAACAAGTACAAATTATATTAAAAAGTGGTAAGATGATTAATGTTTCATGATTAAAATGAAACAACAATTAGAAAAATTATCAAATATTTTATCAACAAAATAATCAACATATTTAAGATTTAATTCCACCATCTCTAATTTTACAACTTCTTTTCCTATTCCTCTTGAATTAAATTTAGAATATACTTATGAAATGGGATTAGTATGGTTTTCCGTTTACAACATTATTTTTAATATACCACAAGAAAATAATGAATTTGGAGTTAGAGGACCTGATAAATTTATTGTTTTAAGGAAAATTCCTCCTGGAACATATGAACTTGATGGTTTATATAAAAAATGATAAAATTAATTAAAAAACATCTTAAAATAAATGATAAAGATGATAGTCCAATTGAATTCAAAATTAATTTACCTACAGCTAAAGTTTCAATGAAAATTAAAGAAGGATATTCTTTTGTATTCATAGGTAAATTAAATGATTTTCTTGTATTTACAGGGAAGGAATATTCCAAAAATTGTTCTAGTGAAAAGAATATAAATATTTCAAATATTACATCTATAAATATTTTATGTGATTTAATTGAAGGAACATATCAAAATGGGAAACAAGATAATTGTGTATATTCTTTACCTTATGGAACAGTTCCTCATGGTTATAGAATTATGCAAAAATATCTTTACCTATTTATATACCAATAATAAAACCAAAAGTATTAGTAGTATTAATTTCAGAATAGTTGATCAAAATAATAATACTCTTGATTTTAATAAAGAAACAATTTCATTCTGTTTACATTTGCGTCAAGTATAAAATGGAAACAAATGATGATGATCTTAAAGATTTTTTAAATAAATGGGAAAATGAAACAACAACAAATTTTTATTTATGTGATATTCTTAAATCATATAAGATTAGTGGGTGTAAAGTAATTATGCGTGATGAAATAAAAAAGTATTTAGATAATCCTAATATTATATTTTATTTACAAACCACAAATATAAAAGGAAGTCATTGGATTTTATGTTTTAAAAAACATTATATATATATATTTTGATTCATATGAAATTATACCAATAAGAGAAATGTCTCAATATTTTGGTGATGATAATACTCAATAAGTCCAAAAGAAGGAAACAAGTATTTGTGGACAATTATGTATTTATGTTTTATTATTATTAGAAAAACACAATTATTCTTTTGAAGAAATTCTTTGTTTAATAAATGGTTTTAGTTAATATAGCCGGTGGAACATTAGTAGGAGATACAAATAAATTCTAGAAAAAGATGAAGCTGATTTTGTTAATGTATTAGGAGATCGAATGAGAGGTGATATTGATATGAATGGACATAAGATTCTTAATTTAATGAAATCAGATGATATCATCAAATTAAAAAATGAAATAAAACTTAAGGATGAATTAAATTCAACTAGGGAAAAAATGGAGAAATTTAAAAAGATGATTATTGAAAAAATAATACGTGATAATTCAATTATATTTTTATTAAAATATCAAGAAATAAAAGAAATATTGGGCAGTAATTGTTTTATAATTGAAAATAGAGTAATTCCTTTTATCGGAGAAAAAATAATTCCAGATGGTATGAAATATTTTGTTTTATTTGTTTACCATAATATTAAATCACCTGTTATTTGGATAAATTTTCCTGGGATAAATAAACAAGTTTTATTTTCTAGAAATCAAGGATGGTATTTAGAAACTGAATATGAAAAAGATTTTAATTTAAACCTCCTGAAAATTAAGAATCATGGATTTATGATTTAATTTTTGTGAAAGTAAAATCTTATGAAAATATTTGGGTTGTTTTAAAATTGATTTTTGAAATATATAAATTTAAAAATGTCGATAAACTAATATCAGATTCTATAGTTAAAATAAATAAATACAAAAAGAAATGGTTCTAGTTAATTTAGCTGGTAGAACATTAGCAGTAGATACAAGTCAAATTTTAGAAAAAGTAGAAGCTAATTTTGTTAATGAATCAGGTGATAGAATGAGAGGCGATATTGATATGAATGGACATAAGATTCTTAATTTAATGAAATCCGAATATATTATTAATTTAGAAAAAGAAATAAATAAATTAAATAACTTAAAAGATGAATTAAAAATTGATAGTTATTTAAAAATCAAAAAAGAAATTCAAGATGAAAATAATAAATTAAATGAAGAAATAAAAATCGTTTTAAATAATTATAGAAAATTAAAATGTAAAATTTATATTATTCTAGATAATAATAAAAAATTAAATGATGGACATAATATGGTTTTAGGTGATAATAAATAAATAAAAGATGAAATAAATATAATCCAAAATAATTATTTGAAAATAAAGAATAAAATAGGAATAATTTAGGCTAATAATAAAAAATAAAAAGATGAAATCAATAATGAAATCCAAAAATTAAAAGATGAAATAGATAAAAATATTAAAGAAGAAATCAAGAATAATAATAAAAAATTAAAAGATGTAGTTGGAAATTTGAATTATGCAATGAATTATTATTTTAAAGATATAAAAGAATTTAAATTAGCTAAAGATGAAATAAATAATTATAAGAATAAAATAGGAATAATTGAGGATAATAATAAAAAATTAAAAGATGAAATTAAAAAAAATTAAATGCAAAGTAATGAAAAAATGGAGAAATTTAAAAATATGATTGTAGGACATACATTACAAGGTAATCGAGATAAAACCTTTTTAAATTTTCTAAGATATCAACAAATTAAAATAAATAATAGGTAATAATTCTTTTTAATGGAAAATAATAACATTTTATTTAATCTAGACAATAATAAAATTATTGGAGGGGGAGATTGGTTTGACGGGTTTTACCACCAGGGAAATCACAGATCAGTTTTTTGTAAATATACCTAATAAAAACTATGCGTTTATTAAGAAAGATGAAAAGAAACATCCTAAAATATGTAAAGAAGTTTTAGAAAAAGGATTTGTGGGAATAAGAAGAAATGTTATATTTTTTTCAGGAAAAAGGATTATTTATGATAATTTGTTTTTGCAAAAGAAAAAATAAGTGAAGAAAATATTTGGCGTGTTTTAAAATTATTTTTAGAAATATTTGATTTTTATAATCCTCATAAAATAATAATAGATTTAAAAAAACAATGTAAAAGAACAAATTAAAATAATATTATGTATAAAATGAATGATAAAATTATAGAATATGATGTTTATCTAGTTTTTGATGAAAGAAAATATCCAATATTAAATGATAAAGATAATGAATCCAATAATCAAATAATAATAAATAAAGAAATAATTGAAACAAAACCCTGAAAATCAAAAGAAATAAATAATCGTATAAATGAATTTTTATTAGAAAAGAAAAAATTAGATGAAAGATTAATATATTATCAAAAAATCAAAGATCGTTAGACAAGAGCAGATTCAGCAATTAAAATAACAGGTATTTCAATAACTGGAGTTTTATCTATTTCAACAGCAGTATTAAGTGGTATTAGAACAGTTGGAATAGCTACTTTTGTATCAATAATTATTGCATCAATATTTGGTGGAACAAATGCTTTATATTTATTTTTATCAGAAAGTATTTCAATTGGTTTAACATCAAAAAAGAAAAAGATTTATAGAGAAGTATGTGAAAGATTATCATTTGGTATAAATAAATTATATTTATATCAACAAAAAGCATTATATAATGGAATCTTAAGTACAAATGAAATAATTAATGCAATAAATAATGGAATAACTAAAATAAAATTATTTAAAAATTATAAAATTGATAAAAATATTAAAAAAGAAATGAAAAAAAAATTAAAAGAAGAATATAAAAATAAATTAAGAAATATATAATTTTTTAAGTTTATCAAATAATAATCTATCTTCTAAATAAAAATCATAATTAGAAATATAATAATGTATAATAATAAAAAAATAATTACACTTCCTAAAATTATTTTAAAAAAATATAAAAATACCAGGGATCATTATTTTTATATGAATGAATATATGATTCTGAGGATTTTATAATCTCTATTCCCTATTTTAATGTATGAATCATTGATAAATAGGGGAAATGGACTATAAGAATCTTTCAGAAACGTTAATATTATGCATGTTTCCAGACCGGTTCTTATGGTTAAAAATGGCCATTTATGCCCTATAAGAATCATCAGAATCATTAATTTTATGGGTTGATTCGTGTCTTTTAAAATTAGATTTAGAAATAATTTTACCACATTCATTACATTTTATTTTTAATAATAAACATTCTTTATAAGTATATTTAGATTTATAAAAATCATTTAATTCTTTTATTTTTGTACATTTTTTACATTTCCGAATTTTAGTTTTATCTGTTATATTATTAATAATTCTATGATATTCTCTTAAATGCCTAGGATAATTCATTTTATGTCCATCATTATTATTACAAAATTCACATATTTTATCATTACTTTCCATTTTAATTAATTAAATCTTTATATGTTTTTATAAATGGATTAATATTTTCTTGTACATCTTCAACAAGTGATGGAATAGTTATTGTAGTATTTGAATCACTAACCATTCTTTTTAATTTTGAAATATTTGGTTTCAATTTTAATACATCTGTTAAATAATAATTTAAATAAAACATGAATAATTCATTGGTTATATTTATTGCATCACCAATTTCTTTTTCTAAAAACAATATAATTTCTTGTTTTTCATTATTTGTAAAAGAAGTTATATTTAAATATTTTTTTTAAAAGATGGTGAAATAAAAAAATTATTATTATTATCATTAGAATTAAAAACAATATTTAATTCACTATCATAAACAATGAATGATTGTTTAATTAAATTGATTTCAATCATACCATATTTCATATCATATGAATCATTGAGATCTTTAAAGAATGATGGATTATTCATGGTTGTGGTATATATAATCTTAACATTTTCTCTTATTTTATTGTCGACATCTTTGGCTTTATGTCCTAAAAATATTATTTGAATAAAAAGATGTCGACCTTTTGTAAAAATTTCAAAAATAGTCTTTTGATTAATTAGATTTCCATATCATCCAAGATAATTAATGTTCTTCAAGATGATGATGTTCCTTGGAAATCATTCATATTATTTAAAATACATAAATCTAATTCATCATAGACATTATTATAATTAGTCCATTTCTGTAAATCTTCACAAAATATGTATATTATTTGATTTATAATTATTTAATTTAATATATATCTTAATAAAAGTTGTTTTCCCATTTTCTGTCGAACCATAAATTATGACATGATTATTTATTTTCTTGATTTCATTATTTGGTTCAACACCTTTTTCGCTTATTTCATTTATTTTTTGATAACCATTAAATTCCAATGCTTCATTTACATTTTCTTTTATATTTTTAAGCATAGGAGGAATATATATTTCAAAATAAAATAGAGCATAAAATAAAAATGAGTTAATAATAAATAACAATAATATTTTAATAATATTATTATTAATTAATTCTTTTATTTCTTCAATTTCTTTCATTATTTATTTTTAATATTGAGTAATGCCCATATAGAAGACTTATTCCATCTTCTAGAATAAATCTCTTATCATCATAATTAATTAAAGATATTTTTTTCTTTTCTATTAAATATAAATCAAGTAATATTCTTCTAATTGCATGTACAATTTCAAATCTTGATTTATTTTTTATTATAATACAATCATCACACATTTTGATGAATCATTAATTTCATCATGGTTTTTGAATACCCTTATTTTTTATGTTATCTCCACATGGAAATTGAGTATTTAACGAGTATTGTTTTGTTCTAATAAATATGGCTTCATTTATAATATTATTAGGGCGCTCGTCTTTAAATGAAAATAATTCCCCAGTATTATTGAAATACTTATTTAAACGGGGATTATTTCTTATTTACAAGTCTACATCAAATGATTCAAACTTTAAAAAGAATGAATTGGTATCCATTTGATGTAGACTAATCCTATTTTGAAAATGAGGCAGGAGAACATCATAATATGTCTCATACATTTGGAGGTTAGATAATTCAAATACCCAAATAAATAGGCTTATTATAAATTTTCTCATAATTCCCAATTTCAACTGCTGTTAAATTGGGTGAGAAAACTTGCTCACTTTTAAATGTGGTTCTTGAAATTGTTTTCAAGTAATCATCCACATCATGTTTTGTATATAGTTTGATATTCCTATACGTATTCTGGTTCTCCATAGTTTTCCCGAATACTGCATTATTTAATAATTTAAATATTGTATCTATGAATCCTTGCTTGCTCCTTTTAGCAAGTGCTCTATTTTTAATATTTCCATTACTATAAGGTTCCATCCATGGTTTTTGTTTAAAGGAAATTATATTATGTATTTTTTTAATCTTCATACCATGACGAATATAAAATTGTAACATTCTATAATGTAAAAGATAGAAGTTTTTATCATATTGATCACAAATCAATTTTTCTGAAGAATCATCTTTTTGTGGATTTTTTGATTTTTTCCACTCAGATAATTCTTCGTATTTTATGATTCCTTTAACTGGCGCAAAATGTTAATGTTTGATTTTGTCATGAATTTCTCTAGGATATTCTAAATCTACTTCAATAAAATATCCAATCAAAATATTTTACTTCACTTGTGTTGAGAATTTGGTTAGTCTGTCCCTTTAGCCCCATGTTGTTTAGTAACTTTGAGAATAGATTCAAAATTTGAGTCTTTTCTCCAAGTAACAACAATAATAAAATTAATGATAAAAATAATGATAGAAAAATAAAAAAAAAGAATTTAACATAAAGTAAATGAATAAGAATCAACTTTTTTTTATTATATATTAATTGGAAATTTGTGATTTTGGAAAAATAATATTGTGTTTTAATATTTGGGGTAAATTATAAAAAATTGAAATTTTGTAGTTTTGTAATTTGTGAGTGTAATTTAAGAATAAAAATGTGTAATTTGAAAAATAAATTTTGACTTTTAACCGTTCAAAAATGTTGTTAATATGTTCGATTTCTAATGAAATTCTTGAAGTTCCAGTTCTTAATAGATTTTCAGGGCATGCTTATGAAAGAAGGTTAATTGATGAATACTTAACAACCAGTGATTTAAATCCAGTCACTGGGGTACAGTTTTCTCGAGAAGCTTTGTCTACTCTTTAATCACCATTTGGAATTATATCTCATATTGTTTCTCCTCAAGCTGCGCAATTCGATAAAAGTGAAGCAGGAAAAACTCTTCGTTGGATGGATATGTTAAATTCTACAGTTCCAAGTCGTATTAAAACTGCACTTGATAAAATCCCAACAAATATTCAAGAATGCTCTATGGATGAATATCATAACTTTCTGTTTGATGGTCTAGTTTTGGGATATTTGATGGCAGCATTGGGTTCAGGTCATAGTGAAAAATCAAATGGAAAAGCCTGGACAAATTCTGACGCAAACATTCTCATCCTCAATCAAGTAACATCAACCCATCTGAATCAATTCAATAAAAAATCACAATTGGATCTGTCGATCGGGGTTCGTCCACAGCTGCGATGTCTCCGCATTCTCGTGGGCCTTGTTGCAATCGATAATAAATTAATTAAAAAGATGATGGAATTCATCAACTTGGATTGTTTATCGTTTCCAAGATATTTTAATAATCTTCTTCATCTTTAATTTCAAACATTACATCATCTTCACATCTTTCATAACATTGTTTAATATTATTTGTTTTTATTTTTCTTGAACCCATATTTGATGAAATTCCACCACGGATATTTTTCTTTATTAATACAAAGATGTCTAAATCAGTTAATAATTCTAATGATTGTTTTGTTTGATATAATAATACATCCCATGCCATTGATGGTAAAGATATAAAATTAGCTGGTTCTTATAAAGATATAGAACGGAATTTTTCAAAACAATCTGCTAAAATATATACATCTAATTTTAAATATAAATCAGTATAATCGCCCAAGATTCATACAAT
The DNA here is from genome assembly GCA_022537955.1 of Schmidtea mediterranea. Taxonomy (NCBI): domain Eukaryota; kingdom Metazoa; phylum Platyhelminthes; order Tricladida; family Dugesiidae; genus Schmidtea; species Schmidtea mediterranea. Next base: position 266,470,890 of record CM039679.1, on the reverse strand, counting down.
TAAATTTTCACCACATTTCTTGTGAACGTTCACATTCATCTAATTTAATATTATTTTGATTTAAAATAGAATAAAATTTAGATATTGGTGGAAGTTCTGTTTCATTAAATCTTTCAAATGAATCAATATAATCATATGGATAAATTCCTTTTTGTTTACATATTGAATCTTAACAAAAATTATTAGTTATTTTAAAGTCTTCTTGTAATAAATATTTTAAAACTTGTCCAAGACACATTCCAAAAAATCTTAATCAATCTATAAATCTAAAACAACCATAATCAATACTAATATATGTTTTATTAGTTTTACCAATTATAATAAATTTATTTTTAGCTGAAGAACCTAAAGCTTTTATAAACATGAATATCATATTCACTAATATTATGAAAACTATTGGTATTTTTTCTGGTTTTACTCAATTAATGTTATAGCTTTTATGTGCTGCACCACGATAATTGTTTTTGTTGATGAAATGATCATGATCACGAACTTTATCCTTTTCATTATAATTAAATGATTTTTTACACATCCAGCAATTATTTGCTTCTTGAAATTCTAATTCTTGTTTTGAACTCATATTTAATTCATTATTATTATCATTAATTATTTCAAACATTTCATGTTCTAAATCATTAATTGTTTTTACAAAATGATCTAAAACATCTTCACCTCTATAACATAATGATATATATTTAAATTATTAATAGATGAATAGTTTTTCAATATGATCCATTGGAGAAATATATAATGGACACATCTTTATTGAATTTGGATCTTCTTGTACCCAAACATTTATTCTTAAATTATCTAATTTCTCAAATTTTTCTATTACATTAATTGAAAATTTATCTTTGATTAAATCATTATTATCAGGCCATATCAATTCATCTATAATTAGTTCATATTTTGATACTAAATATGAATGATCTTTTTGTGGATGTAAAGCTGAAAGAATTGCTCATTGAAAACATTATCATCATTATTTTGTACATTAATAATATATTTACTTCTTATACTTCTAGGAGTTGGAATATATGATTTTGGTGAGAATGGAATAGCTTTCCAAAAATGTAAATCTATTTTTTCAAATGCAACTAAAATCATATCACTACCTGAAATATAACTTGTTCTAATTTCTAATTCTTGTTCTAAACTTTTGTATATTTTATTTATTATATCATCATTTGGTTTATTATATAAATAGAAATATTTTGAAGAAACTGTAATATTCAAAGGATTATCATGTTTGTCTACACTATCATAAACAACATGTAAATCTACGCGAAATTTAATATGTTTAAATTTATTTAAACCTTTTTTCGTAGATTCAATTATTTTATCTTTGTTAAAAAATACATATTCTTTAACCCCTTCACTTCCAGATTGAGGTGAACCAATTTGTTCAATAACGAACTTCATCTAATCCTTTTTCTTTAATTTCTCTTTTATGTTGTTCGTATTGTTTTTCTTCTGTTTCTCTTAATTCATCTTGTTTTTTCAAATATTTTTCTTTCCCCTTTTCTTTGTATAAACGATGGTTTACACCTCTACATGCTTTATAATGAGATTTAAAACCAGAAATTAAAAATCTCACATCACATTTTTCACAGATTTTTGAATTTTTATTATTTAATTGATTTGTAATTTGTAAATATTTTTTACTTTTTTGATGAGATTTTAAACCTGTTTCTTTTTTAAATGATTGATTACAAGGTAAACAAAAATAATTTTGGGTACCTCTATTTTCTTCTATTTACTTCTAATTTTATATTTAACTATACAATATTTGTTCAGGCTTAACTTAATTCATAAACTGCTGATACATAAAATTTGATTCTATAAAAAAACCGCGCGCAATAAAAAAAGGTAAAAGATTTCAATAAAAAAAGATATATTCAATGCTTTAACTTAATCTGATGACTTTTTTTCTTTTATAGGAAAAATATAAAATCTTTTACAGTATTTTTTTGGTTTTAATTATTTAATTTCATTTTTTAAAATAATATTTACTTTTAATTTTCTGTTTATTTAAATGACTAATTTCGCAATATTAACAAATTATTAAAATGAAAATTTTATAAAAACGAACGACTAAACTAATTAGATTTTTAAATTCTTTTTCTAATTTTTGATAAATCAATAAATTCTTCTTCTTCTTCATCTTATTATTATTATTATTATTATTATTATTATTATTATTATTATTATTATTATTATTATTATTATTATTATTATTATTATTATTATTATTATTATTATTATTATTATTATTATTATTATTATTATTATTATTATTATTATTATTATTATTATTATTATTATTATTATTATTATTATTATTATTATTATTATTATTATTATTATTATTATTATTATTATTATTATTATTATTATTATTATTATTATTATTATTATTATTATTATTATTATTATTATTATTATTATTATTATTATTATTATTATTATTATTATTATTATTATTGTTATTATTATTATTATTATTATTATTATTATTATTATTATTATTATTATTATCATCATCATTATTTAATGTTATTTAATCTTCATATTTTATATTTAAGATTCATATTATGGTTATTAAAATCGTACTAGGTTCATCATAGTGCCTATAACATTATTGTAAATAATTTAGTTTATCCATTTATGGACATTGGCTCATATTTTGAACTTTGTATTATAATTTACTGCAACAACGACTCGTTTTTGAATATCATTAACCAGAATGTATCGGATTGAGGCGGGAACCTATGATGTCCTCAATAATGCTTCTACCGCATCGGCCAAAGGTTGATGAGTTTTAGCATTGTTGTAGAAACCTCCCCAAAAATCGTATAATAAAAGAAATTACAGTCGCCCTCGTACCTCTCCTCAACCCGTGCCACGTAAAAGCTCACAAGAAAAATTTCCTTTCACAAATTTATAACATTTACTTTCTTAATGATAGACATTTTACTATAACAATCATTGGTTTATTTCAGTGGACCAAACTACCCAACTATCCGAAATATTCCGAACGGACGTGGTAAAATATCACGCGGAAGCAATTTCCCAAAACCAACGGGCCGAGGCGCTAGTACGTCGATGCTGGCACATGGAGCAGACGTGGATGAGGCTCGAAGAGGTGATCAAGATGAAGGTGGAATTAGATGAGCCACGGGCGAAATTAGCCCAAAGAGAAGAATCCCTGACGCAAGCAGATCAGAAAATCAGAAAACAAGATAGAGAAATTGTTCAACTAAAACTAAAGGACGAGATCCTAGCTGGACTCGTGCGGTGTGGCAGCAAGTTGACCATCGAACAAGATGCTATTGTGATTAGAAACGTGATGGGAAAAGATATCTAAGTAGCCATTATTACGTCGGAAAACGCCCTAACACTTGAAACAAAGCCAAACCGGAATCGTCAGAAGAACAGGCCAAATAAGCGCGAATCAAATATAAAAGCCGTGTGATAGGATATATCTTACTCTCGAATGGAATTTAAATGACACCAACCTGGATTAATGAAAACCTGTGATTGTGTTGTTATTATTTAAAACTTTCTTTTAATACAATATTAGTTATGCCTTAATATCCTTCTCGTTTAATTACCATGAAATAAAACAATTAGTTGTTCGAGAGGTGGGGCAGGTAAAAATAGAGCACGAAGTCTTCCATGACAGCTTATGGACCCAAAAGGAATGTTAGGACATTGACAGTATTTGTAGAGAGACTCACCCTTTGCTAACATCTACCTACTAGCACACATTACCAACTTCATTTTTCTACGGGTGTCTAGTGGTTATATGCTTGCACTGGTTAAGGATCGGATAACCCTTAGACTTATCATTAAATTTTATTTACCCTATCAGTGCCGAGTATGACTCTAAAGTTTTTCTTATATAAAATGCATTTAAGATTGATTTCTCATCCGTTTTTATACTTGGTTTATCGTTTTTAAAAATTAAATTACCACCGTTTTTATGAATTGTATACAAAACTAACATAGAATATATGTTGTGTGGGCCTATGTAGGCCAATAAATGTAAATATATTGGAGATATTATTATTTCTAAAGTTTAAATTAATCAGAAAAAAATATATAAAAAACATAACCATTACTTAATACGCCACGATAAATAATTATTTAAAAATTTTTAGTAAAAATTTATAAAAAAAATTAAATTTTTATTTTTTCAACATTTCTATTGTCTCTGAAAAAAAATTTCATTTTTTAAAAATTAATTTTATCCAAAGTTTTATATGACATTAATTTTAAAATTATTAGCGATAATTAAATGAAATATAAATATTTTTTTTAATACTTCAAGACACGCCTAGGATCAGATCAATAATTTTTAATGTCACATTTCACCGACAACCCTTATGTAAATAGCAAAAAAGGAAATCTATTAAATAATTTCTTCTAATAATTTTTACAAACTGCCAAAATCTTTTTTATATGCAGATTACATGAAATTATTTAAACAAGCGATTTGCCGACATAAATTTCATGAGAATGTAATAAATATGCATTAATCACATGGTAAATATGTAGAAATTATCTCAATGAATCTGTCAACATTTGGTTAATAATAGTTTGAGAATTAATTATCTTTTTACGAACTTAGAAGATATTATAAGAAATTATTTCATTAATTACCGATTGACATTTTTATATATTTATTTTAATACTGATAGCAGACAGTCATCGGAGTGCAAAATTTTTTTTAAATATTGAACTGTATAATGACACTAGTAACAATAAAAGTTTGAGAACCTGCTGGTAGACAATAAAAATTAAGTGAGATAAAAAGGTGCTAAACTCTCATATTTCCTCAAAGTCAACATACTTTTTGTAAGATTCAAACTTATCTTCTGTACTATAATTCAATTGTAAGTAAACTGCGTATTCTTGCGCCAAATTTTTAAAATGTAAATAATGTGTTCCCCTTTAACACTAGATTTGCGGATGTTGATTATATACCTATTTTTACTGAAGTGAGTCAATTTGACTCATACAAGAAAATTGAAGTTTTTTGCAAAGAAAATAGTTCCAAATCAATTTAAATGAAATGTTTATTATCAAAAAATTCATGAAAAACATTTTTTACACATAAACTCGGTTTTTGAAACACATTTTCCGCAGACATTTCTATTACATTTAGCACAATGGTTTGTACATCTGTTTCTTTTGCATGATTGTTGAACTTGACAATTCTTCCCTGCGTCAGTAGCATGAATTTCTGTCATTGGAATGGAAGTGTTCTCGACTTCTTCTCTATATTTACTTCTTAGCTCTTCATCCAATTGGAAAGTAAAATCTTTTCGTGAAATATTTACTTGAGTCGTCTCATTATACAGAATCTAATGTTAAATTGCGTTTTGGATCCCGAATTTTAAAAAAAAATTATTTATCAATAATTCATTTTTATGGTCATTGGATTTTTTTTCTATAATTTTGTGACCATCAAAAAGCCTTCGGATTGGTTCATATCTTTTCCATTACAATAAATCGATATTAAATTGAAATTTAGTAATGAGGGATTTTTTTCATTCTTTATTCCAAGAGTTGTCCTTAAAATCCCGCTTTGCTAAGATTAAGTATGATAACATTCAGTAGAAATAATTTATTGATTTATAAATCGATTTAAAATAATAAACTTAGCTTTTTTGTGGTTTTCACCACATTAAATAAAAATAAAGTTCATAAATATTTTTTAGCGAATTTACTAAGTAAAATATTTACAAGAATATTTAAAAATCCTGAAATGGTATCATAACCAGTTCAGCCCCGAACGAAAGATGCAATGCGCAGTATGATTTTTGTTTTGTGGGTTTGATCGTTGGTATTTAGAGATTCTAGGAGATCCTGGTGGTGGAATTAATTTTTCTGTTGTTTTATTTCGTATCCAAATGAATTTAATTTGGTCTTGAATGTTGGTAACTTGTTTAAGTTGAATTACACTGAATGTTTCATTATTACTGTCAATAGTGCATGTTTTTACATTGTTATCGGTTTTGAAGAATTTCTAAGACCCATCGTATGTTGCTTGTAGGCCTGAGTCGTTAGCTGTTTTTTCTAAACGAGTTTTCTCATAAGTAGAGAGCGAAGTATAAAAGATTTGTTGTTGTTCTCGATAGAAAACTCTGGGTTTGAATCGATAATTTCACGAAACATTTATTTCAGTGATAATTGGAGTAAAATAATTCTGTGATTAGGGAGAACAAAATTACAAAAATAAGTTGTTCTGGGCTGTTTGTGTGGTGTTTGATGGGGTGTTTCTGCAACCAGATAAAGTAAACGTAAGGACTTCGGTCCAGCTTCAATTTCCGATATGATATTTAATGTCATTAAGGTACCACGAAAGCGTTTGATCATGTCGTTGAATTGATGGTGATAACCTGTAGTACGAATATGTTTCATGTCTAATTTCTCCGTAAAAGATTTTGGAAAATACATGATTCAAATTAACGAACTCTATAATAAAATATTTTGGAACACCGTATATGGAATTACGTGGCCAGATAAGATTCATGTGTTCATAGCCCTCGATTGTTATTATACTTCTCAGTTTATTATTATTATTATTATTATTATTATTATTATTGTTATTATTATTATTATTATTATTATTATTATTATTATTATTATTATTATTATTATTATTATTATTGTTATTATTATTATTATCGTACATTGATTAACTCTTAGATTGAATATTATTCTGGATTTTTTCTCTATTTATTTTATTGTAGTGACCACACGAAAAATGCCCATAGAAAAATGCACACAGACAGATTTGCTCACACGAAAAATCCTCACATAGAAAAAAGCACTACAATAAAATAAATAGAGAAAAAATCAAGGATAATATTCAATCTAAGAGTTAATCAATAAACGATAATAATAATAATAATAATAATAATAATAATAATAATAAAAATTCAACCAATTAAAAACTAAAAACTCTATTTATTTTCTATGTGTGCATTTGTCTATGTGGGTATTTTTCTTGTGTGCATTTTTCGTTTGGGCATTTTTCTGCGTGCATTTTTCGTGTGGGCAATAATCCGATCACGATAATATTTATCTATAGAAATACGATTTGCAGTTATAATTATATTGTGAGTACACTTATGGTTTCCAGTTTATATCTAAATATTTTGTAGCCTTCTTCATTTAAAAAATAATATTTGATGAAGAAAATTTGATTGGTTTTTGTTCTGGCGGTGCAAGCACAATGCTTGGTCAAAAGTCAGGTGTTGCTACAAGATTAGTAAAAGAATTCCATTATATAATAGATCGGCAATGCCTTAACCATTCCCTTCAACTTGTTTTGGATGATGCAATATAAGAAATGTTGGCGTACAGGGTAGAATTAATTTTGTTTTAATCTAAGCTCATTCGTCCAAACTACTTCCTCGACTACTCTTGCATTCCCTAGTGTATTTCCTTTCTCACCCCGACGCCCCACAATTTTAATCTAACCACTGTATACCCATGGGTAAGCCCATGTTCGTACTGTATACAGCAGCCGAGAGTCCACAAGCAGGTGAGCCCCGTTTCCAAGACTACTCCTTGTGATAATCTCGCTTTCGGGTTCCTGACGGCCGATAGAAGGACTTACGTCTACCTAACTCCTCTAACTTTTTCGATATCCGTGCACACCTTTCCCATCATTCTATGACGAACCCATGCATACGTCCTGCATATTGTTTTCCCCTAGTCGCTTTAATACATAGCAAAATATTTAGTACAGATTGTAGTAAACCGTACCCTTATCAGACGTTTAGTCACTTATCTATTCGTTATTAATTTAATTTAGCAAAGACCAATTTTAGGTATTTAATCAATGAAATTCAAATATGATGATTTAGAAACTTTAATAATAAAAAAAATATTTATAAATAAACACTTAAAATTCGGCTTCAATAATTTGTCTAATTTTTCGGCTTTAACTGCCTAAACTACTGAAAATAGGTTAAATTTTCTAACCTAGAAATTTGTTTTAAATCATAAGGTATTTTATTTAAATAACCTGTGAAAATTTAAATTATTATGTAAATTATCGAAATTTCTATTATATCGGCCGAAATTTTGGGTTTAACACAACCTCATTAACAATTTAAGAAAAATAAACTCCTCCGAGAATGCTTATTTCATCTTTTAACCACAATTGCTTTTTAATCATTAGTATCTCTATAATGGAAACTGAAATTTTATTTTTCTGTTAACTGAGATCTCTTAATTTCGGCTTTACGAGTGAAATACGAACTTTCTCAACCTACTTCATGCATACATAAGGTTCCATCAACATCATAATACAATCCAACCAAACTTTAGGCATCCATTCATAATTCGATTAATTAGAGAAATCAGAAATTATTAAGAGAACAAGAATTACAAAAATATACTTTTATTAGATTTATACAAAATTTAACAAAACGAAATCACAGAAAATATAATTAGCACGTAAATATATAAATAATATTAGGAGAATGGAGTCCGTCCTTCTTTCCACTGGGTGGTCATTCGTCGATATCGACGGGGAACTTTCGTTTGTTCCGGAGGGGTTGGAATGGTATGGTTCCAACCTGGGGAACGGTATGACATAATTCCTCTCCGAATTCGTCCATCCAGCAACTCGCGAGAGTCGGCGATCTCTCTTTCGTTGTCGTTGAGGGATTTTCGATGGGTGAGATGTCCAGACATATTTGCATCTCGTCAGTTTCCTTCACATGAATTGGTAGCATATGTTCTTTTGATCTTTTCAGGGTTAGTGTGGTGTCATCTTTTTTCACAAATTCCGGGTGCTGCTCCGCGACGAGTGCGGCGGCTTCTTCGAGCACTTGCGCAGCATTATTCAAGATTGTGAGGCCTTCGGCCCGGCGTCGTTCACGGCGACGACGATTTTTGCTGGGATGGTGCTTCTTGCTGGTCCTGGGTGTCTGAGCTGGACCAGCTTGAGTGGTTTCCGGAAGATGGTTCGCGGGGATCAAATTCAACTTTAACGCTAGATCGCGACCCGCTAGTCGTTTTACCAGTTCGGCTTCCGTGAATGATGCTACCAAGACGGCGCTCTGGTCGTTGATTATGATTCGCTGAGCCCGGTTCTCTGCAATTAAATCCTCTCGGCATCTAGACAGCTCGTGGATTTTATCCTGGAGGATTTTGACCGCTTCGGGAGCGAACCACGTACCGAGCGTGCGTTCGTGCTCCGCGAACAGTTTGTTATATTTCTGTTGGCAAAAGTCATGGTTCAATTGTAATGGCGTGGCGTCTGAACCAATGATTTGGGGATTTTATATCCTGGCTGCATTTTGAGAAAAGGAATTTTTGATTATTGAAAAACGTTTGAGAAGAATTTTCAGAAGGATTTTCTTGAGATTGTCCCGACTAAACGAGGGAGAGTTTCATTCCATTAATGGGTTATATTTATAAATAAATTAAATATAATAATTATAAAATTTAAAATTAATTAATCCGAACATTCCTCAAACATTCTCTATTACATTCATTTCATGGTTTGATATTAATTGTGAAGATGTCCTATTTGGCATTAGAACTAGTAAAACAAAAACATCCGATGCAGAAAAGAAAAATTCTGATGCTCCAGTCATTTACTGAGTTTATGAAAGAATAATTTTTGGTTGGAAATGTTCTATAAGAATATTTCTTACAAAAAAAATAAAGAGAAAAATTCCATTTTTCTGATCCATTTATTTATTTCTACCGACCTACCCTAGTCGTCCCTTTTCATATAAAAATTCGACAGGTTTTAAACAAAAATTGTATCCCTACCTAAACATTCATTTGAATGTTGTCCCCCTAGCTGTGTCGATATTCCCGCATTTTAATCCTTACCGTTCCGACCAACATTGCAATGGCCGCCACGGTGAAGTACGACGGCGTCCTACTCCGCGATCAGTGTGACGAGACCTGACCATACCGGCAGACACCGAAGGGTGGTTGACGACAAGGCAGCACATCAACATCCCTCAAATTCAACTGAGGGAATTGAATCCTGCCAAGCCATCTTCCACATATTACAATATGTATAAAATAATGTTAAATTAGGGGGACCTGTCGTCGATACTAAAAGTACCTCGACCATCCATAATTAAAAAAGATTAACATCATAACAATCTATTCAATAAATTACAAACTCACCAAAATGCTAAAGTGTAAGATTTCAAATTTAAACTTGTAAATTTTTCAAAATTTTTAAGGTTAAATATTATGACAATGGCTATTGTAATTATACTGTTTTCGTGCGTGTGTGCGACCAATCAGCTAATTTCGAATCTTTTTTGGCCATTTTTTCGGGTTTTTTGATGGCTTTTATTAAATTTTATATTTTTCTCTTTTGTTATTTATTTTTCTTAATTTTTTAGTATTAATTTTATTAAATTTGCATTTTTATTTTTTACTGATTCTTATTCTGGTCGCCTCCTCCGCCTGTGTATTTTCTAAACCTTATTTTGCAAGGTTTTGGCGGTTTTATATTTTTACTTTATTTTTCTATGTATTTTTCGTGCAAAATTTATTAATTATTTGTTTTAATTAATTATGTTATTTTTTATTTTGTTTTATTTAATGTTTTTATTATATTTTTAATCTTTGTTTGCGGTGCGTGCTTGTGTTATAATAGCCATTCTCATAATTCTCAAACATGAATTTTCATGGTTGTTTTATTTTGTTTTATTGATGGCTTATAGCCCAACAGAAATAAAGCAATTGAATCATTTGAAATCATTTGAAATCATTTATCGATAAAATTTATGTTATTTTTCATCAATCAAATGACAATCAATTACTTTTACAAAATATATCGAGCGATTTGGGAATTGAAATAATCAAAATATTTCATTTTTATTTTCAAATTATATAGATAAATATTTATAATATTTATTTTTAAAAATTTTTTTAAATTAGTTTAAAGTATTTAAATGTTTTTAAGTGTTTATTTATTAAAATATTAAATTAATATAATATAAAAAAATAATTTGTTTAAAATATAAGTTAATTGATAATATTTTTAGTTGGTTTTTTGTGCCTGAAGATGACTGTTATGCTGTCAAAATATTTTATTGGAGGTTTCTTTTAATTATTTATATATTTCAAAAATATAGTTTAAAAATGGTGTATTTATTTCTATAAATTATAATTATTACAAATAATTATTCATAAACAAAGTTCATAGAAAAAATAAGAAATTTGAACTTAATATTTTCACATATTAAAAGTAGGCTGACATCAGACCCGCCAACACATAGAATCGCGTGATGATTCCATCAACGGATATTACAAATTTAGAGTTATTGACAGTATGTATATTTGAGCGTTCTGGAGCACTGAGTTATCGATTTCTATGATTATAAGGAAATCCTACGGTGGATTGATAACTCAGTGCTCCAGTACGCTCACATCTATTTACTCTGACAAGTCAGAAAATTCAAATAAAATTTATATTATTAATCAATAAATGTATTTATTCAGCACATTGGTTTATGTGACCTAGTTTGATTGCCCAGCTCTAACACGAGTCATTTGATCAAAACAAATATTTGAAATTTCCATTTGGCATCTGAATGCACTCAATTCAAATATATCATTAGCAAATGATGGTTGATCTACTGATAAATTGTGTATTTTTAAACGAACTCATTTCATTTTAAAGTGACACGGTTGATTATACAGAGCATTAAAACAATAATTCTTGATTCACACAATCGTCCTTTGTTTTATTACTACAAACAACAATAATTTATCGTTACGCTTCAAAAATAGATCAAGAATAATTCATAATAAGCAATACAAATTTCAATTGTAGCTTTATCACTTTTTATAAGTCAAATAAAGCTTTCAAGCAGATAATTTTTGTGAACACTATATATAGGGTCGATGCTATCTCACCCAGACGCCCCACAATTTTGACCTTACCACTATACCCATGAGCAAGCGAGTGAGCCCCATTTCTAAGACTACTCCTCGTGATAATCTCGCTTTCTGGTTCCTGACTGCCGTTAGAGGGACTTATGTCTACTTAACTCCTCTGACTCCCTCGACATTTGATATCATGTATGCGTCCATGATATCATTTTCCCATCGACTTTCCAATTGACCGTTGAATACTGATCCAAATTATAGTTCGAGGCATAGTAATTAAAACTTGATTACCCATTTATCATTAATAATTCATTCAATACAGCATTAATTTAAATACCTAATTAATAATTTTAAATACTATAATTTAGAAATTTCCTGGAGGGAAAATCATATTTAATAAGGTTTTTCGATTCTACTTTCTTCAATTATCAAAATTTAGGGTTAAATCCCCCGAATTACTACGAAAAGGTATAATAATATTATCAACCTAGAACTTTGTTTAAATTTGTAAATTTTGTATCTTAACTAACACGCGATAATTTGAAAATTCATAGAAATTATTTAATTCGCTGTTAGATCAGCTGTTTTTTAAATTTATAAATTTTTTCTTTTTAATTTAAGGAAAAAAAAGGTTGACTTAAGGTTTATATCTTGTCTTTCACTGAAAATTACCCTTTTACTTTCAAAAAACCTCACACAAGTGCTTAAAATTAATGTAACGAGAACTGTAATTCTTCCTAATTTAACTCCCTTAGTTGAATAAACCTTTTTAACAATACTTTTTGTAGGAAATAGGCTTCCACTATCCTCATATCGTAGTCGGAAATAATTATTAACATTAGCTAAGTATTTATTTATAAATAAAAACAAAATTACTACAAAAAATTTAATTTTTGATAAAATTTACAACATTAAGAAAAAAATATATAAATAACACATAAATCTGTTATTAGTCTAACAAGGTACATAAATCGACGACGAAATCTCGATTTTCTTCATCGATATCGACGGGGAATTTCCTCTTCGGATGAAAGTTGGTTTTGGTATCCACGACGGGAAGAATTGGTTGAGGCAGATCTTCGCCGAAGTTGTCGGTCCAATATCCGACTGAAGTCAATGAATTTGAGCTTCCTCGACTACTGGTGGGGTTGCTACTGCCGAGGACACGTCCATGCAGATTTCCATCTCGTCCTTCTTGTCGGCACAAATTTGAGGCACTGATTCCGCTGGTTTCGCCGATTCGGGCAATTGTTCATCCGGCTTCACGAATTCCGGGAATTTCTCGGCAACCCGAATGGTGGCCTTTTCTAGCACTTTGGTCGCATTTGCCAATATGATGGCTCCTTCAGCTCGATGACGTTCACGGCGTCGCCGGTATTTGCTGGGGTTGTACTTTTTACTGGTTTTGGGGGTTTTGCCTGACCAACTTCGTTCTTTTCTGGGATATGTGTTGGTGGGATTAAATTTAATTTCACGGCCAGATCGCGGCCGGCTATACGCTTAGTTAATTCGGCCTTCGTGAATGAAGCAATTAAAACGGGGATCTGATCATTGATGATGATCCTCTGAGCCCGGTTCTCAGAAATAAGATCATCGCGATATCTTGTCAAGCGATGGATCTGTTGATGTAGGGCTTTCACGAATTCTTGGGGGGAACCATATACCCAACGTACGTTCATGCTCCGTGAATAATTTATCATATTTCTGTTGGCAGGTTGTGGGAAATGGTTTCATTCTGGGTATTGGATTTGACAGAGTGGGCAGATTTGGGCGGCGATATTCTCGGAATTTTATAGCCGTATTGCATTTCGATAATTTTGAAAAACTTTGAGAACTATTTCGAATTTTCTGGTAAAAAGTATTTTATAGCGTTTGCATGAAGAGAGAAGAAACTAAGAGGTAGAATTTCTCAATTGAGTTCTTTAATTTCATTAATAAGTATAATAAAGATAATAACTTTTAAATTAAATAATATTTTTATGGGGTCTAATTTATTGTCCGTCTGTTACATACAGACACGCATGCACAAACATACAAACATACTTTCGTAAAATTTGAGTTATTCTGACCCAAGTTGGTCGCCGTGCCTGTGGGGCATCTTACCGGTGCTCGGGTAAAAATTGAAAATTTAGAGTTGGTCGAGTCTGCAAATGCTTGGAACACTAACTTGATTAAAAAAAATGCACGATTGTCATGGAATTATTCAAATTCAAACTTGGCATTCTGTGCAGGGGTGCGCGTAATTTTACGCTAAAATAATCGGCCTAGTTTCTCTGGGAATTTTTCTGTGATTTTAGTCAGGATTTGGAATCATTCCTAATCCGGTATTTACTACTTATAGCCTGCGTCCCTCTTCTCGGTTCCCATCCGTATTGGCGTTGCGTATTGGGTTAATAAATATGGTGGTCAATCTTTCGTAAATAATTTTTTATTAATAATAAAGTTGTTATTAAATAATATAGCATCTTTTCTTATTTAGAGTACTATAATATAATAGTCGTTGGCGAATAATGATAATAATTTAAAAAATTGATGCTCCCGACTATACCCAATTCATTAAAATTATAATATTACATTTTATAATATTACATTTTTATTCTTTAAAGAAGAAAATCTAAACCACTATATATAGAAATAAATTCTGTTGTCTATCTTTTGTTATTATTCCTAACCCTAGTCGGTCCTCTCAATACATCTATTTGTGACAGGAATTTTTAAATAATAAAAAAAATATTATCCTACTTAAAACTTTACATAAATGTTGCCCTTTAACTATAGCGATATTCCCGTATTTTACTCTTCTACCTCTCCGTCCACTATGCATGGACGCCACGATGAATTCCAACGGTGTCCTACTATGTGATCGATTCGAAGCCGACCAGTCTAATCAGACTCCCAAGGATGGGAAATGATAAAACGACACATCAACGTCCTGCAAATTAAACTGCCGGAATTGAATATCGTTTTAGTTAGATCCGGGGAAAGAACATGTATATTAGTATTGCTTTTAAACCATTTACTTAAGAGGAATGACACACATGACTTTTGAAATTTTGGTTTAATATTAATACTGTTATTGATGTTTCGTTTTTGTTTTTCAAGAGTAAGCGCAATTGCTTTTTTTAAAATTGATTCCCATTAGATTATTTTTAGGAAGGCCCCAACCGAAAACTTGGGATACTTTTTTTGAGCCAAAAATTTGAAAATTATGCATCTCTCGTCTTATCCCATCAATAAAATTGTTAGGAAAAGTGCCCAAACCTTGACTTATAAGAATTGCATAAGCACAAATAAAAGGACCGCAATCAAAACTGTTCTCTTGATATATAAGATTTTAGAAAGGGTGACAAGATGAAGCCACTTGAAGTTTGAAAATCTTATTTAAAGCAATGTTAATCTTAAGAGTAGCTTGTTTATTTTTAAACAGATTTCTATTTGCAAATATTGGGTCAATAAAATATGACTCAAGCAACGATTAGCTGTACACAAATAAAATCCAATGGTCATTGTTTATATTTAGCGGACAAAGAATAACCTCAGCTTTAAATACTGCACCTGGAATTGAGATAATATTTTCTTTAATGTCTGAAGATAGAATACTAATAATAAACCACGGTAAATGTGCAAATTTAGGATTACTGATATGCCGTTCAAGGTATTGGTCAATGTCATCGTTGGTAAACCACACTTTTGGATCACGAAGTTTAGTATTTTTTAATTTAGTGCATTCTGCATCAGTCTCTTCAGAGATTGTGGCAGATTCTAAGACTGATGCTGGCACGCACCTTCACTTGGACATTGCTTTTGACACTTTTAGATTTTGTCTAGTCATCATTTTTTATTTTCTGTAATTTTTAATTCCAAAGAAGATACAGCTTCCTCGTCAATATCAACAGGTAAAACTACTTTTTTTCGATATTTGTTACGTTAAAACTACTTCCTTTATTAAAGTTATCAATTTTATCGGTGAGTTCGACAGAGTTAACCTGTTCTTCATAAGTTATCAAATTTTCAAGAGATTCAATGAGATTAAAAATAATCAAGCTCATTTCCTTAGTACAGTTTTTCGGGTTCTATTTTATTTTATTTTTATTTATAATGAATTTACCACCAGAAAATGAAATATCTTTTGGAAATTCTTTATTTAACTTTAAGTGATTAATTAAACTACTTATCTTATCAGAATCTTTGATCTTATTAATTATGAACTTTCCTTGATTAATAAATCGAAACTTAATTTTAAAATAAAAGATTGTGATAGTTTATTCTATAGAAATGACAATCTCTGCGTTTCAATCAAGTTAAGTGAAATTAAAAAAACAGATGCTACTAAAAAGATAATTACAAAATCAACAAATTTTCAAAATAAAAATAAAACAATTATTTCCAACCTTATTAATACTGAAAATTTTTGTTCCAAGCTGATTAAAGCTCCATTAGCAATAAAGAAATTTTTATTTTTATTGTCGCCTAAATTAGCCGAAACAGTTTGTATTAAAAATGAACTGCATAAAGGAGCTGTCATTAATAAAACTTTGGATATTTTAAAATTTCAAAAACAATTACCATACCAATTTGTAAAATCTGACTTAAAATATGCTGATGGTAACTTTATTATAAAAGATCTTTTAACTTCTGAAGATGCTGATAATGAATCTTTTGATATTAGTTCATCTAATTTAACAAGATCGCAGGTTGATAAACTTTATTTTGATTTTCCAGAGATTAAAGAGATGTGCTTTACTGAAGGCATGCACAAAGATTCTGATAAGATAAGTAGTTTAATTAATCACTTAAAGTTAAATTAGGAATTTCCAAAAGATATTTCATTTTCCGGTGGTAAATTCATTATAAATCAAAAATCAAATAAAATAGAACCCGATTTAAACAATGCTTCTGGCGTTATGTTTAATCTTGGATTATTCGACTTATTTAAGATATCTAAAGACGATATAGAACTTGAGAGGCTTATTTCATTACCTGCTTCTTCAAATAAATTGTTGAAATAATTTTCCACCTAAATTATTTAAACTTAAGAGGTAATATAAAATATTTTAGTAACATAACATATGGTACTTATGTTTTAAATTATTTCCGTAATGTTTTACTATTACATTCTATTATGTATTGTGAAAAATGCAATTCGTTGATAATTGATACTATTGAAATATGGGGGTCTGAATTAACTTATCAAATTCCTTCTACTTCTATTTTTAATTTAGTTGTCAAAAAAACTAATTAAATATAAAAAGTGGTTACTTAATGGTGAAATTGATAAGTTAAAAATATAATTTTTACACTTATAATTAAAAGAATAAATAATTTATTTAATTTATATAATAAAAAAATTTCGGAAAAGACTAACCAATCGAGTATGATAGACTCGCTCCTTACTTACATCAATGATTTTTGTCCTAAAAGAGACGATAATGTCACAGTTACGACAAAAAAATTATTGTAGTTTGTTATTAGAGATAAGAAAAAATTTCTACTTAAAAATAGAAACGACTTTCAGATATCAATGAAATGTCGGAAAAACTCTACTAAGGAAATGAGTTTGATTATTTTTAATCTCATTGAATCTCTTGAAAATTTGATAACATATGAAGAACAGGTTAACTCTGTCGAACTCACCGATAAAATTGATAACTTTAATAAAGGAAGTAGTTGTAACGTAACAAATATCGAAAAAAAAGTAGTTTAAAAATTCAATTAAAAATTATTAACAATTGAGTTGATTTCATCGGTCAATTATATATATGTTTTTTGATGGACGGAGGAATAGTTATTAAAAACAATAAACGCGCGCGCGCGTATACTAAATTCGGTGGATGTATACAAATTCAACGAATGTTCAACAAATTCAAAGAAAATTCAACAAATCCAACGAAAATTCAACAAATCCAACAAATATATCGATAAGCGTAATTTTGTGGGTAGAAATTCCAGTCTAGCATTTGGCCCTTATTAAGGAATCGATGCCATTGCACAAGTATCGCATAGCCCCGGCTATCAGAGTACTACAGCCCAAGCTATGACAGCAAGTACAATTGTTTCAGTGGAGACATTGACGATTTATTTGATTGATGTGAATATATTTTTATCGATTTCTTTTTATGTTTGTGATTTTTTATTAAATTTTATTATTAAAATATCATAAGTGTCCATCAAAAAATATATATCCCTATTTAAATATAATTGACCGATGAAATCAACTCAATTGTTAATAATTTTTAATTGAATTTTTAATTCATTCACTCTTATAGTACAATTCATTTCCAGTGAATATTTTCATCTTTTAAGTATATTTGTTGAACAGTGAATAATACAGACTCCATTTAAAGTATTTCCCAATATTTAATTGATATTTCATCTCATCATTGAGAAATTTACAATCTAATTTATTATAAGCAATTTTACATTCACTGAATATTTTTTAGCTTCAATTCATATTTTCTCACTTTAATGATTGCTTTCCTCTTTAATGAATATTTTCTCTCTTCAATTAATGCTTTCCTTATTCAATGAATGTTTTTTCTCTTCAACGAATATTTTTCTCTTCAATGAATATTTTCCTCTTCGATGTATATTTTCTCCATTCAAAGTATATTATCCTTGTAAGTTTTTAATATATCAATTGATATTTCATCTATTTAGTAGATATCTTTAACTATCCCACTTTTTTTCCAGTAATTTCAATGATTTTAGACACTTAATGTACTCTCTCACCAACATTGCTTCTTCACTGAAAATTTTCTTTATAGAATATAATCTCTACTAATTAAAATTCTATTTGTTGACTTGTTATTTTCAATGAAAATTTAATTAAATAAATAACATCTTTTAATAGATTAGGTTGTACTCGACAAAAATAAAATAATTTTAGGCTATGTAAATCAATTAGAGCTTTTAGGGAAATTTTATGATAATTTAAGTGATATCTAGTTTTACGAGGTATTTATTTTAGTAAATTTTAATCATCTTTGTGAATTTTATGGTTTTCTTCTGAATTTTAATAGATTTAGGGTTTCATTATGTTTTTAATGAAATTATTGAAGAAATTAGGTTAAATCTATAATTTAGAAACACTTAATTTCTTGATAATTTATTAGATTTGACTTGATTTTAGGATTATTTTAAATAAAAGTTAAATTTATGATCAAAATGTTTATGAAACATCTATTTAAGATAATTATTTAAGAATTAGAATCAAATTGACTGATAGATTTTGAATAGTAAATGATATTTTAATTTTATGTTATATTTAAATAGTTGATTAAATCAGTTAATTTTTAAAAATATTTTAGTGAAACCTAAGATTTTAATTGATTTTACAGTGTAAAAAAGGAGATCAATAATTATTATCATTTTCCATTTATTGATTTCATGGATATCAATCACAAAAGTAGTATATTGTAGAGATTTTTAAGAGGATGCTCAGTGTGGTTAACAATATACATATGAAAATCGTTGAATTATATCTATGGGTTGACTGGTAATTTTTATTGAATTTATATTTGATTTACTGATTAATTTTAATTATTTGAGCAACATGATATATATTTTATGATTTTACATTAATTTAGTGAAATTAAATTTATGTGGGAAACATAGACTTTATTTGATTTTAGTCATTTTTGATGAATTTTTTATTTGATTGAATTTGTTGCCAGAATCAAATTGTGGTGATTTTCGACGGAAAATGTAGGGTATCGATAACAATTTTGTAATACTTTAAAGAAAATTTATTTTTATTGGTAAAATTAAGATTTTTATTTTAAGGGAATTTGATTGGTTGAATACATATAGTAAATATGATCCAAATGATGAATTTTTAAAGATCTTATTCGGTTAAATATAGATTTCTAAAGAAATTTTACCTTGTAGGTTATTACCAAAATATGTGTATTGTTGGTGCAGTGGGGGAAAATGTGATTTCAAAGGAAATGATTGGTTAAGAGGAAATTTTAAGGGGAAATAATCTATTAAGAACAAGTTTGTTGTCATTTTTAAGGGAGTTGAGTTGGTTGAATATCTGTGTTCAAAGAATAAATATTTTATAAATGGAGAATATAGAGGAAGAATTTATAATATTTTTAAGGGGCTTTGTTCAGATAGATATCAATATGTGTGTAAATCTTTTAAGAGATTGGAAATATTGTCATTTAAAGAGAAATGATTGGTTAAGAAGAGAATTTATGATCTTTTAAGGTGAAATAATTGGTCACGAGATGGATTTCAAGAAATTTATCCTGTTGAATATCGATATGTTGGTGATTTTTATGAAAATAATGAATATAGCGGGGATTATTGTAATTTAAAGAGAAATGATTGGTTGAGAGGCGAATTTATAATATTTTTAAGGGGATTTGATTGGTCAAGAGAGGAATTTTATTTTAAGGTGATTTCAAGAGATTTATTCGGTTGAATATCGATATGTCGGTGATTTTTGATGAAAATAATGAATATAACTGGGATTAATCTCATTTAAAGAGAAATGATTGGTTGAGAGTAAATTTTATTTTAGGGGAAAACAATTGGCTAGGAATAGAATTTATGATTTTTTAAGAGGAAATAATCGATTAACAACAGATTTGTTAATATTTTTAAAGTGTTGAGTCGGTTAAGTATCGTTATTTAATAGGTGATTTTTATAAAAATAATAAATATAGTTGGTAGAGTAGGGGGAAAGTGTTATTTGATCGGAAAAGATTGGTCAAGAGTGGAATTTATTTAGTGAAAAATAGTCGATTAAGAACAAGTTTTTTGTCATTTTTAAAGGGCTTGAGTTAGTTAAATATTGTTATTTAAATGGTAAATATTATAGAAATGGGTATTGTTATGATTTTTATGAAAAATATTTAATATGGCTTGAAATATTGTTATTTTGTTAGTTCAAAGGGTAAATATTATCTACTTGATAGGTTTTTATGAAAAGTATGAATATAGTTGATATAATGGAGTGAAAATGATATTTGAAGAGAAATGATTGGTTGAGAGGTGAATTTATAGTATTTTTAAGGGGTTTGAGTTGGATGAATTTATAACATACTTAGGAAAATTGTTACTTTTTTCATTGATTTTAAGGTTAATCAGGATATATCGATAATATTTCAGTTCTAAGAAATTGTTTGATTCATGTAACTATTTATTTGATTTTATTAAAATATTTGTAACTCAATTAAATTAAAAACTAAAATTGACTAGTATTTAAAACTTTTTTGTTACCCATTATTTAGGTTTTTTTTGACAATTTTCTGAATAATTTAAATATTTACGATTATTTCCAGGAATCAAGAATTTAATAATTATTTATCCGGAAATTGTAGAATTAAATACTATGAGCAGTCGATAACATACACTAATTTTCATTCAACAAGTACCTAGAATAATTACCTAACAACCTTATAAAATTTTAAAAAATGATCTAATAAATTTTTCAATTATCTTACAACTTAGTTAATTTAATTTAATTTTTAATTGATAAGTATTATTCTCTTTAAAATTTGCTACTATGTTGAAGCTTTCTTTAAAAAATTTTATTTAAAGAATTAACAAATTTAATCAAATTTATTTAAAATTTACATCTTTCCAACTACTTTAATCAAATTCTATTCACCAGCTAACCACAATTTAATAAAAATAATTTTTACAAAGACTAATAGACAATCACATACATTTTTCCTATAAGTTTGGGTTTTTAGTAAGTGATATCAGTACACAAGAACCTATGTATGTATTGAAGCATGGTATCAGAAATTATAGTTATTTGATTTTAGTAATGCTGTAGATATTAATTTTTTTTTCTATCAGTTTTATTCAAACCTTTAGCATCTTTGAGTTAATAATTTAAAGAGTCGAATCATTTTCAATAAATATATGAAAATTTATTCCAAGTACAATGAATGCAATATATGTTTTGAGAAATTAATTTAAGTATCTTTTTCTAATCAAGTTTCTTTTCACTAACAATTAGATTAACCACTACTTGTACTTACTAATTAATTTATTATTCAGTAAACAATAAGAGTTGGGGGTGAATAGAAAATCTATAAAAATAAATTTAAGTAATTATTTGATGAGTTAGCAATTAATTTATTTAGGGACGTGTGAAAAATAAATGAAAAGGTTGGCATTCATCTTTGAAAATAACGTTTAGTAATTGTTCATTGTTGGACGCAATTAAAAATATTACAATAATGGTAGAAAAATTTCAAAGTTTTTTAACTAAGTTTTCAAAATAATTTCAATAAATCACATACAAGACTGTAAAGAAATAAATTTTTATTCAGAGAAAATACAACAATTGATTGATCTTCAATGATTATTAGTTTCTTGATAGCAATCAGGTAACTAAGCAACCAAACAATTTGGAGACATCAATGATCGATAAAAGAGTGGAGAAGTTAATAAAGTTGTATTTCTTTTGATTGGTCAGTAAAAAATTTTTGATATTGATTTGTTCAGTAACTAGTTATTGATAGCATATTGTAAGTGTGTGAATAACCAAGTATTTTAAGGGGAAATGATTGAGAGAAAATTTTATTTTTAAGTGAGTTAAGTTGGTTGAATATCGGTGTTCAAAGAGTAAATATTATTTAAATATGTCATTTTAATGAATAAGTAAATTATTCAATGCCTAATATGTATATAGAGAGTTGTAC
Source organism: Schmidtea mediterranea (assembly GCA_022537955.1). Lineage (NCBI taxonomy): Eukaryota > Metazoa > Platyhelminthes > Tricladida > Dugesiidae > Schmidtea > Schmidtea mediterranea. The sequence continues at coordinate 266,448,331 of CM039679.1, read as the reverse complement.
AGTACTCAGTTATTGTACACAGTACCTAGTGATTGTTGTTCAGTTATTAATGAATTATTCACTGTGTATCAGTGTTCAGAAGTTTATACCAAGTAAGTCAACTTTTTATAATTTCTGAAAATATTATTATTACTATTATTATTATTATTTATTATTATTATTTATTATTATTATTTATTTATTATTATTATTATTATTATTATTATTATTATTTTTATTTATTATTATTATTTTATCATTTTTTTTATTAAGGATGGGTTGCTGCAGAGTGGAGGAGATGGGTTGCTCTTGCGAATGACTACTACCTACCTTAGGCAATACTATGTAACACTGAAACTCAAAAATTTAATTTATTAAAATTCTTTGAAAAAAGTTTTTGAAAAATTTCTTTGAAAATTTGATCGTTATCAACATGTTTAAAAAAGTAATAGTAAAAATTATACTAAAAATTTGATTGTAAGATTATATTAAAATTTTTTTCAATTAAAAACATGTATAAAAATTTCATTGTAAAATTATCCTAAAAATTTCATCTTTAAAAATTATATATAAAAAATTCATCGATAAAATTATACTAAAATTCTATTTAAAATTCAAGTATAAAAAATTTCATTGTAAAATTATCCTAAAAATTTCATCTTTAAAAATCATGTATAAAAAATTTCATTGTAAAATTATGTTAAAAATTTTATCATTTAAAAATATGTATAAAAATTGATCGATAAAACTATACTAAAAATTTTATTTAATAAATTTTATCATGCAATATTGTCGACTCTTTAACTTTAAAAATTCTTACCTTATGTAATTTGCCTACTATAACTGCTTTTAAAATTTTCAGCTTTAAAAAATACCCTTATGTAACTTAACTGTTGACTCTATTTAATTTTAAAAAATTCTTACCTAACCTACCATACTTTACTCTAGGCACCTTAGATTACTTTAAGAACCTTAATTTACTTAAATTTATTCTAACGTACTTTAAATTACTCTGATGTACCTTAATTTACTTTATGAACCATAATTTACTTAAATGTACCCCAATGTACTTAAATTGACTTTCGACCCTTTAATTTACTTTAATTTACCTTAATGTACTGTAATGTATCTTAATTTACTAGAGGAACCTTAATTTACTCTAATATACTTAAATGTATTCCAATGTACTTTAATTTACTTTAATTTATCTTAATTTACTTTAATATACTCTAATGTATCTTAATTTACTTATCCCTTTAATTTACCTTAATTTACTTTAATATACTCTAATGTATTCTAATGTACTTTAATTTATCTTAATTTACTTTAGGTATTTTAAATTATTTTTATCTAGAGCCTAAATTTGCCTATGAAAATTGTGTGAACAAATATTTCAAGTGTTTTTTTTAACAAGCCTATAAAATACCCCTGTCAATTTTTTATCAGTAGGCGTTTCAAGCCATTTTTATTTTATGCCTATATTTACCTATAGAAAGTATTGAGACCAAATATTGCATTAGTTTTTATTACGAATTAAAAATATCCCTGATTATAGTGTGTTCATCTTAGGCGATTTGAGCCAATTTTAATTTTATGCTTTTTTTATCAGTAGGCGATTCAAGCCATTTTTAATTTATGCCTATATTTACCTATAGAAAGTATTGAGACCAAATATTGCATTGTTTTTTATTACGAGTTAAAAATACCCCCTGACTATAGTGTGATTGAAAAAAAAATTTATTCAAAAAAATATTTCAATTTTATTTCAAAAATTCGCCAAAATTTGAATTTAAAAAATGTTCCAAAAATTTGAATTCAAAAAAAAAATCGCTCCAAAAACTCGAAAAAAATTTCAAAACAAAAATACACACAAAAATTTCGAAAAAAAATTAATACAAAATTAATTAAGTTGATTACATCATTATGTAATCAAGATAATCCGAAATTAATCTGTAATTTAATCCCCCCCCTCCCCCTTTATGGGGCAGTGTGCTACTAACTACCTACTGGTTTAAAAGCAATACTAATATACATGTTCTTTCCCGGTATCTAACTATCAATTTAATAGCCCAAAATAATAATTATATTATTGAGAACGTCAACTTTCGGCAGTTCAAAGACGTTCAACATGTCATTAGCATAATTTCCAATGAAAATTATTGGTGTTTACTTTTCTATTTGACCCGTCATATGACTTGTAATATTTTCGATTTCGAAAGACTTATATTTCTGATAGACTAACCCAAATAGGAAGAAACTTTACGGATTATTTTAATAGTTTTTTCTTGAGTATGAAAATAAAATTTCAAATAAATCATGGTATTTCCACCGCTGCTTCATTTCAGATGATCCAACTTTTCATGCCACTGCTTTCATTGTGTTTTTGGAAAAATTGATTTTAGATCGGGATTTTCAACATGATAAAATATATAAGCTACTTAATGATATCAACACTAAAGAGTATGTTGAAATTTCAATTAATTTAAATCTAATAAATGGAAAAATTATCGACAATATTTTATTAAAATATTTTAATAATTTAAGTCTATCAACAGACTTCGTTCTTTTGGGTTTCACAATGTGTACTGCTATTCTTGACGATTTTACTTATTATTTGAATGAACATTTGAATTATAAGGGCTTCCAAAACGCGAAAGTTGTATTTGCCATTTTTGCTCCATCAAAGTCTCGGGAAACACTAATGGTAATTGATTATAACACTGACGAGCATTACTTCCTGGATCCAACAACACTTGATGTCAGCCTAAACTATATATTTACTTGTAAATTATTATTTACTAAAATAAATGAAATAAGAAACTCACATGGTTGTGCAATTAGAGCAGGCAAATGTCCACATGATGTTTGTGGTTCAGGTTTGCTCAGTAAAATTCTAACATGTGTTTTCATCAACAACTATACGCATGATATGTCTCTTGATAACATTAATTTGAGAGAAATAGTAAGAATTATCAACTCTGTTCTTCCAATTGTTTCTGAGATCAATAACTAAGATAAAGAGAAAATTTTAACAAAAGCAAAAGAAACAATTAAATTTGACTTACAACAGCGTAAAAATAAAGTCTGAATTAATTACTACTTTTGAAAATGCTGATGTTAACCAAATAGTTGAAAGCATTATTCGACAAATTCCTCACTTAAATAATTTCACTGAAATTAAATCCCACGAACCATACCTAGGAAGTAAACAAAACTCAAATATAATAAGTAAATATAAAAGTAGATCAGAATTTTTAATTAATATGAAATTAACTTTTTATAAAATTATTAATGACTTACCAGTCACTACCAGGCCTGAAATTCAGGATATTCTGAACCAATTTAGCCACGAGGACCCAGTATCGAATTCATGGAATAAAATTCTTAAAGATTGTCGAAGCACGACAAATGTTCTCAATCTTGTAAATATTTTACCGTTTGAAGTTATTTACGAATTAAAGAGAGCTGATAACACTTCACCAGGTATTGATGGTATTCAATACAAAGATCTTGCTCTTCTCGACCCTGAAGGTATCTTGTTAAGTTTCCTGTTTAATAAAATCATCAGTAGTAAAATCATTCCGACTAGCTGGAAAACTTTCAAGACTATACTAATTCCGAAACGTGATAAGACAGATAATTATGATAAAGTTTCATCTTGGCGACCAATAGCTCTGCTGTCTATTATTTATAAAGTATTTGCGTCTATTTTAACTACACGCCTAACATCATGGGTGATTTTTAACGATATTTTGCATATTGGGCAAAAAGGTGGCTCTGTCCATGAAGGTTGTGTCGAGCACAATTCAATACTTTCTTCTGCACTTGAGCATTCGAAATATAGCAAGGATTCCCCATTAGCTATTGCTTGGTTAGATATCAAGGACGCATTTGGAAGTGTTCCTCATGACTACTTGTGGAGTGTTCTGAAAACTATTGGCGTTAGGGAGAGTTTATTACTATTGTCAAATTACTTTACACCGACACTCAATCTTTCTACAGCTGTGGCCCAATTGTAACACCTAATCTTTCAATCAAAAAAGGAGTTAAACAAGGATGTCCTCTTTCAATGATTCTTTTCTCGATTGCCATTAATCCTGTTCTTGAAGCAATAAGTAGATCATTTATTGAACCTTTTATGATTGGTGATTCGCCCGTTCAAGTTCTAGCTTATGCAGATGGCATTGCACTTGTTGCAAACAATGTCGAGAACCTTCAAAAAATAGTTGGTGTTGCTGTTGAAGCTGCTACAGAAATAGGATTTGAATACCGACCGGAGAAGTGTGGCTACATGCAGCTTCCCAGAGTTAACATCAATGGTGAGATCTTGATTAATGAAAAGGAGATCAAAATGTTGTTGTCAAAAGAATTTTATCAATGTCTTAGTGTTCTAGTAAGCGAGGACAATGATCAAAGTCCCTATGCAATTCTTGATAAAGTTGTTAGTGACACAAAAAAAATTGCAGATTCCGGTTTATTTGGTTGGCAAAAACTCAAGGCCTACAAGATTTTTATTCATTCTCGACTAACATTTGCATTCCGAACACGTGAAATTAAAACTAGTGCTTTATCAGCTTCTCAAGTAAATACTAATCCCTGTGGCAATAACTCAAGTAAATTGCGTGGCCATCTGAAAAGAATTTTGAACTTGCCGCACAATTCTGAGACAGTTTATTTATACAACTCAACTGAAAATGGTGGAGCTTCGTGTGTCGATTTGCTTGATGAATATCATACTCAAACAATTGTGCACTTTATCCGACTCTTTACTTCCAATTGCGATTACTCGAGAAAAGTTAATATTGACTCTCTAAAGTTTGTAACGGGTCCTCGTCTTGGAATCAAAGAGCCTACATTACAACAAAGTTTTGATTGGATTAATGGTGCTAAAACTAAATTGAATCATGGTGGAAAGAAAACGAGATTTCAACGTCCACGTACTTCAATAATTTACTTTAAAAGAGAACACTCAATTTCCGTATCTTTTCATATTGTTAAAGAGCAAGTTTTTCTATATCTGATAACAAAGAGTCATGGAACTTTTATACTTACAACTAAGTTTCGAAAAGCAATTTCTAAGATATTTCACTCTGCATTGTACGACTCATATATGCAAAAGTGGCAACTGACCAATAAAAGCGACATGATTGCAGCGGCTATAAAATTATCTCCTCAAATAAATAAAGCAATTTTTAAAAGTAAACTTGGCGAATTTGCATGGAACTTTATACATCGAGCGCTAACTAATACACTTAACATCAATGCAAAGCCTAATAGAAAAAGGAATTCTAGACTTTGTAGACGTTGTGAGAAATAGGATGAAACTATGTCTCATGCCTTACAGTCATGTAAGATTCACCAAATACTGACATTAGAGAGACACAATGACTGCCTAAAGATAATAACGAATAATCTTAAAAATCCTAATTTTATTGTCGTGGTTGACCATTCTTGTTCTCTTGTCCTGAATTCTAAACAACGCGTCGATCTTATAATAACTGATACTGAAAGAAAACGAATATTCATGATTGATATTAAGTGTCCAATGGATTCGGTTTCACATTTTGACTTGACTAATAAGGCAAATATTGAGAAATATAGCTTGCTTCAGAGTGAATTACAGGTAGTCAAACCTGATTATCAGGTAGAGCTTTACATTTGTATTATTGGGGCATTAGGCTCGATTCCTCTATCAACTTATGATCTGATTTGTAAACTTGGAATTGAACCACTTCAAACAGAAGGTCTGCTTAAAGAATGTGCAATGAGTAATATCCTGCACTCAGCTAAAATATGGTATTACCATGTACACGGCATTCTACCAGACTTCTGCAATTAATTTAAAATTATGGATATTTAAACTAACTTAAACTTTTTCATTGAAATCAGATTTAATTTTTTTTATTTGAAATTATTCAGATTACATTCGTAATTTATCTTTAAATTCAATATTATTAACCTGACTTTTGCCTTTGTAAAAGTCGTAATTGAATTTAGAAAACTTAGTAAATCAAATCAGAGCTTAGTTCGTAGTATTTATTACTGCACAATTTATATTTGCAATGCCGGATGACGACACCGATGAATCATCATATCAGATCAAGCAAAAGAAAATTCAGTAGACGCCAATTGCAGAAGAGACTGATTGATCAAATACTTGATAACTTACATTTGAATTCATTCTTCTCTACTACGATTGCAGTATGAATTGCATGCTTCATGTTGAGCATATTCTTTTCATTGTGAAACAAACTTGTTATATTTAATAAAATTTTAAATAGTACTAGTGAGTGATTTTGTTAAGTTTACGACTTAGTCGTAGACGTAGTCTTAGGCGTGTTAGGCGCTGATGGGCGCTGATGGGCGATGATGGGTTCTGATGGGTGCTGATCGGTGATGCGTGTGTGTGTGAACGGTTTAAGAACGGAAGGTTCTAGAACGTATATGTGTGGAAGTTGGTAGGTGTGTTGGTCCACAACTACGTGACATAATAACAGTTAAGTAATATGTGTGTTGGTCCACGTGACATAATAAGGGTTAGGTAATAAGTGTGTCTCCGGCTAGGGACTGACCAGTGGGCACGTGACATAACAAGGGTTAGGTAATAAGTGTGTCTCCGGGTAGTGATTGACCAGTGGTCACGTGACTTAATAAGGTAAGGTAATAAGTGTGTGACCAGTGGATACGTGACATAATCGTGAGGTCAGTGGACAGAGGTCAATTAATAGGTAGCAACAGCGTGAACAGAGGTAAAATGTTATGTAATAATTACGTAAGACAAGGGGGGTTGTATCTGATGGGCTCACATCCTACTACTTATATTCACTGAAAATGAATTGTACTTTAAGAGTGGATGAGTTACTATTATATTCAATTAAAAAATTATTAACAATTGAGTAGATTTCATCGGCTAATTATATTTAAATAGGGATATATTTATATATATTTTGATGGATACTTATGGGCGGAATAATAGTTATTAAAAACAATAAACACGCGCGCGTATAATAATCCAACGAATATATACAAATCCAACGAATATTAAACAAATCCAGCTAATATTCAATAAATCCAACAAATATTCAAATCCAGCGAATATTCGTTGGATTTGAATATTCACTGGATTTGTATGGAATATGGATTTTGTTCAAGGAAAAATCGCGTTAATCGAGGCATATAACGCGTATATTATGGAAGATAGGTTCCAGATCATAATGTGTACATACTTTATACATAGCAAACTGCACTGAGATAAATTCTCTTTAATGTAAGTTGAAATGAAATTGAAAAAAACATTTAAAGAAAAACGACAAGACATTGAAAAGGACTGCCTTGGATAAGATATTTGTAATGTTGATTGATAAATAATTTATTTGATTGAATAAATTGTTTATAATTTATAAATAAATCTTACAAAAAACCACCTTCACTAAATGTAAGGGTTTTGATAGATATGTCTAAACTGCTTAAGAAATATTTAATTAATTTTAACTCTAAAATAAATCTTATGATGATATCTGTCATTTACAAGAAAACTCACAGTGGAATCCGCAGAATTTAAATTTTTACCGTCATTTTTTTTTTCAAAAATTATTTATTTATTGATATGTCGTACAAATGCCTTTAAGGCCTCACTGAAATTTACCAATACTTTAGATGTGTGGATTGATGAATAAGCTTTTTGTTCTAAGTTACTGAAAAATTGTACAATTTTAGCAATATTCGAATGTTTGAAATGGAATATTTATAAATATTAAAAAATGAAAAAATAATTTAAAAAAATTTTTGGTATATACAATTTTTAATTATAAGCAGTTTTCAGGCTTTTGGAAATCTCGTTTGAAGAAACAAATTTTTTTATAAACGAATAAATGCTCTTAAAAAGAAGTGAGAATGGTAGCGCACGGAGAAGATTTTTATTAGTCAGACAAAATTGATTCGTGAGAATTTCTTGTAATCCACAGAGTTGGAGTTAATAAAATCGGATGAGGACAGAAAAGAAGGGAGCTCTGATATAAGACTCAAAACAAGAGCGAATGAGTAACACTATCAAATTGAGTAATACTAAACTTGTTTGTTACCAACTTTAAAAATGCAACTTTGATTGAAAACTTACAATTGATTTGCACTTATCTACTGACAACAATATTCAAAACCTTGAAATTTCTCTTTTTTGCAATACCAACTAAAGTTGCATCATACGGAATAATTTTCTGTAAACTAAAATTGGTCAAAAGCTATTTAAGATCAATCATGTGACAAACGACAGTAGCAAGAAGGGAGGACTCCAGAGAACTTTGGCATCAATAAAGACCAAGATGGTACAACTAAACAAAAACCTACATCAAGCAAAAGTAGATTAACAATAAAGCGTAATTACATCCGTTGTAAGTTTGAAGAGAGATGTATCTCAGAATTATTCACAAGAAATTTATGTACCAGATAGTCTCATCAAAGAACTAAACGCAAATATTGAACAATTGTAACAGTTAAAGTTCAATTTGGACTTTGTGCTGAGTTTCCCAAACAGATAATGAGTTCAAGCAATGTTGTTTATCAAACAAAGCAGGAATAATGCCATCATCATTTATTGAAGGTGGTATTGATAAGTAAAAGGTTAAGTTGAAGAAATACAATCAACTAAGTTGTGGATGGAGAATCAATCGAATATTGGAGGTTACAATGATTTTAACTAAAATATCAAATATAATACATGTATCTGGTGAGTTTTCTAATATTATATTATATAAATTAAATTATTTTTCAGGTTTAAGTGGCATATAAAACAACAATATATAGGCAAATGCCAAGATTTTGATTAATGTTCAAAACAATGATATATTCTGCTTTTTATATAGCATATTAGCAGTACTACGTTAAGAGGATATACTTGGGATAGAAATATAACTTAACTATGAAATATAACTTAAAAGATAATAATATTTATGTAATGATATAATTAATTTTTATATTTAGACTTAAAATAGGAAGCATAGTTCCAACTTATTTTGGTCATAATTCCAAAACGACTAAGAAAATTTCTAGTTCCGTAAAAGCTGATGAAAAACTTGGACAACCAGTGCAGATGTTTCACAATTACAAAATATATTTCTTAAAGAAAGAAATTAACATGAAATTGGTAAATCCAATCAAACTATACAAAACTCAATTTCAATTTCTATCTGAGACTCTCTCAATGATTGATATAAAGCTATAGACCAGTGGTTCCAAACCTTTCTGATGCTGTGACCCCTTGATAACATTTGTCAAGTTGTGGCGACCCCAACAATAACATTAATAGGGTTGCTCCTTAGTCACTGTCATTTTGCAGCCAACTATTATGTTTTTGACTTCTAAATACCTAATTTTATTTATATTTTATACTATAAAGTCAGAGAAGGAGAATCACCCTTATTTAAAACGATAGTAAGAAACCACAGGTTGGAAACCGCTGCTATAGATGGAGTTAGCAAAAAGACGGATTCTAATCAAAAATGCAATCGAAATGCAGGATATCATGGTGCCTTTGCTGAAAAAAAGCTTTAAGGAACAGGTAAACAATTACAATAAAAGGCTATAAAGTCAATCAGAACACTGTATTTACTTCTATTTGGAAAATAACAACTGCTAGACTATCACAATCATTTTAGTAAATGTATTTAATCAGATTTGTGTTTGTTTTTACTTTTAAATAATATAAATAATAATAATAATAATAATAATAATAATAATAATAATAATAATAATAATAATAATAATAATAATAATAATAATAATAATAATAATAATAATAATAATAATAATAATAATAATAATAATAATAATAATAATAATAAAAGAAAACACCAATTCACAAATATATATTCTATTACAATATATTTCGACAGCTTCTCTGTCATCGTCAGGTAGCTTGAAACTTAAAACTATATTGATTTAAAAAGCTTTATTCAAACAAATTTTTTCATTTAAATTTTAAAATTTATTCTTTTTCAAAATATCAAACTCTGTTTTAAAATAATTCAAATTATTTTAAAAATGTAATTTAATCAACATTTTATAATTGAAATTTAACAAAATTTAAATAAACCTTTGAGAAATAAACTTTTGACTCGAACGCTTTGATTAAATTCAAAACAGCGAAGGAGAAAAGTAGGTCTACTTTCCATATTAAACAATAATTCCCAAAACTTTTTTAATAAAAGTATGACTCACATTTTTGTTAAATGGACATCGCCGCGTATTTGAAAATCATAAATAACAAGGGTTAAGTTTGCAAAAAATTTTGAAAAACTCTTTTAACATTTTAAGTGAAACTCATAAAAATTTTGCTTTTAAAAGTTCAGTAAATTTAGGGATTTTCATCTGCTAATTTGAAAAATAAATTTAACAATAAATTTTTCATTAATTTCTGAGCTTCGCATAGATGATGGTTTAATTATATAGGAAATTAATTAATTGAAAATTAAATTAATAATTAAAATTGAAAGTAATATTGTCAAAACATTCAAAGCCTCTATCAAAAAAGTGTTGGGCTCAGAGCCAAAATTAAAACAAAAAATAGGAACAAATTAAAACAAAAATGAAAATGGTGAAATAAGTCACTGTACATACGCACGCACCGCAAGAAGATACCAAAAATAAATGAAAAACATTAATTAAAACAAAGTAAAAATATAGCAAAATTAAATAAAAACAAATGTTGGGCTCAGAGCCACAATTTAAACAAAATAAAAGTAAAAATTAAAGTCAAAGAGTGGAAGTAATGGAATGAATCACTGCACATAAACATGCACCGCACAAAGATATTAAAAATCAATAAATAACAGTAATTAAAACAAAATAAAAACAACAAAAATTAAATAAAACAAATAATTAATTAAAATTCGAAAAATGCCTACAGATGCAAAATGAAACATACAAAGAAAATAATATTAACTGCAAAAACCTTGCAAAATAAGGTTTAGAAAAAACATAGGCAGAAGTGGTGGCCAGAAAACAAATAAAAAGGGGCTAAAAATAATAGTACAAGAAAATAATGATAAAAATAAAAGTCAAATGTAATATAAATTATGTAACAAAAAATAAAGAAAAATATACAAAAAATAATAAAAATAATTTTAAAGTAATAAAATAATTAAAAAGCCCTAAAAATGGCGGGAAATCGCCTATTGGTCGCACACATGCACGAAAATACTATAAATACAGTGATGAATTTCATAACTTTTAACTTTTATGCTCTCAACTGAACTATCAATCTGAAACGAAAACGAAACTTGAAAACGTAAGGAACTTATTTTTGTCATTTTGCGTATATGATAAATGTAAATAGCAATGTTGACCTTCACCGACCACCGAGACTGAAATGAGAAAACCCTAGAATAACGCGTTATCTTCCAATACCCAGTGTTGCGGCAAAAACGAGATATCCACCACAAATCACTGTAGAGAACCATAATCCATATAGCTAGGAAGACGAGATGAAAGAAAAGAATAAAATCCCCAGACCGACTACAATCAGAATCCATACGTGAACGGTATTAGCACTCCATGACCTGATAGTACGCAAATGCCAAAACCTCAAATTTCATCCAAAAATCCGAACCCGATAGTTTAAAATCGATAACCTTCAGGTTGAGCGAGAGCGCACATATTTTATGATCAGTGTGACCGGCACCGACTAGAATTCTATTATAAATCGATAGATTTACTAATCATAGATGTGCATCACATAATTAAACCGATCGTAGAATTAGATTTTGTTTGTTTTGGTCAATTACTGAAAAGCAAACCGTGAGTATATGTATGTTACCTATAATTAAAATTGATTTTTCCAATGGTTTATTAATTTAAAAAATATAATGATAATCGTCTAATCGAATATCAGCAGCGAAACTATTTTCTAGATGCCCCCATACGATGGTTCTAATGAGAACTCTCTCCACCAAATGTTCTATAGCGTGATCTTAGTTAGCGAAGTTAATCCGGTCGATAAATTGTAATTTAGACATAAAATTCTTTTGATTAAATATTACAAAAATTAGCATCACCTGGTTCGGCGAAATAAATCCTAACCAAATTGAACTAAGTTATGGGCGTACTAGTATGCGATTTGCTAAAAATTCCGTGAAGTTAATAAAAGCTGGGTACCGTCATCTCACATTTTAGTTTCGTTACTTGAATTATTTAACAGTAGTATCCCAATCTAAATTCTGTTACTTGAATAATCTGAAACTAGTATCCAAATCTAAAATTACATTATTTGAACAATTTAATAGTAGTATCATAATCTAAATCTTATTATATGAATAAGTTAACTGTCATATTATAATTCTAAAATTTATTATGTAACTAATTTAATAGCCGCATTATAATTCTATATTTTATTATCCAAGTAATTTTTATAGTCGCGGTGTATTCTAAATTTGGTTACATAAATAATTTAATAGTCACGTTAAATCCTAAATTCTATTATATAAATAATTTAGTAATTGCATTGTATTTTAGAATTTGTTACATAAATAATCTAATAGTCGGACTTAATTCTAAATGTTGTTATGCAAATAACTTAACAGTCGCCCCATATTTTAATTCTCATTATTTGTATCACTTAACGATCACATTATATTCCGAAAATTTCTTATTATCCGAATAACCTAAACAACTGCAGTGGGACGTAATTTACCGTCCGGCCCACGAATCAGGTCGAGAATCTGGGTAAATATAGTGAGGGAAGTTAGTCAAAGGAGACCTTTCCAAATTTAACTAACTATGGAGGGATGACTAACGGCGACCGCGGGAGAGACCGACCCCAGATTGATTAATACGGAGGAAGGTGGGAAATACACCCGTGGCAGGGAGACCGAGACCCGTACCCTAAACGTGAAAGACCCAACTGCTAAGACATCGACCGATTTGATGGAACAAACTTTTGGGGTCTTGTTTTACACCAATTTATGGACGATCCCTGATAGTGGTATGAGGAAAACAAAACTCATACTGCCGCCGATGTACTCCACCTCTCGACCTAACTCAAATTCTGTTTATAAATTATTTTTTATTATTCTTGTTCAAATTTTTTTTTCTTTCCCTACTAGCATGAAGAATAATGACGAATCTGGCAGTTCAACGAGAATTCCTCGCCTGCCCCCTTCAATCGTGGCGATACGACAAAAGTACGAAGACCTAAAGATCCAACACCGCGATCTTCAGGCCAAGTACGAAAGAACAAAAGGAACCTGGGTTCCGCCAGAAATCGTCAGAGAGCTCAAGCAGAAAATCTCCCGACTCACCCAGGCGCGTGACGAATTAATCGTCGAATCACGCGCCCAGTGTCTGCTGATTCACGAGCAATCGGCGGCGCTTCGGCGAGCCTTTTCGGACACAGAGCTCCGAGTTCAAGTCCCCGGAAATTTCAGAGCAGGGCACCTCGGCATCATTCCGGCCCATCATCTCCCCAACGTTGAGGATCTCCCCACTTCGACAACCAGCGTCCCTACAACGATCACAAATCCTCCGTCCTCTCTATCATTCATGCCAGTGGAAACCCAGGCGAACCCTGCCGCCCCTATGGCCCGCCACCGGCCGAATCGAAACAAGCGACGTCGGGATCGACGCCGACAAGAAGAAGCACGGCTCCGAGAAGCCAGACCAGCGAGGGGGTGTATCAAATCGACGATCTGCCACCTCCTTACCAAGAATTTGAGATCACGGGGCTCGACCCGGACATCTGTTACGCCCCGCGGATTATGTTCTCCTTCCCCCGGAATCGATCCACATTAACTTAGTGGACGAGGAGAACGAACCGCCTCAAGTGGTTCGGGCTCTGAATAATTTAGAATTGGACATTGAGGAAATCGCCATCCTCACGGGTGAAGTTCCCAATATCGGTCCTCGAGGCGAAATCGCAGGGCCATCTTCGCAAAGAGACGAGGATTTTCGAGGGGATCCCCCGCCATATCGTCCACCGAAGAGAAGATGTCTCCCAACCGATATGGATGCTGAGGAAAATTAGGGCATCCACTCTGTTAACAATATACTTCCACTTTATTCATCTTACTGTGCGATTCAACGTTTTGTTGTAGCTAATATAGTTCTGTCTATAATATGTCTCCTGATATTTTGTTTTATTCAAATTTTTTTTTGTGTTTTGTTTGTAGTCGTATTGGCAAATAATTTCCTTTGTTTCACCGCTCGAAAAATGGAGTACTGGAGGCGGGGAGATTGCAGGTGCCTACAAACATATACGGGAATAAATTTTTATGGTTTCCTCAACGAAATTAGGCGGAAATGCTGAATTTAAAAAATGGGTTTATAAGTGGGAGCGTAAGTCCTTCCAACGGCAGCTAATAATCCGGGAAAGACGAAGGTCCTTCGAGGAGTAGTGCTAGTAATGGCGCTCACCTGCTCGAATGGCATTCAGCTACTGTACACAGTTCCAACGTGACTCCGGTCACGGGTGTACAATAGTGATCAAAATCATGTGACGTACGGAGTAGTTACCCCTAGTGGCGAAAAATGAAAGTATATGATTTGAATGACTCAATAGTCTGGTTTTCAAAAATTCCCCTACGTCCAACACAAATAATTATTTAAAATCATAAAAAGCATACAGCAGCAGATAGAAACATACGAAAAATAAAATAAACTGCCAAAACCTTGCAAAATAAGGTCTAGAAAAAACACAGGCAGAAGAGGCGACCAGAAAACAGAATATCTGGGCTAAAAAGTAATGTTACAAGAAAATGATAATAAAATACAACAATAAAATATTTATATATCAAAAACTAAAGAAAAATGTATAAAAAATAATAAAAATAATTTAAAAGTAATAAAATAATTAAAAAGCCATAAAAAGGGCGAAAAATCGATCATTGGTCGCATACAGACACAAAACAGTATATAAACAGTGACAAATTTCATAATTAACAACCAAACTTAACTTAATTTTACAACAACTAATTTCACTTTACAATTCAAAACAACTTTTTCTTATCTTACAGACTATTCTACGAATTTTCGACAAATCATTTGTATTTCAATTTTGGAATCTGAAGTAAGGAGTTTTTGTATGATTTTTATGTTCTTAGTTTATAAGTAAAGTAATTTTATGCAATAATAGTGTTTATAATGTCTTGATTTACTTTAATCCATTTTTATATGCATATATATTTTTATCTATAATTCGAGGTCCCGCTAAAATCAATATATATTTACTGTATTTCAATAGCTCTCGATTGGGCAGATCTCGATCGGCTTGTGGATTAAGTTCCCTAGTTGTGATTGTGGGTCGCGCCTTAACGAAACCTCGGTCGGTCCGCAGCAGGGTCTGGGAAATTAGAACAGGACCTCCACGCAGGGCATCGTTGAACGACTCGCAACGACTGGTGGAAACATCGGTCGAGGCGAGCAGAAATTAAAATCAAGGGAAGAGCGACCTTAGTTAAAGGAATTAGGTAAGATCGCATGGCGATCTGGTAGGATTTCATTTTAAAACCTCGAATCACAAGGCAAGAAATCGGAGCAGGAGTGATAGGGATAGGTAAAGGAGAAAAACAACAGAATAACGTTAAAAAAAATAAATGAAATAAGGAAAGTGCCAGATATTTTTATTCGCTACAACACCGTACACCTAACATAAAAATAACAATAAACACCAAATCGGCTATACAATTATTCTTACTAAAACGTCATGCAGCAGGGATCTCATTTGCACCACAGCATACCTAATTCTCATAGATTATTACCTGGAAAGTATAAATTGCCCTCATAAACTAATTCCTCAACTGACTATTGAGATAGAGTATACGAAGGAGAAATCGATAATAATTCCCAATGATTTTCATAGTGAGCATTTAGGTTCTATCTATGCCACGATTCAGCTCCGGAGGAAATAATTTCGACAGTAAATAATTCCAGTGTCGTAGTCGTATTAGACTGAAAGATTCCATCGTGATTTAGATGTCAAGGCTGATATTGACTAGTTCCTTATGCAAGCTAGCTAGACGCCTAAGACCTTTAGTTTGGAAATTACCCATGTACTAAGAGCAATTAGACTATTATAATGATTTTCAGAACATGAATATACCGATTAGTACGTGCGAACGATCAATTCTCTCCAACCCCACAATAGGTTGATCGGCAACGAACCGGAAGTTCGACTCACTATAAAAATCCATACGCATAGATGGCCCGGTTAGTATCAACAACCCAAGCATAACTAATCATTCCAATATCGATTATCATAGTAATAATTGACACAGAATCAATAAGCAGCATCAATACAGACATGAGCACTGACGAGTAGACGACCCTCTTCACTACAACACAACGAAGAGTCACTCAAAACGATAACCTCACAGCTACCGACGCTGCATGATGTTGGTATAGGTACTCTCGAGATTACTCTGCATTCACTAACCGTGACGTTATTACTTTTCTGATTAATTAATATGACTAGCATTAATTTTATTATCATTTTTATTACTTATCATAATTATTATTATTATTATTATCATTAATGTCGCTATCATTATTCCTTCATTATTTAATGATTGATATTACTACCCTAATTATTATTATTATTATTATTATTATTATTATTATTATTATTATTATTATTATTATTAATTAATTAAATAAATATCTGTACCAATAATGTTGAATTCATCACCATTAATAATATTTTAATATACCCATAACCATTATCATTAGTATGATGACTCTAACTAATGACTTAAGTACTACTATTAATATTCTACTTGTTATTATTATTAATATTATCTTCATTAACATATCTTAAGCATATCGCTAATGTCATTAGGACTGTTATTAATAATATCAATGTCACTATCATTATTATACTTTACTATTAAGGTTATTACGTTCACCCCTATTGCCTTTATTAACATGATTACCAGGATTATTACTCTTAGTACTGCCATAGCTAGGCCCCTTCGTATCAGCAACATTGTTTTTCTTATTATGGTTTCTAACATTAGCAAACTGTCGTTAAGATCATCGATGCGAGGGTTGTATAGGATATGATCGTGATTATTCTCAATACTACCGACGATTGTCGTAGCATAAAGTTTCTCCGTAGATATCTGCGAAATTAACTATTAATGCTATGGTATCATTATCAGTAAGCCCCTAATCACCGCCTTCCTCCCCAAATCAGTTCAACCACCCTGGATGACTCCTCAACACAACTGCAATATAAGATAGGACCCCTAGGATCATCAACGCTACTAATACCAAACCGACGCCTATTACCCGTTATTATTGGGCCCCTCATTTTTACTGAGTTTTCCCCATCTTAGTTTTCGACAATTCCTTAACTCGAATAACATTCCCTTCACCTTCTTTTAGCTATTAACATCACATCTATGGCTAATCCAACAGGACTCCCAAGGATTCCCCGTCTCTCCCCATCGATCATTGCAACTCGCCAAAAATGGAGAAATTAGAAAGGGACCACGAGGCCCTCCAGAGCAAATATCGAAAATTAAAGGGGACTTGGACCTCGGCCGATGCGGCCAAGAAACTGCACCAGAAAATCACTCGCATGTCTCGGGCTAGAGATGAGTTGATTACTGAATCTCGCAGTCTGCGAGTATTGATAAAGGAGCAAAGTACGACGCTCCGGCAAATCTTCACCGACGCCGAACTTCGGGTTCGCGTGCCTGGGAGTATCTGGGCCCGAAACCTGAATATCATTCCTGAGCAACATCTCCCATTGGAAATACCTCGTCCGGTTCATTCAGTTCCAGTCCCTCAGATCGTCGAACACCCGCAAGTCACCATGGTCGCATCACATTCAGAAGCGGCTCGACGACGACCCAACCGAAATCGTCGACGTCGCGAGCGTCGCCGTATGGAGGCGAATCTCCTCAGAACAACGGAACCGACCAGTGCCCTCTATAGAATAGACGATCTACCACCCCAATATCAGGAATTCGAGTTTACTGATTTTGATCCAGATATAATATACGCCCCCACCCTGTCTGTTCCCTCACCTCCTCGTCCCATCTACATCGACCTGGTGGGCGACGGAAATGAAGCCCACGCGTTAAATAATGCTTTGGACCGATTTGGTTTGGACGTAAGCGAGATTGCAGTTCTCACGGGCTCCGTTCCGATGAGTCCTCCTCAAATCGATGAGCCTGGACCCTCCACCCGTGTGAAACCCAACATCAATGTAAATCCTTCCCCTTATTGTTTAGCGAAGCGCCTATGTCTGCCAACCGACATCGACGCGGACGAATGAAGTCATCGTATCGAAATTATTCATCTCCTCGCATTAACCACTCGAACTCTGACTTCAAAGTGAAGGATGTTTTGATATTGTGATATTCGAGGAAGAACATATAAACTGCCTTTAGTCTCGCCTTATTGTTTCCTAAATGTCGCGTAAAAACTTTAACTATGTTAATAAAATATTGTAGCGTTTATTTTCCTTTAGTTCAAGTATAAGTATTTTAGGGTAAAAATGATAAAGTGTCTGGCGACGGCTTAACAATGAGTCACAAGGAAAGGTGTAGTATGAAATTGCCGGGGTGTTTAAACGAAATCCCACGATTCTCAGCTCAGAGATGGTAAATATCAAGGGTTCAGCGATAGAATCGTCTCAGGATAAAATGCGTAAGTCCTTCTATCGGCAGTAATTACTGGGAAAGCGAAGGTCCTTCGAGGAGTAGCACTAGTAATATCGCTCACCTGCTCGAAAGGCATTCGGCTGTTGCGTACAGTACCAACATGATTTGAGTCATGGGTACATAACGGTTATCCAAATCGTGCGGAATTGGGAAAAGGTGACCCTAGAATGTAAAAATGATAGGCATACCATCATGGCATGAATTTCATTGATCTAACCAATTAATAGAACTTTTGTATTATATAATAATATATTTATTTGTTACTAAATTTTGAAATAAGAACTATTTGTAAATTTATTTATTTGTTAGATTCGTCGGAAATCGGTTGTACATTAAGTTAATCATTTATTAAAATAATAATGATGTTATGATTATTGTTAATGTATTATTGTTGTCACTATTATTATTATTGTTGGGCCATACCTAAGTTTTGTTTAAATGAATTGAAAATAGCACGCAAATACAACATGTAGATTCAAAATCAGAACCATAAAACCACCTTAAAATGTGAGAAAGATATAATTAAAATATAAAATCAAAAACATAAAAAAAAATTAAAATAATAACAAAATGCATCAAGATCGGCACGAAATTAACATAAAAATAACAGAATAACACAAAGATTTGACCGAAAAATGACAATTTATGTGAAAGTAAAAAATAAATGAATTAAATGAGTTAAAATAAAATATTTTTGGTTGAATAAATCTAATTAAAAATTTAAAAAATAAATTGTCCAAATTGTCCAAAAAAACCGTATTGGATCACAAGCTTCTGGAAGCAAGACTCGAGAACAATTATATTTTGGAACTGTCGAAAACTGTCGAAGTGATTGTGAAAGATGTTTGTGAGTATGCAAGTGAAATGACGCAATTATGTAAAGAGTGTTATGAGCAATTATTTGAGTTCGAGAATATGAATTGTGACGAAGCGAGTGAACAATGTTTATTGCAAATGAACTTCAATTACTATGTGAAATGCCAAATAAACAATTTTATGCATTGAAGCTTTTACCCAATTTTTATGGTAACATTTATTTACTTATTTTTCGGCCTACAGCCAAAACAAATTGCAAGTTAGTAAAATTACACATAACTATCGAGTGGTGTAAGTGCGGTTTATCCACCAATTGCTCGTGCCCGTGAGAGACCTCGCCGTGAGTAACGACGGGCTGGAACGTCAAATCATTGAACTAAATAGCGAAAGAGGGTAGCTCGAGGGTGGATCTTTTGGGCTCAACTTTCTTGCACTCAATTTAGATAAGATCGACATAAAATATTTAACAACAATCGGCTCAAAATCACTAGCACCGAGTAGTCCAGTGGGCACTCATTAAATATAATATGAACATAAATACATCATAAAGACAAAGAAAGGGAAAGGGTATCGGGGAAAATTGTGAAATCGTTGCACAGTTAAAAGGAATATCCATAGGGAAAAGATTAATTCGAACGACCGAAATCATGAAAAGGAATATTTTAAATTATTTTGAGTTGAGATGGAAAATATGGACGGAACGCTGCTCAAATTTTCGGAAATCATAAAAGTATTTATCGTAAAATTGTAAAATAAGGTCGGAAGGCTGCTAAAAATTTCCGAAATAACAAAAATACTTTTTCGAAAACTGTAAAATAAGGATGGAGTACGGCTAAATTTTTATATAAGTAATATTTTCATAAAGGACAGACCCCTATTAAAAGTTTAATAATAATAATGATAATAGTAAGGATCATGGTAATTATAACAATAATAATGACAATGATAATAATAATAATAATTATAATAACAATAATAATAATAATAATAATAATAATAATAATAATAATAATAATAATAATAATAATAATAATAATAATTATAATAATAATAATAATAATAATAATAATAATAATAATAATAATAATAATAATAATAATAATAATAATGACAATGTTGATACTAATAATATTGATAATAATAATATTAATAATAATCGTTATAATAATAATAATGATAATGATGATAATAATAATATTGATAACAATAATATTAATAACAATCAAATTGAGAGAAATTTTAAATTAATATTTTTACGATTTAAATTAAAATTTGTTTATTAAAATTTCTCCTTAATAGAGATTTTGTTTTAATTTTGTTTTTGTTTTAATAGGATAATCTATTTTATGTTTTAGTTTTAAAGCAATAATCTATCTTTAATTTTAATTTTAATTTATTTAACCTGTTAGGTATTAAAAATTATGATATTTTAATAAAATTTTTATTGATTTATTGATTTATTTTTTTCTTAACAATAAGAACAATGACAATAACAATAATAATAATAACCATAATATTAACAATAATAATTCCAATTATGATTACATATAGCAATAATTTAATTTATAATATTTGCAATTGATAATATTTATGATTAACAATTTTTATACATATAGAAATGCATCAGTAATACAGCATGAAAACCCAGCACCAAGATAACTTAACATACAATATACAACATCAACTAAACACTTTAAAATCTGAGAGAATATAAATAAATATAAAATCAAAAACATAAAAGTAAAATAAAATAAATACAAAATGCATCAAGAACCGCACGAAAATTACATAAAAAATAACATAATAACAAGAAAATTTCACCGTAAAATGACCATTTATATAAAAGTAAAAATTAATAAATTAAATGAATAAAAATGAAATATTTTTGGCTTAATAAACTTAATTAAAAATGTTACAAATAAATTACCAACTTAAATTAAGAAATTAATAAAAATTTAATTTAGATAACACAAATAATTTCAAGGTCAAATTTGTTTAATCACAATAAAAATAGCACGCAAGGTTAAGGTCAAATTATAGGTATATATACTGATGTGTTTTGACAAATCTTTAATCTTACGTTTCAATCTTATGTTTCAGTCTTATGTGTACAATCTTGTTTTTTCAGTATTGATTTTCAATCTCACTTTGAGACTTGTTTTGAGCAATTTTATTTTAGTGGTGTGCGTTGCAGCTAAACGCATGGGTGACTATGAACTGATTAATTGATAACTAATGCTATGAATTGAAATGTTATGAATTATGCTATTGCAAATTACCAATATATACTGACGATTTTATGAATAAATATTTTATTGCATCGAAGCTTCTACCCAATTGGTATGGTAACATTTATTTATTTATTCATCTTTTCTGGCCCACAGCCACACAACATACAAGAGATTAAAATAAGACATAACTAGTCACGCTGTGTAAGTGCGGTCTCTCCGCCTATAGCGTGTGCCCGTGAGGGTTCCTTCGTGTGCAACGACGGGCTCGAACGTCAAATCATTGAACCTAAATAGCGAAAAGAGTAGCTTGAGAGTGGGTCTTTTGGCTCAACTTTCTTGCACTCAATTTCGATAAAATCGACATAAAATTTTAAACAACAATCGGCTCAAAATCACTAACTCCAAGTAGTCCAGTGGGCACTCATTAACTATAATATGAACATAAATAGATCATAAGGACAAAGAGAGGGAAAAGGTAGCGGGGAAAATAGCGAAATCGTTGCAACAGTTAAAATGAATGGCCATCGGAAAAAGATTAATCCGAACGACCAAAATTATGAAAAATAATGTTTTTAAATAATATATAAGAATTAAATAAATTATGTCGAATTGAGACGGAAAATATGGGCAGAACACTGCTCAAATTTTAGGAAATAATTAAAACATTTATCGTAAAACTGTAAAATAAGGGCGGAACACTGCTCAAATTTTCCGAGGCAATGAAAATACTTCATCGAAAACTCGAAAACTGTAGAATAGGAATGGAGTACGGCTAAAGTTTTGTATAAGTAAAATATTTTCATAAAGCTGAGGAATAAGGACGCATCCCTACAAAACTTAATAATAATAATGAGGATAATAATAATAATAAGAATAATAATAATAAGAATTATCATGGTACTTATAATAATAATGATAATAATTATGATAATAGTAA
Organism: Schmidtea mediterranea; assembly: GCA_022537955.1. Lineage (NCBI taxonomy): Eukaryota > Metazoa > Platyhelminthes > Tricladida > Dugesiidae > Schmidtea > Schmidtea mediterranea. Next base: position 266,425,715 of record CM039679.1, on the reverse strand, counting down.
TAATAATAATAGTAGTAATAATAATAAATATAATGGTAATTATAGTAATAAGAATAATAATAAATGTAATAGTAATAACAATTAATAAAGGTGATACATGTAATAGTAACAATGATAATGCTATTAATAATAATAAGGAACATGGGGGTTATAATAGGGATAAGGGTAAGAGAGATACTCTGTGAATATTTAACATAACAAAGGGTGTACAGGCCAAAGAATAATCACCCATACGGACAACGATAAGAAGGACTATGGGAATAGACGTAATGATAAATGATATGAGACTATAGGTCAACATTTGAAGGAGAAAGGAGAACAATGGGACCTAAAAATCGAAATCGAGCACAGGCCTTCTATCGGCAGCTCGTTGGACCCAGGGATCGTTCGGTTAATTATAGGATTAGCAATAGCGCTCACTTTTTGCGGACGATCCACCCACTCGAACACAGTTCCAACGTTGCTTAGCAACGGGTGCCGAGTGGTAAGCGAAAGATATTTGTATGGGGTTGTCTGGATAACAACCATATTGTCACAAATATCAACACCCAGAAACCCACCAGTAATAATTTTAGTTATAATATTTGGAATTAGCTATCTTTATTGTCATTCATTTGTTTAATTAATTATGATGTCCGAACAACCTCTGAGACTGTCTAGGGCAGCCAAGCTCTGTTTTTCAGAGGTTGGTTGTACCTCATTGTGGTACTCGCACACTATGCATTAATGCAATAATTATAATAATAATAATGAATATTTTTTTGCTGCTGTCTTATTTTTACAAAATAAAGGTTCCATTATATTGATCCACATTATTATTACGTTATGTGTTTCAGGTTTATTTATTTTTCCTTTATGCCCTAATTCGGTGAGTTTTTTATTGCCTTGATTATAATAATTATTAGAATAATTCTTAAATATATCATTTGTTTTTATTTGTGTTTTATACATTTAATTAATTTTTAAAGGTGTTGCGTTATTTCGGGATTTAATGAAATTGGGTTTTTGGTGTTAAAAAAAATATTTAGCTTATTAATGTTTGGGTACTCCCGTTGCATTTTCGATCTGGCAAAGACAATCAAAGACTTTAATTATTTATTTATAAATAAATGCAAATATATATTTTTTTCAATTAATATTCCGATTGTTTATTTCCAATGTGTCCGTTCCACACTCATATTTGACTATGGTTTCTTTCCTCGTATATTTCCTCCCATTGTAAATTATTTCGACTTGTCCGATTAAGGTAGTAATGTCGGTACTGGTTGTTGGCTGTTTCACTGGAGCTTTCCTTTTAAGGATTGGTTTGCGTTTATTGAACGGTACTAGTTCTATTTTCGTTTGTGCTCTCTGTTCCACCATTGGCAGAAAAAACTAAAATCTATTCTGTCATACCCATTGAAGATTGTGTCGCCATCTGATATTGTACTGTCACCTCCATTTGCATTACTCTATCTTACTCGAATTCTATTTGACTAGTACTTTCTTGACCTCTTGATTCATATTCAGCTAATGAATATTTTTTGGAAATTACTTTTTGTGACCATTTATTCCTACCGTTTTAAATTATTTTAATTACACTAATTTATTTTTATTTCACTTTTAAATTTATACCCCTTACTCTTATTCAAACCATTTTTTTATCCCCTTAGCCCCGTTATCCTATTAGATTGCACTTGAATTTTACATACAAAGGATACCCTATAGTAAAAGATTTACATCAATCAGAATATATATATATATATATATATATATATATATATATATATATATATATATATATATATATATATATATATATATGAAAGATATAATGTCAATATAAAATAGGCATGCAATAATCAATTGTATCTCACTAGACGAATGTTTCCTCGTACACGACACATGCAGGTTTCGGTCGGTCGATACGATCGCGATGTTTATTTGTTCGAATAAGTTTTGAAAATGATATCATGTATATGACAAGAATGATAATAGTTATTGTCATGATCACAATTATGAAGAATGTTCCAGCAATACCGATTTGTAATGTGGTTTGGTTGAATACTGTTTCGGAATCATTAGCTCGAAATATAGTTTTGTTGTACTCAATTGTCGTCTGTTGGGCTTCTCCATGCTTTGGTTGAAAAATATGCTTGGTTGATTTGCATTGGTATATTGGATCTTTTGTTTGGTTGATTTACTGAAACTTGAACATCTTTATTATCTACGAATGTTTTTGCTAACTGCTAGTGTGATTTGTACGTCGATAGTATTTAATTAGTGCCTGTGTGCGACCAATGGGCTATTTTTCGCCATTTTTAGGGTTTTTTAATTATTTTATTTATTTCAAAATATTTTTGTAATTTTTTATATATTTTTCTTTATTTTTTGATATATTAATATTTTATTGTTGGATTTTATTTTTATTATTATTTTCTTACAATATTATTTTTAAACCCCAATATTTTGTTTTCTGGTCGCCTCTTCTGCCTGTGTTTTTTAAACCTTATTTTGCAAGGTTTTGGCAGTTTGTTTTATTTTTCGTATGTTTCTTTTTGCATCTGTAAGCATTTTTCCGAATTTTAATTAATTATTTGTTTTATTTAATTTTTGTTATATTTTTAATTTGTTTTAATTAATATGTTTTTATTTTATTTTTGGTCTCTTCTTGCGGTGCGTGTTTATGTTACGGCAGCCATATTGACAATTTCCAAACGACATTAATTATTTTGTTTTAACTTATACAATTTTCACCTTTTTGTTTAAATTGGTTTTGTAATTTTGTTTTAATTTTGGCTCTGAGCCCAACAAACCACTCCCGGGGCCGTTTAAATTGCGCCCCGCAATTTCTCATCAACACATTCTCATTCCATTAGCAATACTTTTATACAACACAAGAAAAGGTTATACAGATGAAATGTCAATTTACAAGTTATAAGCAGACATCACTTAAGGTGATGGGATGTTTATACATAAATCAATACTGTTAGTGAGTTTTTATTCACATACGCAAGATGAAGTTCGCTAAAGTCAGTCGAATCATGTTGTGATTAGTGTCTGTGACTTGGGTCTGTGACGTTGTCTTGGTTGATTGGTTTAGGTTGAGATTCGATGAGCTGGAGTTGGTTGATTATTGCAGAATTATTTTGGTATTGAGGATTTGGGATGGTAGGCTTTACGAAACGAATTGTTCGATTTTTTTGATCTCTTCTTCTCTGGTGTTGATTGTGCTGGGATCTTCTGTAAGATTTCACGATCTGGGTGATTTGTAGACTACTGCAATGATGAGGACAACGATTTGAACGATTACCAAACAGAGCATGGTATTTTCGAATTTATTTGGTTTCGGATTTTCAGGAGTTGGGTGAGATGACGGTATTGATATTTGCGAGAGGGCGTTTTCGAGAAGATAGAGTTGGTTCATTTTCTGATAGGTGTGGATTGGGGTTTTTGCATAAGGATTTTCGGAGAAGATATTCTTTGGTTGTGATGACTTCTGACTTGCTTGTTTGGATTGAGTAGAGGGCTTCTTGGATTTTCTAAAGGTTCGAATTTATTTGGTTTCGGATTTTCAGGAGTTGGGTGAGATGACGGTATTGATATTTGTGAGAGGGTGTTTTCGAGTTGTCGATTGATTTTCTGTAACAGATGTAGATTGAGATTTTTACATGAGGGTTTTCGGAGAAGATAATTTTGCATTCGGGTGAGCTCTGATTTGATTGTTTTAATTGAGTAGAGGGCTTCTTGGTTTTTCTGAAGGTTTGGGTTTGATTTGTTGATGAAGATTACGATTAAGAATGCACAGATTGGTGGGTGTAAGTTCATTTTTCTATTTACAGAGTTTTCATCCTTTGTTTATTTACACTTGTACACACTTTTTGTTTTCGCATTATTTTACTCTGGGTTTGGTCTCGTCTCGATTATTTGGGGTTGGGTTATTCCTCAGCATCAACTCCGCTCTCATTAATCGATTTGTCATTTCAAGTATCGTGGTAATATACTTTTCCTTTTCTTCCAATATTATTCTCAACTCTCTATTATTCTTGGTTAACACTCGTGCTTGTTCATTTAATTTTTGCATCTTGTTATTTTGCCTTATTGCATATTTTTCGAGTCCTTGATAAGCTCGGTTCAATTTTGTTTTTAATTCTCTGATACTTTCTTTGAATTCGATTAGTTTCTGTTCTTCCAGTACATATCTTGCCCATTTAGGTACTAATTCGTCCACTTTTTCTTCCAATCCTTTACATACTTCCATTTGTTGTCTGAGCAATTTGTTTTCCTCTTCTACATTTTTTTTGTTTATTCAGAATGAGACATTCCTCTTTTAACGTTTTAATCAATTTTCTAGACTGAACCACTGCTTCGTAATACTGTCTATTTCCCGGGGTTTCTCATCTTTTCTATCATCTCCTCTTGTTCGTTTTTTTTTGTTTCCGCTGATTCCTCGATTTTACATTCCATAGGTATTGAAAATTCGTTCTCTACTTCAATTTTGATAAGTTTGATATTTACAATTTCGTTGATAAAGGTCTCGTCGGACTCTACTTCTATGGTTGTTGGTTCTATCTGACTATTCATATTTCTACCATTTTTATGTTCATGATTTTTGTTATTTTTATTATCGTTTTGATTTTCTGGTTTTTATGAATCTTATCTTTCTATGAGTTTTTATACATTTTTCTGGTTTTTATATATTTTCTGATTATATATATATATATTTTTTTCGTTTTCATTTTTCTCGCGATTCTTGTGTGGTAGCCATTTCTCCATCCAACATATAAGATAGTTGGTTTACCTTCCCCGCGAGGTCTTCTACTTCCTTTTTTAGCATAGTAGTATTTTCATGGGCCTTGAGCCTTTCGACTTCATTTTCCAAGTTTCTCACTTTCGTCTCGAGTGCCTCCTTCTTATTTTCTCATTGTGCATTTTGCCTTTGTAGTGCGACGTCTCTTTTCTCACACGTACTTATATCCTACCACATCTCGTTCATCATGTTCTGAGCGCGACTGCTCTATTTCCCCTCACAGTTGATTTTGTTCCTTTAATCTTGATAGTTTTCTAAATGTTCTTTGCGCCACTGTTATCTCGTTTTTTCGAATTGCTAAGATCAATTTTGAATCCTCTTATCTCTATTCAGTTTTTTTTAATTGCTTTTGCATCTCGTTGATAATCTTTCTCTGGTCCTCGAGTTGTTCCCACATTTTTCAATTATCCAGAGGTGTCTACTTTTGCAGAAATTCCTTCAGTCCTCTTGCGGTTTCCTGGTATTTTCTCTTCCAGGTTCTTGCTTGTTTCTTTAGCCCTCCTATGGCTCTTCCATTTTGTCCCATTACTTTGTATCATTGAGTTATTTGTGCGATTTGCTCTCTTTTTGTGTTTACTAGTTCTTCTCCTACTTGCTCCACTTGGGTTTCGAGTTTTTCTCTCTTCTTATTTGCGTGTTTCTCTCGGTATTCGTTGTATGCAGCTTCCGCTACTTGTCCAAGGTATTCGATTCTCATCGTTCCTAATTCGTCTATATTTTTGATCAATCTTTCGCTTTACTCATTTACTTCGTTTTCTAACTGCCTGTTGCTTCGGTTTTGCAATTCTGACATTACCTTATTATACTTTAATTTCATTTCTTGATCATTATTGGACTCTTTTATTTTGTTCAACTGGTTTACTTGTTCGTTCTTTTCTTTTCCGCTTTTTGTACTGTTGACGTTTGTTGCAAAATGTACCCTTTCTTTGATGCCCGGACATCGTTTTCTGTTTTACTTTCTATCATTTCTTTCATTTCCGCCATGTCTTTCTCGTATACTTTTTGCAATTCGTTCTATCGTGAAGTTTAATTGTTTGATGGTTGTATATGTTCTTGGTTCGTTCTCTCAACTGTTTCATCATCAGTTTATGTTTTCCCATCTCTGTTTCCATTCGATTTATTTTTTCGGCGACATCGTTTTTAATCAATATTGCTCTATTTACCCTGTTGTTCATTAGTTTCATAACCCTTAATGTCGGAATATCAACTCGCACTTCAATTATCATTTGTTCAGTATTCATTTTCTACAATCATTTTATTTTTTTTTGCGGTGTTCATCGTTTTAATTTTACGCAGTACAGATTTTATAATATTTATGGGTCATACTTTTACGATATATACATATATGTATTTATAATCAATTTACATTCTCGGCGTACTCAATCTGATATCCCCCGGCTCCCGTCTTTTCCACCTATACTTTTACTAACAACAAATTATCTTTCACATAATTCCACATCATGCTTCATTATTTTGGGAACTTCGGTGGCTATTGTAACAGTTCTTCTTTCAACATTTTTGTTTTACATCCCATTTTTACCATTGGGCATTCTGTTCTCTTTCGGCTGTATCTTCCAATGCTATTTTAACTCTACTTCTTCTATTACCTCCATTGACTTGGACATATTCGTCTGAATTTGCCAACAACCTTTTCCTCCTCTATATTCACATGTTTTTGTTGTATTTGTTTCCACATTTCGGTCATGTTTAAGTGTTCCCATTTTATTCTCCATTCTTCACAGACACTTTTCTCACCTTTTGTTACTGGTTTTTGACATCTTTCACATGGTTTTCTTTTATAATTATATTTGTCCATATGGTCATTTGGGTCTTTGATTGTCCCTTTTCACTCGCACGGTTCGTTTTGGCATTTTATTCTCATGGATAATATTTCTTTGGTGGTTGCTTGGTCTTCTTGAGTTTCTTTAAGGGATTCTATTTTAGTATCTCCATAGTCAGGACATCTCTTTGAACGGTTTAATGTTAGGCTTATTATACACTCGGTGCACAATCTCTGTCCGCATTCCGTTTGTCTTTGCTCTTTTACTAACTCTGTACATAATCGCATCAAAATCTTGGTTCTAGTTTTATTTGTGGTTGTTTTCTGGTTATTTTGATAATTTCGTTGATTTCCGTCATGCATTTTATTTGATTCATCTTCTACCATATTTTTCTTTGTACTTTGTACTTTTATTCATTTATTCTTTTACGTAATTTTGATTTCTTTTTATTTTTATATATCGTATTTTACATATTTTTGATTTTGAATTTTCTTTCTACATTTATACAGTTAATCTTTCTACACAAGTACATTTCCTGGCATTTTTTTTATGCTACTAGACGAATCCGGTTCTTGTGTTTCTTTTACTTGATTCAGCAGACAATCTGTCCATTCCTCTTGCTGATCTACTTCTACCGGTTGCGTTCATCGTTGCAGTTCGTTTCTTTGTCACTGATTCTGTGTTTTCAGCGTTCTCATTTATCTTCCCATTCTAATAATTCTTCTCTGTTGTTCTTCAATGTTCGACATATGATAATAATTCGTATTTTACAGCATCATTAGGCTGTCAGCTCATTGTTTTGTACTGGGTTTACTGTACTCGTTTACGAAATTCTCTGCCGTTTCCACATCTCAGTGAACGTTTACGCCTTCCTGATAGTTTTGATTCATTTATCTTAATTTTTATACTCATTATTCACTTTCTCATCTAATTTTAAACGTTAACAAAATTTTTGGAAGGGTTATATACTATGCATAACGCTTTGTAATACTTTTATACATATATTTTATACATTATATACACTCATATTTCCTTTATCTATATTCGTTATAATTTAGGAGAGGTTCTGACTTTCGGAACCACCTCATTACACCGCTTTTGTTTTCTCAGTTCATTTTCCTGTTTGATCGTTTCCATTTTTGTTGATTTGTTTGTTTCACTTTTTGTCGTTGAGTTTTTTTTTAATTTATTTTTTAAGTTCGTGATATATATACACACACACATATATATATATATATATATATACATACATATTTATTTGGTTGTTTCGTTGTTTTCTACGATTGGTTATCTTGTTATTGCATTTTTATCATCATCCTGTTCGTCACATACGTAATATTTTTTTTTTTTTTTGAAGTTAGGTTCTTTGTTTTATTTCGATGATCCTTTTTGAGTTCGCAGAAATTATATTGTAATACTTTTGTTTTTAATGACATTTCTCTCATACATAGTCGCTTCCATATTACGATAAGTCATTCATCTCGTTCAATTCTTGCTATGCATATTTGATTTATTGTCTGACCGTTGATATTTGTTATATTCATTTGCCATATTTATTCGTATACTTTCTCTTTCTCTCTTATTGATTGTTACTCGCTGTTGAGCTAAGGTTAATCTCCAAGTTGTTGGTATCATTGGTAACGTCGTAATATTATTTTTCAAATTTATTTCTATTTACGGTAGGCATACAGTGCGTTTTTCATATTTCGTCTTTTTGTTTTCGTTTTTGTTGTTTCTATTGTTTTTATTGTTGTTGCACCCGTTAGCTTTCTTTTCCTTGTCATTTCCTTTTTTTTTGTTGTTTCCTTTTCGTCGTTGTTTTATTGTTGATTGTCATTGTCTTCATCGTATTTACGGTAGGCATACAGTGCGTTTTCCATATTTCGTCTTTTTGTTTTCGTTTTTGTTGTTTCTATTGTTTTTAATGTTGTTACACCCGTTAGCTTTCTTTTCCTTGCCATTTCCTTTCTTTTCGTTGTTTCCATTTCGTCGTTGTTTTATTGTTGATTTTCATTGTCTTCATCGTTAGGCGTATCTTCCCCGGTCTTCGCAAAAATGTCGTCCTCGACATTGATTTTTCTTATCAAATTTTTAGGTTTTTAACATTCTATTTCCAGTTAAAACTGCTTCGTCATTTTTTTTTCTAAACTACATATTTATTGATACTTAGTAATATTTACATTAATGTCTAAATATACACCTATTTTTGTTTTGCTACTTTTATTTTATCCACTTATACGTCAAATTCTACATATACATTGATACTACTTTTAATTATATACATATCCTTTTTGACTTTTTTGTCTACACTTCGCTGTTTATCTCCATTTTATTCTCTATATTACTTTTAGTCTTCCTCATCTCTACCAATTCTGTACATCTAATCGATATCTCATGTTTATCTTGCTCTTCCTTCATTTCGTTTATTTTTAATTCTGCTAACATTACCTCTTCTTTTAGTCTGAGTACTGTTGTCATAAGTGTTTCACTCTCTCTTGATTTATTTTCTGCTACTTGCTTCCACATTATAATTTTTTCATCCTGTTTAGTTACTTTTACAATCAATTCCCTTATTATCCTAATTTGTTCGATACATTGTCTTTTCAATACTGGGTATGAGTTTATATCTAGTTGTTTGTTTGGTTCGTTCTTTTTCTCTTCTTCATTCGTATATTGTTGCCTTGTTGTTACCGCTGGTTGGTACTTCCTTATCTCTGACTGATACATTCTTCTCTTTACATACATTTGATTGCTCTGTTCTCCATTATTTCTCTGGAGTTGATTTCCAAAATTATCTTTCATATTTGGGCAGCTGTTTGCTAAATGCCCTACTTCACTGCATTCATAACATAACTTTGCGCGATAGTGTTGATTTTTCGTGTATCAATTTCTTTGATAAGTCGGACTTATCTTCTTTCTATAACATTCGCTTTCATTGTGACCTTGTTGTCGGCATTTATTACAGTATCTGATAGCGTTATCATAAGTTTTATATCCTTGTTTGGATTTTCCTTCACTCCTTCTGTCTTTCCTAGTTTGGTTTATTCTTCTGATTTCAGTAGTTTCGTTTATTCGTTTTGCATAATCTTCATTGGTGTTCGCTTTCTTTTCATTTTCCTCGTTTACTAGTGATTTACAGTTCTTTTGAAACATTGTATTTCCGAATTGATTTCTTGTTTCGATATTTCTATTTACATCACTTCCCATTGCCGGTTCATTGTGATCCTCATTATTCAAATTCACGTTTTCCATTCTTTCGGTTATCTCGCTTTCAATCCTTATTTGTGGAATTCTTTGTACGATTGGTTCCTTTTTTGTAATTGCTCGCATCATATTGATTTTTAGTACCCCATTTATTGGTTTTTCCCACATTTCGTTAATCTTTTTTATTTGGCTATCATTGGTTGTTAATTTTATTATGTCAGCTTTCAACAACTCCTATTTCCTTCTTCTCCAACGTTCCTCTTCTATATATGCTTGAAATGTTCCCATCTCACTATACCGTTTTTCTGCCTCTAATGCTTCGGTGATCTTCAACGTGTTCCAGTCTTGCTGTACATTTATTTCTGATTGTTGATTGATTTCCGTGTGTAGTTGGTTATCGGGCAAATAGCTACACATTCTTGTAGGGATGTTTATCTCATTCTGCATCTCGGTTGACTTGCTTTCTGGCGTTTCGGTGTTGTTATTTTGATTATGATTTCTTCTTGTTCGATATGCAGCTGGGAGGTGATTCTCTTGCCAACATTGGAAACTTATTTCGGGTATTCTACATCTTGTTGCGGTATGTCCTAATTTTCCACAATTCCAACATTCTATTTGCGCATGATATTTACTAGATCTGTGACCTGGTCTTTGGTAGTAATCACAATATTTCTCAGAATTCTCGTTATTCATCGTCGTTTACGAATCTCGTCTTGCTGCTTTATTTCTTGATTGGCTTGGTTGTTGTTGCTACTGGATTATTGACTTGCTTGTTATTGATACCGGATTGTTGGCTTGGTTGTTGTCGACACAGGGTTAATCTCTTTGTTACTATCGATACTGGATTATTGACTTGGTTGTTATCGATACTGAATTGTTAGCTTGGTTGTTGTCGACACTGAATTGTTGTCTTGTTTGATTGATTTACCTGGATAGAAAAATATTATTTCATTACCTACTTCTTCAAATAAAATTGTTGAAATAATTTTCCACCTAAATTATTTAAACTTAAAGTGTAATATAAAATATTTTAGTAACATAACATATAGTACTTATGTTTTAAATTATTTCTGTAATGTTTTACTATTACTTTCTATTATTGATAGTGAAAAATGCAATTCGTTGATAATTGATACTCTTGAAATATGGGAGTCTGAATTAACTGATCAAATTCCTTCTACTTCCTATTTTAAATTTAGTTGTCAAGAAAAACTAATTAAATATAAAGGTGGTTACTTAATGGCGAAATTGATAAGTTAAAAAATATAATCTCACCCCTTACAATTAAAAGAATAAATAATTTATTTAATTTATTTAATAAAACAATTTCGGAAGAGACTAACCGATTGAGTATGATAGACTCGCTCCGTACTTACATCAATGATTTTCGTCCTGAAAGAAACGATAATGTCACAGTTACGGCAAAAAGATTATTGTATCGTGATCCAAAAGTGTGGTTTACCGACGATGACATTGATCAATACCTTGAACGGAATATCAGTAATCTTACATTTGCACATTTACCGTGCTTTATTATTAGTATTCTATCTTCAGACATTAAAGAAAATATTATCTCAATTCCAGATGCAGTATTTAAAGCTGAGGTTATTTTTTGTCCGCTAAATATAAACAATGCTCATTGGATTTTATTTGTGTACAGCAAATCGTTGCTTGAGTCATATTTTATTGACCCAATATTTGCAAATAGAAATCTGTTTAAAATTAAACAAGCTACTCTTAAGATTAACATTGCTTTAATTTCCAAAATCTTATATATCAAGAGAACAGTTTTGATTGCGGTCCTTTTATTTGTGCTTATGCAATTCTTATAAGTCAAGGTTTGGACACTTTTCCTAACAATTTTATTGATGGGATAAGACGAGAGGTGCATAATTTTTAAATTTTTGGCTCAAACAAAGCATTCCAAGTTATCGGTGGGGGCCTTCCTAAAAATAATTTGATGGGAATCAATTTTAAAAAAGCAATTGCGCTTACTCTTGAAAAACAAAAACGAAACATAAATAACAGTATTAATATTAAACCAAAATTTCAAAAGTCATGTTTGTCATTCCTCTTAAGTAAATGGTTTAAAAGCAATACTAATATACATGTTCTTTCCACGGATCTAACTATCAATTTAATAGCCCAAAATAATAATTATATCATTGAGAACGTCAACTTTCGGCAGTTCAAAGACGTTCAACATGTCATTAGCATAATTCTTAATGAAAATTATTCGTGTTTACTTCTCTATTCGACCCGTCGTATGACTTGTAATATTTTCGATTTTCGAAAGACTGATATTTTTGATAGACTAACCGAAATAGGGGAAACTTTACGGATTATTTAAATATTTTTTTCTTGAAAATAAAAATAAAATTTCAAATAAATCATGGTATTCTCCACCACTGCTTCATTTCAGATGATCCAACTTTTCATGCCACTGCTTTCATTGTGTTTTTGGAAAAATTAATTTTAGATCGGGATTTTCAACATGATAAAATATATAAGCTACTTGATGATATCAACACTAAAGAGTGTGTTGAAATTTCATTAAATTTAAATCTAATAAATGGAAAAATTATCGACAATATTTTATTAAAATATTTTAATAATTTAAGTCTATCAACAGACTTCGTTCTTTAGGGTTTCACAATGTGTACTGCTATTCTTGATGATTGTACTCATTATTTGAATGAACATTTGAATTATAAGGACATCCAAAACGCGAAAGTTGTATTTGCCATTTTTGCTCCACCAAAGTCTCGGGAAACACTAATGGTAATTGATTATAACACCGACGAGCATTACTTTCTGGATCCAACAACACTTGATGTCAGCCTAAACTATACATTTATTTGTAAAGTATTAGTTACTAAAATAAATGAAATAAGAAACTCACGTGGTTGTGCCATTAGAGCAGGCAAATGTCCACATGATGTTCGTGGTTCAGGTTTGCTCAGTATAATTCTAATATGTGCTTTCATCAACAACTATGCGCATGATATGTCCCTTGAAAACATTAATTTGAGAGAAATAGCAAGAATTATCAACTCTGTTCTTCCAATTGTTTTTGAGATCAATAACAAAGATAAAGAGAAAATTTTAACAAAAGCAAAAGAAACAATTAAATTTGACTTACAACAGCGTAAAAATAAAGTATTTGAATTAATTATTAGTTTTGAAAATGCTGATGTTAACCAAATAGTTGAAAGCATTATTCGACAAATTCCTCACTTAAATAATTTCACTGAAATTAAATCCCACGAACCATACCTAGGAAGTAAACAAAACTCAACTATAATAAGTAAATATAAAAGTAGATCAGAATTTTTAATTAATATGAAATGAACTTTTTATAAAATTATTAATGACTTACCAGTCACTGTCACGCCTGAAATTCAGGATATTCTGAACAATTTAGCCACGAGGACCCAGTATCGAATTCATGGAATAAAATTCTTAAAGATTGTCGAAGCACGACAAATGTTCTCAATCTTGTAGATATTTTACCATTTGAAATTATTTACGAATTAAAGAGAGAATGGTGAATTCCATCATCTTTTTAATTAATTTATTAATTGGGCCCACGAGGATGCTGAGACATCGCAGCTGTGGACAGACCCCGGTCAACAGATCCAATTGTGGTTTTTTATTGAATTTATTCAGATGGGCTGAGGTTGCTTGACTAAGGATGAGAACGTTCGCGTTAGAACTTGCGTTGGGGTTTACACAGGTCTTTCCAATCAACTGTTCACTATGATCTGAACCCAACGCTGTCATCAAATATCCCAAAACTAGACCATCAAACAGAAAGTTATGATATTCATCCATAGGACATTCTTGAACATTTGTATGGATTTTATCGAGAGCAGTTTTAATACAACTTGGAACTGTAGCATTTAACATATCCATCCAACGAAGAGTTTTTCCTGCTTCACTTTTATCGAATTGTGCAGCTTGAGAAGAAACAATATGAGATATAATTCCAACCGGTGATTTAAGAGTAGACAAAGCTTCTCGAGCTGTGGTAGCCTCTTTGGCTAGATGAGTCACAACTCTACACGAAACATCGTCTTGATAAAGAGCGTGAGACAATTTGCATTTAAGAGTCTGGTAATCTTGTTTCATAATAAATTGTTGAAGCATCAAAGCATCCCCTTCATCCTGAAAAGATTTCAATAAAGCTGGAATGGATGTAAAACTGGGCATTAGAACTCTAATTTCAATCAATTCATCTCGAGAAAACTGTACTCCAGTGACTGGATTTAAATCACTGGTTGTTAAGTATTCATCAATTAATCTTCTTTCATAAGCATGCCCTGAAAATCTATTAAGAACTGGAACTTCAGGAATTTCATTAGAAATCGAACATATCAATAACATTTTAAAAATATTTAAACGCTTTTGAAAAAAATCCTTTATTTAGATACAAAATACTTTCCAATTAAAGTTCATGAATATAATTTTAAATTACCAATTCAATTTTCTACCGTTTACATTAAAATTTTAAACAAACAAATTTTTAATTAACAATTATTTTTAAGTATTATCACTTAACTACACAAAAACCAAATTTCCAAAATAAAGTCTTTTTTTTCATTTTCATTTTTTCACAAATTTTATTTTTATTTTTCCCGGCCTTAATTTTAATTATTGTTGTTACTTGGAGAAAAGACTCAAATTTTGAATCCATTCTCCTAGTTACTAAACTACATGGGGCTAAGGGGAACAGACTAACCAAATTCTCAACATCATAACACTTCACCGGGTATTGATGGTATTCAATACAAAGATCTTGCTCTTCTTGACCCTGAAGGTATCTTGTTAAGTTTCCTGTTTAATAAAATCATCAGTAGTAAAATCATTCCGACTAGCTGGAAAACTTTCAAGACTATACTAATTCCGAAACCTGATAAGACAGATAATTATGATAAAGTTTCATCTTGGTGACCAATAGCTCTACTGTCTGTTATTTATAAAGTCTTTGCGTCTATTTTAACTACACGCCTAACATCATGGGTGATTTGTAACAATATTTTGCATATTGGGCAAAAAGGTGGCTCTGTCCATGAAGGTTGTGTCGAACACAATTCAATACTTTCTGCTGCACTTGAGCATTCGAAATATAGGAAGGATTCCCCATTAGCTATTGATTGGCTAGATATTAAGGACGCATTTGGAAGTGTTCCTCATGACTATTTGTGGAATGTTCTGAAAACTATTGGCGTTAGCGGAGAGTTTATTACTATTGTCAAATTACTTTACACCGACACTCAATCT
The DNA here is from genome assembly GCA_022537955.1 of Schmidtea mediterranea. Taxonomy (NCBI): domain Eukaryota; kingdom Metazoa; phylum Platyhelminthes; order Tricladida; family Dugesiidae; genus Schmidtea; species Schmidtea mediterranea. Next base: position 266,410,658 of record CM039679.1, on the reverse strand, counting down.
TTCTACAGCTGTGGCCCAATTGTAACACCTAATCTTTCAATCAAAAAATGGAGTTAAAGAAGGATGTCCTCTTTCAATGATTCTTTTCTCGATTGCCATTAATCCTGTTCTTGAAGCAATAAGTAGATCATGTATTGAACCATTTATGATTGGTGATTCGCTCGTTCAAGTTCTAGCTTATGCAGATGACATTGCGCTTGTTGCAAACAATGTCGATAACCTTCAAAAAATTGTTGATGTTGCTGTTGAAGCTGCTACAGAAATAGGATTTGAATACCGACCGGAGAAGTGTGGCTACATGCAGCTTCCCAGAGTTAACATCAATGGTGAGATCTTGATAAATGAAAAGGAGATCAAAAAGTTGTTGTCAAAAGAATTTTATCAATATCTTGGTGTTCCAGTAGGCGAGGACAATGATCAAAGTCCCTATGCAATTCTTGATAAAGTTGTTAGTGACACAAAAATAAATTGCAGATTCCGGTTTATTTGGTTGGCAAAAACTCAAGGCCTACAAGATTTTTATTCATTCTCGACTAACATTTGCATTCCAAACACGTGAAATTAAAACTAGTGCTTTATCAGCTTCTCAAGGAAATACTAATCCCTGTGGCAATAACTCAAGTAAATTGCGTGGCCATCTGAGAAGAATTTTGAACTTGCCGCACAATTCTGAGACAGTTTATTTATACAACTAAACTGAAAATGGTGAAGCTTCATGTGTCGATTTGCTTGATGAATATCATACTCAAACAATTGTGCACTTTTTCCGACTCTTTACTTCCAATTGCGATTACTCGAGAAAAGTTAATATTGACTCTCTAAAGTTTGTAACGGGTCCTCGTCTTGGAATCAAAGAGTCTACATTACAACAAAGTTTTGATTGGATTAATGGTGCTGAAACTAAATTGAATCATGGTGGAAAGAAAACGAGATTTCAACGTCCACGTACTTCAATAACTTACTTTAAAAGAGAACACTCAATTTCCGTATCTTTTCATATTGTTAAAGAGCAAGTTTTTTTATATCTGATATCAAAGAGTCATGGAACTTTCATACTTACGAGTAAGTTTCGAAAAGCAATTTTTAAGATATTTCACTCTACATTGTACGACTCATATATGCAAAAGTGGCAGCTGAGCAATAAAAGCGACATGATTGCAGCGGCTATAAAATTATCTCCTCAAATAAATAAAGCAATTTTTAAAAGTAAACTTGGCGAATTTGCATGGAACTTTATACATCGAGCGCGAACTAATACACTTAACATCAATGCAAAGCCTAATAGAAAAGGGGATTCTAGGCTTTGTTCACGTTGTGAGAAAGAGGATGAAACTATGTCTCATGCCTTATAGTCATGTAAGATTCACCAAATACTGACATTAGAGAGACACAATGACTGCCTAAAGATAGTAACGAATAATCTAAAAAATCTTAATTTTATTGTCGTGGTTGACCATTCTTGTTCTCTTGTCCTACATTCTAAACAACGCGTCGATCTTATAATAACTGATACTGAAAGAAAAAGAATATTCATGATTGATATTAAGTGTCCAATGGATTCGGTTTCACATTTTGACTTGACTGATAAGGCAAATATTGAGAAATATAGCTTGCTTCAGAGTGAATTACAGGTAGTCAAACCTGATTATCAGGTAGAGCTTTACATTTGTATTATTGGGGCATTAGGCTCGATTCCTCTATCAACTTATGATCTGATTTGTAAACTTGGAATTGAACCACTTCAAACAGAAGGTCTGCTTAAAGAATGTGCAATGAGTAATATCCTGCACTCAGCTAAAATATGGTATTACCATGTACACGGCATTCTACCAGACTTCTGCAATTAATTTAAAATTATGGATATTTAAACTAACTTAAAGTTTTTCATTGAGATCAGAATTATTTTTTTTTATTTGAAATGATTCAGACTACATTCGTAATTTATCTTTAAATTCAATATTATTAACCTGACTTTTGCCTTTGTAAAAGTCGTAATTGAATTTAGAAAACTTAGTAAATCAAATCAGAGCTTAGTTCGTAGTATTCATTACTGCACAATTTATATTTGCAATGCCGGATGACGACACCGATGAATCATCATATCAGATCAAGCAAAAGAAAATTCAGAAGACGCCAATTGCAGAAGAAGCTGATTGATCAAATACATGATAACTTACATATGAATTCATCCTTCTCTATTACGATTGTAGTATGAATTGCATGCTTCATGTTGAGCACATTCTTTTCAGTGTGAAACAAACTTGTTATATTTAATAAAATTTTAAATAGTAATAGTGAGTGATTTTGTTAAGTCTACGTAGACTTAGTCGTAGACTTAGTTGTATAACATAAAGACTTGTATAATAATAAATGATAATTCCTATATAGTCAAATGTATTAGACATGGCTTTGCACTTGTTTTGCATGATTATTGCAACATTAGAGAATCAATCATTATTATGCAAGTTTATAACATAAAGACCTGTATAATAATAAATGTTTCTTATACATAGATATTGATTTTCAAATTATAGGGTAAATAGCTACATGTCACTGCAAGCTATTATTATTATTATTATTATTATTATTAACAAATTATAGGGCGAATAGCTACATGGTTACTGTATACTATTATTATTATTATCATATAAAATGAATATCGTTTTCGATGCTCACTACAGAATATTATCATTATGATTATTGTTATTTTTATTTTATTTTTCTTATTATTAATAAGGAAAAGCTATTCAATAACCAAGCATTTAATAAAAAACGACCTTTTATTATTCACAGAAATCATTTCCTAGAAATAATTAATAATCAACTCTGCATGATTTCATAAAATCTTCATAAATTCTTCGCTATTAAATAATTTCCATAAAATCTTATACTTTTCATAATTTTCAAAAAAAAACTTCATTAGAATTTTATTTAAATTCGTTAAATTTTTAAAAATATAATTAATGTAAATTAATATATTTAAATAAAGTTTAAAAATAAATAAATTACTAACATAAATCCGCATCAATATTATCATCAGATGAATCGTCATGATCAATAGAAGTGGGGGCATTATCCACTATATCATCCAAAATAATTATTGGATAAGTTGCCGGAATCATATCATCATCATCTAAAATGTTTTTTATATTTTGAAAATAAATAAATATTAAACTTATCGATAGATATAACCTCATAAACATCTTTATTAATTGACGTGGGAGTATATTCAATAATAATTGTTTCAACATTATTATTATTACTATCTAAAAGAATATTAATAAAATCATTTAATAAACAAATAAAATTTTACCAAAAACGCCATCCAAATCCAAAAGATTCTCATTTTCGGTTACATCGAACCAGTCAAAATTTACTAAAAATTAATAGTAATAAATAATAAATAATAAATAAAAATTACCAATGGGTGAATTAAAAAAAACTTCTTAAAATATTATTTTGTCCTTCCATATTAAAACTTTTGTATTTATTGTGACAGATTTTGAATTTGCATATGTTTATAAAGAAAATAATATTTTCAGGATTTAGCCAATCACATTTAAGCAATACATACATATAGGTGAGAGATTTTTATACATGCAACCTATACTGTGTAAACATGTCCAAATAACCCATATTTCTCACTATACTCTGCATGTATGTAGCACAATAATTATCATTATCGAAATCTTGAGTATATGTTTCTCTATAATCACTATTTTTCGATAAAGTTAGCGATGTTACTCCAAACTTTTTGAAAATTGAGCTCGATGTTAAGTATGATCCATTATTTTGAGATTCACTTTGAAATGTTACCAATATAAAGTTGGGCATTCTTCTATCTCCAAATATTTGTTCCTTATAGAAAGAAGCTGCACCTTTAGCAATAGCAAATTGAACAATTTCCTTAGTTTTCAATGGATATATTGCATACTTAGAATTAAGACCCAGTTGATGACCTGCTAATACAGAAGGCTCAACACGAACTCTTCTCACTAATAATTTTGCATCAACTAATTGAAGAATTGATGTTGTGGTAGCACTTATTAGTGATAATGCCGACTCTGATCTTTTCAATCTAATGTGTACATTAACACCTGGGAGTAAATATTTCGGTTGATCCATAAAATCGAGTTGTAATGATGAGCACGTGGTAAATAATTTCAAGCCTTTAATCCACTTTTTCCTACCTCATCACTACCATAACCCATAGGAGTTAAACATGTATTTTTAGTATCGCTATTGTAATTTATAATAGTTTCTATTAGAGCTTTGTGAATATATGTACTGTTACCACCCTCAATCTTGATATTATTAAATCCGAGAACTGCATCTTTAAAAAGTGTATGAAAAAAGAAATTATTTGGTATTACATCACTAGGTTCACCCAACGGTTTTCTATCTTTATTTACAATTTTGATCTGAACAGTTAACAATGTATCGTTCAAATCTAGATATTCAGTTTGAGAACCATTAATATAAAATTCAATATCAGTTCTACTATCCATAATAGAATTCATCGGGAATACGTCTTCAAAGGCCTCCATTTCAATTACCGCCTGGGGAGATGGTCTGTCAAATAAACACAATTCAGATTTACAACAAATCATTTTTGAAATATAATTCCATGTCCTTTCATTCGTTTGTTTATATGATTTTTATGATGTCTTTTACGTTTTTGAAGCGGTGCCGGTGCTAGCTCCTGTTTTTGAAACATACCTGCTACACTAGGTAGAACTTTCACTAACTCGGATAATGCATTTGATTTCAGAGATGGCAATATTTTCTGCTCATTCATTATCACATCTTTAGCTGTTTTCATACCAAAACTACCAAGGCGTTTAAGAATAGGAAGTGCAAATCTACCGATAGTTCTCAACCATCCTGATCCATACTGTTTACCAATAAAATATGGTAATTCACCACCACTTTGGCTACCACTATACATACTAATAATATCGTTATTGGCCATCTAATTTACGAAAATGTAATGTCAAATGAGTTTTTGTATCTTTACTAAATTCAATAAATTTACCACTATCATCACGAATATTTATTTCTATATTGTTTATACATGATGTTGATACCGGTAAGTACATGTGATTATCAATATTTATATTGACAACTTCATCCTGATCATGTTTATCAACCCAAACAGATTTCAAAAAAGGAACCAAAGAATCACCAACAATTATAGGAACGATGATGTTAGTATATATGAACATTTGTCTATGAAGTTTTATTATTTTTGGTTTGTGTACACCAAAAGCACTTGCCCGATATGTTTGCTTATCTAATCCCAATGTATTAGCCAAATTTTTATCAAATGTAACTTCACAAATGTTATTATTCAGACTGAATTTACATAATCCATCTTTAACAAATTCAATAGTTTTAAATATATGTAAACAATTGAATGAAATATATTTATGTAATTCTTCAAGTGTTTCAATATATAATTCAACTATTGCTCGGTGAAATTGTATAGAAACTTATTTTACTAGGTCTTTTGATGATATCCATGAGGGTTTTTGATATACATGCCATTTGACATAGTATTGTTTATCCTTACCCACCATTTTAGTTTTCAATATTTTCTGAAGTCTGAACACTGTAAGTTTGGAAATAACTTGTAATTCCTGTTCATAGAATTTCCCTTGTATTACATTGTTATCACTATCTTTAATAACATAAATTACTCTGTTTAGTATTAATTTTAGTAATTTGAAATACCTCATCACTCCAATTACTATCGAAATTTTTGATGAAAGGTGAAGCAGATATTTTACTAATTCTAACGTGATCACCAACTTTATATTTTGCTCCAGTTAATAGTTTTAATAAAATTTACAATTTGCGATATAAATATCTTAACGTTTGGCTTCTGCGGCAACTTGAATAATCGCTGACCATCCACCGTTTGTTTCTACCCACGGATCAATTTTTGTCTCTATCGCCTAACTAATGATAAATTAATAACAATATAAAGTAATTTACCTCTATAGACCATTGGAAGTAATTTTCATAGTCGGATCCAGATTTTAATATCCTGTGTTTCATATCCTTACCCACCATTTTAGTTTTCAATATTTTCTGAAGTCTGAACACTGTAAGTTTGGAAATAACTTATAATTCCTGTTCATAGAATTTCCCTTGTATTACATTGTTATCACTATCTTTAATAACATAAATTACTCTGTTTAGTATTAATTTTAGTAATTTGAAATACCTCATCACTCCAATTACTATCGAAATTTTTGATGAAAGGTGAAGCAGATATTTTACTAATTCTAACGTGATCACCAACTTTATATTTTGGTTTTGTAATAGTAACTTTTTAAGACTGTACTCGTGTTTTTGAGCTGATATCTATGGGTCTCAAACCATTATGACCTCGATGTGATGAATTATTATAACTAACAGGTATTTTCGGTAATACATTTATCCATATTTTATTACCTTGATGCACGAAATATTTCTTCAATCTATTCCTCAATGTCCGGTTAAATCTTTTAACATGTGCGGCTTTGTATAGAGAATGTACAGAATAATGATTTATTTTGAGACGATTCAGGATTTCCTTAACTTTACTATTGTAAAACTAATTGCCTAAATTAATAATAATAATGATGATAATAATAATAATAATAATAATAATAATAATAATAATAATAATAATAATAATAATAATAATACCTAAATCGGTTTGCAAATTGTCTGGATGCCCATTTCTAAATAAAATATTAATTGCTTTAGATATTTCCTCTGATGATTTTGTCTTTGTTGGTACACCGCGGACAAAACGACTGAAAACATCGATACATGTTAAAATATATTTATAACCCTTGTTAATCTTCGAATACGGTATCATCTCCATCAAATCCATTTGCCATAAATCATTAATACCGAATGTCTTATAAGCTCTCGTTGGAAATCTTTTCCGCATTGGTTTGTTTAAACTTTACGCAAGCTGATCTGACAACCACTTTTGCCTTTTCTTTTTTTCAAATTTGGGATTCTTTTCTTTAACTTTGTCACTCCACCTAAACCTTCTTCGTCTTCTGGGTTCGTCCAAATCTTCTCCATTACAACAAGATGATTTAAATTTTAATTTAACATTAGGTAATGATTGCCCCATCGTTTATTGTGATAATAATGATATTACTAATGGTAACATTGCTCCGATAAAACCGCCTTGTTGTTTATATATGAATTTTCTCATTTGCTGACGATTTTTATTATTTACTAGTGATAACAAAGGCTTACGATGTTTATTCAAAACTAGTTTTTTAGATTTAATAATTTTAATTTTACCTCTGACTACTTTTAATAGAATTTTGAGTAAATCATCGACAACGAAATTTGGAAATGATTGTAAAATAGATATTCTTTTCATACTTGATGCCTTTAACAATGCATTAAAATATGGGAAACTCCTATGATTTTTTACAATTTTAACTTTTTTCTTACTCTTTTTAATGTTTTTTCAAAATTAGATTCATTGCGGGTTAATTCTCGGTTATTAGTTTTTTAGATGGTGTATAACTGGTTTTTAGTGGAACGGTGTTTTTCTTTTTAATACTTTGTCTAAGTTTTCGTACATTTTTAAGCCTTGATTTCATAAACATCTTTACATGTTATTGTTTTCAACTTTGTTTATAAACCATGGCACCTTCATTATTGAAAATATCTGTTTTTACCAGTAAATCGTCATTGCATTGTTGTGTGAAATCAAGAAATATATATCCATATGGTGATTTTGTAGCATCTTGAAATGCACTGATAAGAAAATTACGATTATTAGGGTATGCTTGTCGAGCAAGAAAATCAATAACTGTTGCATCTCTAGGTTTCTTGAAAATAACTAAATATTAAACATTTATATTCCTTGTGTTGGGCCAGCACACAAATAGCCTTGAGAATTGTTTAAATGCATCAGTAATACAGCACGAAAACCCAGCACCAAGATAACTTAAAATACAATATACAACACCAACTAAACACTTTAAAATCTGAGAGAATATAAATAAATATAAAATCAAAAACATAAAAGTAAAATAAAATAAATACAAAATGCATCAAGAACCGCACGAAATTTACATAAAAAATAACATAATAACAAGAAAATTCGACCGTAAAATGACCATTTATATAAAAGTAAAAATTAATGAATTAAATGAATAAAAAAATAAAATATTTTTTGGTTGAATAAATTTATTTAAAAAATGTTAAAAATAAATTACTAATTTAAATTAAGAAATAAATAAAAATTTAATTTAGATAACACAAATAATTTCAAAATCGAATTTTGTTTAATCGCAATTAAACTAACACGCAAGGTTAAGGCCAAATTATAGGTATAAATACTGATGTGTTTTCCCAAATTTTCAACTACTACTTTGTAGTATTAATTTCAACCAAATTTAAGATGCACATTTTTTACAAATCTTACTTTGTTGTGTGATTTTTTTTTCAGATATTAATCTACAGTTATCAATATTTTCAGGTTATTAATCTACAGTTATGTTTTGCAGCAATATTTTCAGATTGTTAATCTACAGTTATGTTATTTTGGTTTATGTACATCGATGCTCGATTTAAAATTTGTTTATATGAATGCCAAATATACAGTTCATGCATCGAGACTTTTGCCTAATTCATGTGGTAATTTATTTTTTCTATTATTTTATTTTTGGTGGCCCACAGCCAAAACATAACGCAAGATAGAAAAATAAAACACACTATCGAACTGTGTAAGTGCGTGTAAAATCGCCAATAGTTCGTGCCCGTGAAGGCTCCGGCGTGCGGAACGCAGGAGCTGGAGCGTCAATATTATCCGTACATAGGGGAAATTGGAGTGTAAATGAGTAGTTTATTGGCTGCTCCTTCATCATCCATTTCCTGCAAAATCGACAAAAATAGTAATAATATTTTGGTTTTAATAGTAATCATTTTTTAATTTTTATTCTATTACTTATTTTTATAAGTAGTGTTTTAATAGTATTCATTTTGAAATAGTAATAATATTTTGGTTTTAACAGTATTAATTTTTTAAATAGTTTTAATATTAGTTATAATATAGTAATATCAATTTGCCCATTAAAACATAATTAATCGAGGCACACATAAAATACAATAACATATATAGAAATAATCGAGGCACACATAAAATGCAATAACAGTGCAATATTCATGCATGATTCTGATTGGTTAATCAGTATCTGTCAATGGTATAAAAGCTCGTCACCACCTTATAAATATCATAAATCAAACGTTACCAAGAAAATCAATGCTATCAGTTTCCAACCAGTTCAGATGTTCCACAATTATAAAATGTATTTTTTAAAGGAACCTATCAATATGCAATTGGTAAATCAAGTAAAACTCAAAAGAACTCAATTTCAATCTCTTGCTGGGACTCTCTCAATGATAGATATCAAGGATATTGATACGGTTTTCAAAAAGACCAATTCCAATTTAAAATGTAATGAAAAAGCATTCTTCACCAGTCAATATACCAGATATTATGATGCATTTACAGAAATAGGTTTCAAAGAACAGGAAAACTGGTATTTAACAATAGCAATCCAAGGATATAAAGATGATCAAAATGATGTGCTTTTTCCAATCTGGAAAATTGTTACTGCTAAAATTTCACAAATATTTTAATGTTTAGTGTTTAATAAATGCATTAATGTTTTCTTTGTTATTCTATAAACAAATTATTATAAGTTTTTAAAAAATTTTAAAAATTATCTCTGAAAAAGGTAAAATATAAAATATAAAATATTTAATTAATTTTTGTTTAGAATATTTAATAAACTTTTTGTTTGATAAACTCGAAGAAATAGCCGGTGTAAAAATTAGAGATATGTTGACTCTAGTTGAAGCATTGAGTAAAGAAGATTCATGTTGTGATTCAGAATGTCAGAGTGATGATGGAGAAATTGATAATGATGGAGAAATTATTATTGATACTGAAATTAATAATGATACTGAAATTATTAATGACACTGAAGATACTGAAGATACTGAAATTATTAATGATACCGAAATTATTAACGATGAAGAAACTCTTACTGAAAATTTAGTTGAGCCTAACGAATTTAAGACTTGTGTTGACCATGTTATAGAAAATATAATGACAGAATATTGTGGTGATGAAGAATGTACATGTAATAATCAATAAATTTTTAAAAATGTAGTTTTTTATTAATAATAATAACAAAGAAATATTTATTAAAATTTATGATAAACTTTATTACATAAATATAAAACTGATGCTCCAGTTAATAGTTTTAATAAAATTTACAATTTGCGATATAAATATCTTAACGTTTGGCTTCTGCGGCAACTTGAATAATCGCTGACCATCCACCGTTTGTTTCTACCCACGGATCAATATTTGTCTCTATCGCCTAACTAATGATAAATTAATAACAATATAAAGTAATTTACCTCTATAGACCATTGGAAGTAATTTTCATAGTCGGATCCAGATTTTAATATCCTGTGTTTCATATACATTAATCCTACTATTATTCGCATCCATTTATTATTTTCATCAAACATGTAACTAAATATTGATTGGAATGTCTTCTTTCTCTCCAATGTTGGCAAATTGCGAATTTTTTCATAATCAAATGGGATGTCTTTTACGATTTTCCCGGTACGGTTTAACATGAATTTTATGTTTTTAATGATTTCATCTTCTTCTCTATTATTAGAAACCAGCTCATTCAACAAAGTTATAAAAAATTTAGTTTCTGGCATTTTATAAAAATATTTGAAAGTGTAAGCTTATTTAAGTTGCAATTTAAGTTGCATTTAAGTTGCAATACTAAGAAAATATGTAAAAATATATAATGGAAATGGCAATGATGATTTGTTGGCACTGTTAACATTAACTTCGTTCAATTTTTTGCCACTGTTAACCGGTTGTTGAACTTCTTTCATTATACGATTGAACTGATCAGTTGTTTTATTAGAATAAAATTTTATACTATATTGAACTAGATTCATCATTTTTTCATTAAGTTTACGATTTTCATTCAATTCTAATATTGATTTTCGTAATTCATTTTTGATAATACCAATGGTCTTATTTAGATATAGAATATCATCATATAATTCGTTCCGAGCTCTTTTAAAGTCTCATATTTGTGTTCAAATCGGAATATTAAATTACTCATTCTTTCAGATAATATTTTGACTGGAGTTTTCAAATATCTAGGCCTATCTATCATATAGAAAATATCCATCAATACTGTAGTATCAGGACATACACATCTTGTTGAATTTTTACCTTGAACGGTTACAGCAATTGAGCTAGCCATATTAAAAACTAATATTGTTAAAATTAAAATGAGAAATTATTATGACTCACCGAATGACCCTGAATGAGTCATGGTCTTTGTTTCAATGACCTTGAGAAATTATTATGACTCATCGAATGACCTTGAATGAGTCATTGTCTTTGTTTCAATGACCTTGGATGAGTCATGGTCTTTGTCTTAAAATTTTTTTGTACTTAGGGGGGTTGATCTAGTGGTGACACGATCTAGCGGTGACGCATCCCAATACTTAGATTCCTTGCGGGAAAATTCTCGGTTATTAGTTTTTTAAATGGTGTATAACTAGCTTTTGGCGAAAATTTTTTGGTCTTTATTTTCTTTTTAATACTTTGTCTAAGTTTTCTGACATTTTTAAGCCTGGATTTCATAAACATCTTTACATGTTAATGTTTTCAACTTTGTTTATAAACCATGGCATCTTCTTTATTGAAAATTTCTGTTTTTACCCGTAAATCATCATTATATTGTTGTGTGAAATCAAGAAATATATATTAGTTTAATAGTTTCCTGATACAATGCATCGATAATGATGACATCACCTTTCCTTATTCGACTTGACCAGTTTTTATCAAATCCTTTTACTATTTTCATGTTTTTCAATTTACAGAAATTATCTTGAGTTAATCCATGTTTTTCATCTGCACTCCTATGCCAATTAACCTTGTTGAATTTTGTTTGGAATAAATTAGATTTTTGTAATATACACACAACCACTTGGGCCGACGATTTGATATATCGCATCATTTCTTAATCCCATTATTAATTTGTATAATTATAGGTTTTTGTTATACAATTTAATGAACTCTTTCTAAAAATCATATATAGAGATTAATATTTTTTTATTGTTTAATTATGTTATCAAATATAAATTATAAAGGAACTTTCGATGTGTCAAAAATGACGTTTCCAAATGGTAAACTCCAGCAAATTGTTGATAGAAGTGGAAAATACCCTATAATAATTTTCAATCCGGCAAATGCAGAATCATGGGATGCAGGAAACCTTTAGACGTCTATAAATTACAATATAGAATAAAGGAAATTAAAATCCAGTCAATTATGGTTACCATGGATATGGGACATAATATCAATCTATAAATCTATATAACATGTCAAGAAAATGACATTGTATGTTTGAACCTGAATTATTTCCTGCACTGAGGCTTTTAAAATACAACCCAATGTGTGTTAACGTGTTTGCCAGTGGGAAAATAGTCATATTAGGGTTGCGAAATCTAGAGTACAAAAATATTGTTACAGGCATACAAAATGAAATCACGGGATTGGTCGACATCTGTTTGGCTAATGAGTGATTAAAAAAACTTGGTTATTCATTTTATTTCATTTTTAAAAATGGAAAAAACTATGCCGATTACAAGCACAATATTATCAAACAAGGAAATAGAAAACTATGGTAAATTTATTATTTATTATTTATTATTATTATCATTATTTACAGATAAATATCAAGAAGTAATTTTAGAGAACCAGCATCGATGATTCCCGATCTCGTATACACCGAGATAAATATCTGGATATTCAATATAATCGATCAAGCTTCATAGGATGTCAAGTTAAATCGAACAATGAAGGATATGGAACCCGAATACCCATGTATTCTGGATTGCAGCTGTTGTGATTGTAGATAACAAAGATATGTGGAATGGGTTTTAGTTAAATCTGTTCAAAATGTTTGTAAATTTAAACTGTTTAGAAAATAAATGTTTTATTTTGTTGTTTTGGTTTTTAGTTTTTATAAGTAATATTTTATTTAATAGTAGAAATGTTTTTAAATAGTTAGTAATAATATTATTACTTGTTTGTTTTGGTTTTAATAGTATTAATTTTTTTTAAATGGTTAGTAATAATATTTGTGATAACAATGACATAGTAATAACAATAATAATTGTAATAATTAGTCACATTAAAACATATATAATAATCACGAGGCACACATAAAATGCAATATCCATAAAACATTCATGCATGATTCTGATTGGTTAATCAGTATCTAACATGGGATATAAAACTCGTCACCACCTTTCAAAGATCATTATTCAAAAATGACCAAGAAAATAGTGAGCTCTGCTAAAGAAGAACTTGTCCAACTAGTTCAAATGTTCCACAATTATAAAATGTATTTTTTAAAGAAACCGATCAATATGCAATTGGTAAATCCAGTGAAACTCAATCGAACTCAAATTCAATCTTTTGCTGTGACACTCAATGATATATATCAAGGATATTGATACAGTTTTCAATAAGACCAATTCGATTTTAAAATCCAATCAAAATCCATTCTTCACATGTCAATATACCAGATATTATGATGCATTTGCAGAAATATGTTTCAAAGAACAGAAAAACTGGTATGTAACAATAACAATACAATGATATGAAGCCGATCAAGATCATGTGCTTTCTCCAATCTGGAAAATTGCTACTGCTAGACTTTCACAACTATTTTAATGTATATTTTAGTGTTTATTGTTAATAAATGTATTTAATTAGATTTTGTTGGTTTTCTTTACAACATATTCTATAAACAAATTATAATTGGTTTTTAAATAGTTTTAAAAATGATGTCTGAAAAAGTAAAATATAAAATATAAAATAATTAATTAATTATCGTCTAGAATATTTAATAAACTTTTTTTTCGATAAACTCGAAGAAATATCAGATATTTTGACTCTAGTTGAAGCATTGGGTAAAGAAGATTCAGGTTGTGATTCTGAATGTCCGAGTGACGATGAAGAAATTGTTAATGATGAATAAATTTTTAATGATGGAGAAATTGCTAATGATAAAGAAATCCCAAATGAAAATTTAGTTGAGCCTTACGAATTTAAGACTTGTGTTGACTATGTTATAGAAAATATAATGACAGAATATTGTGGTGATGAAGCATGTACATGTAATAATCAATAAATCTTTAAAAATGTAGTTTTTATTAATAATTTATTACAATAACAAAGAATAATACATTTATTAAAATTAATGATAAACTTTATTACAGATATATGACAGATGCTCCAGTTAATAGTTTTAATAAAAATTTACAATTTGAAATATAAATATCTGAACGTTTAGCTTCTGTGGTAACTTGAATAATTGTTACCCATCCACCGTTTGCTTCTACCCATGAATCAATTTTTGTTTCTATTACCTAAATAATGATAAAAATAAAATAATAATAAATAGTAATATAGATAGACCATTGGAAAAAATTTTCATAGTCGAAGACGGATTTTAAAATCATGTGTTTCATGTACATTATATCTACCATTATTCGCATCCATTTATTATTTTCGTCAAATATATAACTAAATATCGATTTGAATGAATTTTTCTTTCTCTCTAATGTTGTCAAATTGAGAATAGGCTCAAATGGAATTTCTTCTACGATTTTTTCGGTACGGTTGACCATAAATTTTATGTTTTTAATGATATCATCATCATCTTCATTATTAGAAACAAGCTTATTCATCAAAATTATAAAAAATTTAGTTTCTGGCATTTTATAAAAAGGTTTGGAGATGTAGGCTTATTTATACTATATTCGACCAATTAGAATCATGCATGAATATCGCATTTATATTGCAATGTCTTTATTTAAGAAAATAGTTAAAAATAAATAATAAAAATGTGAATATTGATGATTTGTTGCCACTGTTTTGCATAACCGGTTGCATTGGTTTCATCGGGTGCTGAACTTCTTTCATTATACGATTGAACTGATCAGTTGTTTTATTGGAATAAACTTTTATACTATATTGAACTTGATTTATCATTTTTTCATTCAATTTGAGAATTGATTTTCTTAATTATTGTTTGATAATACCAATGGTCTTATTTAGATATAGAATATCAACATATATTTTGTTCCGAGCTCTTTTTAAAGTCTTATATGTGAGTTCAAATCGGATTTTTAAATCACTCAGATAATTTTGTCACTGGAGTTTGCAAATGTCTAGGCCTATCTATAATATACAAAATATCCATCAACACTGCAGTATCCAGGACATTCACATCTTGTTGAATTTTTACCTTGAACGGATACAACAATTGAGTTAGCCATTTTAAAATAAATAACAACTAATATTATTATTAAAATTTGTTTAATCATTTTCAAATCTATATAAATTAATATTTATTGTTTATAGCTAAATGTTTGTGTGTTTAACTTCTCATTGGTTTAAATTAGTATAAAACTAATTGTTATTTCATTTTTTATCATTATAATGGATGTTATTGTACCGAGTGCAGTTCAAGCTATGAACGAAATTGAGCATTATGGTAATTAATTATTATTATTATTTTACTTGTTTTGTAGATAATTATTTTAAAGTTATCAAAGAACGTCTGGACTTTTATTATCCAGATATACATGAAATATTGAAGGATAAGCTAGCAGCAATGATTCCAGACTTGGTCTTAAATCATACATCTATATGGATATTTTCCGTAATCGATGAGTTCTTATGGAATGTCAAACATAATTAAATGCTTAAGGATATGGAACCTGAATATCCATGCGATTATGGATGTCATTTCTGTGTTGCCCGATATCGGAAGCTAGTAGAATGGTCTTTGAATAAAGCTCTTCGACAATATTAAAGTCGAATAATTTCTTTTTAATAAAAGTTTTTTGTTGTTAATGGCTTTGTTTTTATTATATAATAATAATAATATTAATAATAATAATAATAATAATAAATAATAGAAATAATAATAAAAAGTTGTAATAATAAAAATAATTATAGTAAAATAATAAAATAATAATATTAACTTGTAAAAATAATAATAATAAAAATTATAATTAAAACACTACTTATAAAAATAAGTAGTAAATTATATTTAAGAAATTTGTGAAAATATATGATGAGCTTGAAAAATTTTGAATTACCTTGAGGAAATTTGTGATGAGTCATAGTCTTTGTTTTAATGATATTGAATGAGTTATTGTCTTTGTCTTAAACAATTGTACTTTTAGACTTGGAAAAATTTTGCGATGACACATCCCATCACTCCTGATTATTATTTAAGCATTTTTCGTGACCAGTCGCTCTCTACTGAGGGTCTGGCGTTGAAATTCTTGGAGTAGAGAACTGACCTGGAAAACTGCCATTTACTACGGGTACCTCCACATCGAAGTACTGGTTTGATAACCAGTTCGGTAAACTATCATTTTTATAACTTGTATGCATGCGATTACTCTCGATATCATATGGTTAAAAATCATGGACAATTATTAATAATAATAATATTTATAATATAAATAATAATAAAATTCGGTTTCTTACAAAATTAATCAGTTATTATGAATCGTGTGAAAATTTAATCATGAGGCATCCCGTATTGGTCAAGTACAATGGAAACGAAGTTTTCATGGGACTTGGTCGATACGAGGGAATGTTTTGAATTTAAATTTTGTTTTTAAAAAAAAATTAATTTGATTGAAAACATATTATTAAACAAAAGCTTTTAACATTCGACTATTAAAAATCTACATATGCATAGCCTAGAAATTCATAAATTCAAAATAATTGGTTCATAAATATCCTATAAAAATTCCTTTCATCAAAATTTAATATGAATTAAAAACAAAAATAAATTAAAAATTTTACAAAACCCCTTACTCTTAGAGTTCCAAAAATTTTTCTGTTGAGTAGTGTAACTTCTTTTTCAAAAATTAGCATTAAATTGTGTCGATTTGGCATCGACTTATATAAGTGGGCTTTACACGCATGTTTTTTGATGCGGTAAAACAAAACGCCTACACATTTTTACCATATTGTATCACTTTTCCCCTAGTTGTCAGATTTTCGTGATTCTTTTTTGTTAACGTTTCTAATTACATTTTAAGCTTAATTCTCATAGTTATTTTCTAGAATATAAACGTTTTATATGAATTTGGAGTCAATTTGATGAAATAGGTTAATTTTTTTAATTTAATGTTTTTTGATTCTTTTTAAATGTTTTTATTTTTTTTACATATTTTTTTGTATTTTTCTACTTTTTTTCTACTTTTGTATTATTTAATGTTAAGTAGGCTATTTTTAATGATTTTCCGTCTATTTGCATTTTGCGCCGCCTAATTTTATAGGATGTCGTGCCAGATAAACAACAAATTAAAAAATTTGTTTTTGCCCAACAAAACTATACAACTAATAGTTGCTGGTACCTATTCGAAATTGAGACACCTTATGTATTTCTATTCCATTGTAACAATCGAGATAAGAATGGTGTTTATGTCGATATCTTTCAATGTTACTCACTTTGCTTTTGTTGTGCAAGTAATGCCTAATAAACTATAACATTTTGGTCTGAGAAATATTCAATCTTTGTAACCAATACCCTTACTCTCGTCTTTATATTTTCCAATGATAGAGTCTAATTTTTTACAATACAATGGGTGAGTTATATCATAATAAGACGTATCCAGTAGATTATCTGAAATAATTGCAGATAAAAGTTTATCTAATTTTCAATTTTTAATTTCTAAAAAGAAGGAATCTGTATCTCCTGAAACAATGTTGATACTGCAATTGAACTGATTTCGATATTTTGCTAATTCTACATATTGAAGCTATAATATTTGAGGTTTATAGAAATCCAAAACTGTTTAACGAATGAAACTTGTTCCATCTAAACATATTTCCATGCCTTGTAAGTTCCAAAGACATGCCCGGAGTACCTAAGAAATTCAAAGGTACCAATCGATTATGAGCTAAAGATGTGGGTCGAAATTGTTGAAAGAAATTAGCTAGTAACAACACATCTAATTTCAATTAAACCATCAAGTAATCCAATATGTGTTACAGTTTGTTTCTTTCCATATTTTCTTTGCTTTTTGATATTCATCTTCTATAACTCCATCCCAGATAGGTGGTAATTCATATGTCACTAAATTATAAGGAAATATTCCTTTTGAGTCAACTAAAATTTCATTGAATACAAATCATGTTAAGGGTAAACTGTGTCTTAACAGCTTTTGGCAAT
Source organism: Schmidtea mediterranea (assembly GCA_022537955.1). Taxonomy (NCBI): domain Eukaryota; kingdom Metazoa; phylum Platyhelminthes; order Tricladida; family Dugesiidae; genus Schmidtea; species Schmidtea mediterranea. The sequence goes on along the minus strand of CM039679.1, from coordinate 266,392,302 downwards.
GAGTCATTTACAAACTGGTATTAATCAAAAAACCATATTCCAAGTCCACCGACATATATAAGAACTATTCACTACTAATTGGAATACATCTTAAATTTCAATTGGAAAATTGATTTAAATCGCATTTAAAAATATGATACAAATCATTACTCGGTAAATTATGAAAACCTACAGGTAATAATTTTATAATTTGTCTAGATAAATTACATTGCTACTTGCAGGATCAATATATCTTCCTGTAAAATAATCATGATCTTTAATCTTAACTACTTTTTCTCACACAAATAACAATATTTACTGATATTGAAAGAATGTTCGTCTTCCTAAGTAAGTGATGAAATCAGTTAGCGCCCCTTTTCTTTGTAATATGGAAGTATGATATCTGTTGCTATATCTGAAACCTTCTTCAAAAAAATATAAACACAGTTTTGAACAACAAATTGATAGTAATTTGATATTCCAGTTAAATTTTTAATCAATAAGATTGGCAAATGTTTTAAAAAATAAATTTTATCTTTTGGTAATATGTATTCAAAATCTACATCGATAACAAATGGGGTGTTATTGTCCGTATGAGGAAGTTTTATGATGAAGAAATTTTTAAATTGAAAATTTTAAAAATTAAAAAGTTTAGATTAATTTTTAAAAAAAACAATAAGAAGATATTTTAATTAAAAATATCTTCGTAGAATTTTGTTTAAATAAGAAAGATTAAAGCAGACAATTTAGAGTTTGATATTTATTGAAATAAAATTTATGGAAACAAAAACTGATTTTAATGTTTTACAGGATGAACCTCCTAATAGTCCGTGAGTTTTTTTTCAATTCCAAATTTTTGTCTTCGGATAAAGTATAAAGCGTTGAACTCAACTGATTTTTCTTGAGCCATTTTTAAGCTATAAAAATATTTTCTTTTGAAAATAAATTTTTCTCACGTGGATCTACAATTTGACAAAGGAAAAATCTTGAAATGTTTTCAGACCTTAACACTATAGTACGTCGAAAGATGGTGCAAAAATCAACAAGAAAGCAGTCCCATTCTTTACGCACAATCATTGCAAAAGCACAAATCAAAGGTCCATAATAAAAAAATGAACATAACCCTATTAAAATAACTAGAACTAAATATTAAAATAACCCTAGAAAAATAAATTAAAATAAACCCTATTCGCCAACAAAGAATTGAGTAGAATTTTCTTAAATAAAGCTGAGGGGAGTTTAAAGGGTAAAAAACTTCTTCTATCGCTAACTTGACACGTGCTTCAAAAAAGGAGTTTGATAAATCTCAAAGATAAGTATATCGATATTTCAAGAGAAAAACAGTGAATATTAGATATGGGAAGCCATATTTATGACTTACGTAGATGAGACTGAGGACTCAAAAGGTTATACAATTACAAAGTTATGCATATGGAGAAAATAGCCCGGCATTTTGCTTCTGTGTTTCGGTGCTTAGCAATAATACATTGTTTTGGAAATTCTGTGTTAGATGGTTGGAAGACAAGTCGTTGAAAATTGGAATGAACATCTAATTGTGATCACAATGAACTAGTAAGTTTATAATAAGCAAAAGTTTCATTTGTTTACATTAAAGTATTTTAGAATTAAGCTAAACTAAAATTTCTATTTAGAACAGAGAGATATTTCTTAAAATGTCAAAACGATGTCGAATTAAAAAAAAATTCGATAATTTTTCGATAATTTTTACCGTATTTTTCAGACCATAAGGTGCATATCAAATAAATTAATTAAATTATTTTCCATTTGTTTGAATTTAATTTTAACATAATTATTTTTAAATTCTAAATAACGAATTTTAAAGTACATTGACGAAGAATCATGGCAATTTCGTAAGTTTTTATTTTTTCTTTAATTTAGCTTTATTTCATTCTTTTGCATTATACACCAAAGATGACCTTAAAAAGAGTAAAAAGCTCTGGTTACAGAAGCGTTATAATCTAAGTAAGTTATTATTATTTTTTTCTTTTAAACTTTATATCAATATCACTTCAGGAATGATATCGAAGAACCATCAGATAATGATGAAGAACAGAAGGATGAGACCAAAAAATGATGAAAAGGACAAAAAAAGATAATTGTTCAATAATTGTTACTTTATTTTTCGAACCATAAGGTGCACCGTGTTATAAGGCGTAATATCATTGATCGACTGCTAACGGTTTTATTATCATACTTAAGGCGTAAAAATTAAATGACACAAAACTCTGATTCGTCAAACTTAATTCAACTCTTTCACAATAACTTAGCATTGTTCAGTGTTACACATAAAATACAAAACTGATTTATTTTATTCCTCTACCAAAAATCCATTAAATTCTTCATTTCCAGTGTCTGATTTTAACATTTGGGTGATTTCGTCATCAAGCAAGTCCGGATCCCTATCATCATTATCAGAGTCATTCTCGTTGCTTTTCAGTGATGATTCTGGCCTTTCTGAAATCTCGGATGACACTGGAGACTGATACGTTCGTCCAGACACTCACGATCTACTGGCAGATAGTGGCGTAACTTGCCCGCCGTTGCCTTCCTGTCTTGGTGAATGTGAGTTCACCTTCTCTCATCCAATGCTCCCACGCAGTTCGCAATTTAACTTTAAACGACCTGTTGACACCAACATCTAGCGGCTGGAGTTCTTTTGTTAATCCACCCGAAATGATGGCAAACACAGAATTAGTTTTCTTTACTTGGGCTTTGACAGTATCGGTCAGATGGGCGTGCATGGAGTCACAGATCAATAAGGACGGAGCTTTGTGGAAAAAGACATCCGGTCTCCTGACGTAAACCTCGCTCAGTCACTCACTCATCTTCTCCTCGTCCATCCAGCCCTTTGGGTTAGCCTTTAAAATGACGCGCATTGGAAACTTCTTTTGGCAAAGTCTTCCTCTTGAAAATTACCATGAGTGGTAGTTTTCAGTCATTACCCTGGCAACCGAGAACTACAATGAAAGATGACTTTTCGTTTCCTATAATGCGTATAGATACCGTACTGTTTCCAGTTTTCTCAACAGTACGATTTACGGGGATATCAAAGGTAAAAGGAACCTTTTTCATGTTGGTGATCCCGAAGTTTGGTTTTACCAACCACTCCTAAGATTAGGCATAATCCATACGGATGGTTTCGGCTGTTTTATGTTGCTACTATTAGTTGGTTATACTGTGTTCCCCGTGGGGATCATCAGTAGCCATCACAACACCCAGCTCAACCAGGCAGCACTCCCACAAATCCCCTCCTCCAGTCCATATCAGTTCATGGCCCATTTGAGCATCATTATTTGATGCTTCACAGACATACCTCTGATTGGTTATGTCTACTGATAGGATTATAATGGCTGGTTATCAGCCCATTGTCTTCTGGGAATAGGCAGTAGCAAATAGGTGCCAGTGCTCTATTGGGAAATAGTGGTCTCTTACCGTAATTATTATTGGTAAGAGTTTGTGGACTAGTGGGCATTGAATGCTCCTACCCTCATTTTTAATCATACAATATATAAATAACCTTGTTGAGCATCATTATGTGATGCTTCACGTACATATCTCTAGTTGGATAAATCCGCTGATGGGATGATATCGGTCAGTTATCATCCCATTATCTTCTATGTAGTGAATAATAAGCATCTTCGCTGCCATTAATTCACCTGGAGATTGTTCTCTCTATTATCAAATAGACGTTTTTGATGTAGAGTCATGCATCAGGAAGTATTCCATACCCTTGATGACATGTTGTAAACTTGGGCATTCATATATGTTTATTGATGCACTTGGAAGTATGCCATACCCCAAGTATCATCTATGCTCTTCGTTCATCTATGGATGCACTGGTAAGCATATTATGCCACTAGTGACATGTGGGTACAGTTTAAATATTTTTACTGGTAACGAGATATCTATTTAATAACAATATTATTTTTTATTATTATTAAGGTATCTCGCTATTCAGTTTTTTGTGGTACTAGGCACTCAGTGCCTGTAACATCAATTTTGTCCACCTATGTTTTTTCCCTATTGGTGACATGGTCCATGAATATTCTATAGCTTGGCGGGTTAAGTATTCCATACCCTAACCAGCGCCTCACCACGGTTCAACAGGGGTTGAGAGACGATAAATTGCTGAATCAGGCTCAACGAACCCAGATTCGAGGGTTTGAGGTCGCATTATCAGCGTGCTAGGAGGGGAGTGCGGTGACGTAACCCTTAGTATTCGCCCCGGCAAAGCTAGCATAACGAGACCAAGACCGTCCCGATAGACCAAAGAAGCAATCGCAGCCTCATTCAAGGCCGGGTAGAGCCAAAAGAGAGTACAGGCGTATTCGACAAACGAATGATAAAAATGACATAGTACAGTCCTAATAAAAATGTGTAATATTATAATAAATATTTGGTGTTAAAAATTTGTTCTCTTTGAAGTAGTTCATGTTAATGTATTTAATAGTCTAAATAACTATCTAACGGCAGCTCGCTGAACCCGATATGAGGCCGGGCCTTGGCAGTTCTGTAGTCAGAGCTCACCTTTGGCGGTCTCATAACCAATGGTTGCAGTTTCAACGATGCTTTGCAACGGGTAAACATTGACAGGCGAGAAAGCTTGTATGTAAAGAAGTCAGGGTCAGAAACCACTAACCCCACAAAGTTAAATTATTTTTAGAATTTATAAAACTTTTGTTTAAAATTAAATTCTCAAGGTTCATTTTATTATTATTTTGTAAATTATATTTTTTAAGATTTGACTCAAAATACATTTTTGATTAATATAAGATTTTTCATGATTAAATAATTTAAATTAAAAGAAAATTCCAATAAAACACTCTTCGTACGATATATTTCGACAGTTTGACTGTCATCTTCAGACACAAAAAACCAACTAAAAATATTATCAATTAACTTATAATTAACCAATAATTTTTTATATTAATTTAATTTTCTAATAAATAAACACTTAAAAAATATTTGAATACTTTTAATTAATTTTTTAAAATTTTATTTACAAAAATATTATAATTTTTTATCTATATTATAATTTTAAAAATAGTGTAATATTTTTTAAATTAAATTATTTTAATAAAATTTAAATTTAAAATTTTTTAAAAACAATACAAAACCATGATTTAACATACTTAAACTTTTTAAAAACATTCGTAGTCATAGCACTTTGCACATTAATCTTTGGATCCAATGACCTTATAAGCAATGCTTCACATATCGCCCGTTCCCAATAATTATTAAAACTTTTAGACAAAATTCTAAAATCAGACATTCTTACTTCACTTTTACAGCGTCTATTGTGCTTACTAATATTGGTCAAACCCTTCAATCTACAATGCTCTAGAACTCGAGTACGGAGATTACGGAAAGTCTCTCCAATGTATGTGGCATTACAAACATTACATGTAAATTGATAAACGAGATCAGAACACAATCCAACCGGAGTTTTTGACTTATTAATAAACATATTTCGTACCTTACACAAATTACAGACGATCTTAAACTCTAAATTTCCCATCTGTTTACTAAATTTCCTCTTATCATTTTTAAAACACAAATTTAGGTTCATACTTTTTGTATCCATTTTTACTATTATTTAAATCCACTCATTTGTCAAATTGCACTCAGACTTTTCGAAACGTGGATCCTTAGGATTTTTAATCAATTTTTCAACAGTCTCTTTTATATCCATAAAGCTTTTGTGAATTTAAGTATAAGAGAAATATGGTGAAGGGATTGATTTATCGTTCATGTTTTTTATCTTTTACTTTTGCTAATTCGTTAAAAATTGTTGATAAATTGGTTGAGTTGTTGATAAAGAATGGGTATTCTAAATCATTTATATTGTTGATGATAAAAGTGATTGTTGACAAATTGATTAAAAATGAAAATTTATTGAAAGAATTGAACAGATTATTTGAATAAATAAATAATTTCATTTTAGTGCATTCTTTATCTTTAAAAGATTCCATTCAGCTGAAGTCATCAATATGCAGCGCAAAATCTTAAAGTCAAATATTTATTTTATTTTATTTTGATAAGGTAGGGCTGTCATTTCTGGAACTGGCAGTTGAGTACGGATGTGATTTGCTAATAGATTTGTTGATGAGGAAACATTTTATGATAATATGTAAATCTGTAAGGAAATATTTTATTAATGCGATGATTATATAAATAATTCAAGGCCAATTTACATTCATGCATATCACTTAATATAATTATTATTATTATTATTCAATTCACCTACATCATTTAATTGAATGAAATTACTAATCGAAATAATAATAATAGTTAAATAATAATAAATCATTTTAATTTTTTAATAATACTGCCATTCTTTTCTTAATTGATTTACATAATTTTCTAAAATATTCTGCTTGAAATTTTTACATTTTCCTTTAAGTTTTTTAAAAATCATAATTCGCACAATAATGCTTGTTATAATTTATTACTCATTTCAAAATTTTTTGATTCGATCATTATTGATATTATTATTCAGATTTGAATCAAGGCTATCGACAAAGCAAAATAAAGGTATTCGTGTGAATACAATAAGAAACATAAGAAAGATCCTGATAGAATCAAAACAAAAGGTACATCTAAATCATACAAAATTAATAATTAAACTTGTATATTATCGAGTCCAATTTCACAATATTGCATGCAGCAATCTCCGATAATGATGTTGATATGCTATAATATCTCTTGAGTCTAAGAGATATTATATTGTGAATCTGAATTCAAATAATGAAGTATATGTTCATTGAAAAGACTTCATCAATATATTTGAAGATATTTGGAACTGCATTATCATTAGCTTATTCTCTACATCGAAGGAATTGCATAGGAGTTTTGCAGAAATATCAACTCAATGTAAACACAAGAAACAAAGTAAATCAGTTAAGTAATCGATATTAATATTGATGTATTGGCATTATTTAGTATTCGGAAACTCCATTGGATGAAGCAATTGCGAGTAGATTGGATGACAATTGCGGATATTTGATAGATCGATAAATTGATATTGATCAGACTAGATTATTATGTGAGATACAGATGGAATTGACTGTTCTACACTGTGCAGTGATTCGAGGTCACATAAATGTCTGTACACAACTACTTAACAGAGGAGCCGATTGTATGAGATCTGTTGAAGTGATATCATTATTTTATACAAATGTGCAATATAAAATTTATCCTTGCACAGATAATGATCGCAATCGATATTCTATTGATAAATTAGTTTATTATGAATATAATTAAACAAATTTATTATTCAAAGCCCACCTAAAACATTAATAAATTTGGCGATTATTTATGGAAAATTATTACTTTTTTGCTGTTCAACTTTATAATTCCTGTTAAAAAGGGAATCACTCACTTAAAACTGTCAAAAATGCAAATGTATTATTAAAGAGCAAAATAGATCTATTTCTTGACATTCTCTCCTGTTTTCGATGCATGACTGTGTAATTGAGACACTGAAATGGAATCCCATCAAATAGTAACAAAACTGTTGAAAAGCATCATAAGTACGTTCAGTGACAATTTAATGGAAATACTAAAATAGACGTGATTCAGCCAAACGCATTGTGCACTAAAATTCGAAATTCAGTTATTGAAAATCTTTAGCATGGCTGTAAATAGTGATGATGTAGAGCTATTTGATCATTTGATACGAATGGAAATATCGGCACAGAGATCATTGGGAAACTGTAAAAACTTATTCACATTTATATTGCAAGAGAAAGGAATACATTCATAAGATAGGGTCACGTGGCGAGTGGATTATTGATGCGTGCACGGACAGTGTTGCCAAAGAGGAAATCGAGGAATCTCACATAAATAATGCAATACCATCAAAGGAAGAAAATAAACCTGATAATGAAATAGAAGTAAAATTATTTGATGAGTTTGTATTGATTTATTGCAATTTAGATGTTCAAAATATGCAAGGATAATCTAATGAATATAGTATTCCAATGTGGCCATTTGACATTTTATCTCTGTTCTGATCAGTTAATCGAATGTCCTTTCTGAAAGGCTGACATTGTCACTAGGACAAATGCTCTGACTCCACGTGATCTTTAAATGATACTGGAATAACTCAACACAGGAAAATTTTTATTCGATACTAACAATTTCACAACGATTCGAATGTTACTTTTACAATAATGGCAGGAATCCCGATGGGAAGCCGCCTTTTCAATTAACTACTAAAATATCCTTGACAAGTGTGACTAGTTCTTTTTCAATCTCACGAATCTTTTTAACTTTTCTGTTACTCGCAATTTTTCAAAATTATTTGTGTCTCTGTTGTTGATTTGAGACTCCTTTATATAAGGAATCTCTCCTCAAACAACTAATCTGATTTACGGCAATTTACATTGGACTCCCGGGGAACTAGTTAGACAATTTTCTTTTATCTTTTGGCCGCTTCGGCCGTTCCCCGGGAGAAGACTACGAAATAAATCACATTAGGGAATAATCAGTTCCCTTCGTAATTAAATTTATTGAATTCGGAGAATTTCTCCCTAATTTAATTTATTTGTTTTCGTCATTTTAATTAATTAATTAATTTGTATTTTTTTAAATAACTCTTTCTAGGGCTCCCAAATTAATTTTATATTATTATTTTCGTACTCGTCTCGTCAATTAGCATCGGCACATACCCATTTCCCACGGAAAATATTGATTTTAATTTTTTGATTATTTTTAATTAATTATTTTATTTTCCCAAATTTTTTTACTTATTATAATAATTTTTGAAAATCACCAAACCCCAACAAAATATATGGAACCTTCATTTCAACAACTTTGATGACCATCGTAAGGGCCATCACATAATCCTATTATAGAACGATTCAAAAGAACACTTGGAAATGTAATGTATAAAAAGTGTACAGAACGAGAAAATCGAATTCGGTTTGATATTCTGGATCATCCATGTCCAACGTGCAGCTCGCGGGCCCCTTGCGGCCCGATTGCGATTTTTGTGCGGCCCGATAACAAAAAAAGGAAATCACACAAATTAATATTTAAATTTTAATATCGATAATACAAATAATTTTTATGCGTGGTCGAATGACGTTTTATAAAACTCCTATATCTTAATATATAACAATGGAATCTTATATGTATGTGGGTATATACACAAAGAAGAAAGCAGGAGAACGGGAGAGCGTGCGCGCGCAGCGCCCGAGTTTGCATGTGTAGAATAAAAGTCACACGCGTGATTATGATTATTTTACGTGATGTCAGTTGTCATTAATATTATTAACAAAATAAAAAATAATTCATTAAGACACCGCCAGTTTCAAGAATACCTTTGCGAACGGAGTCCGAGTACTGTGACCTAATATATTACGCCAAAATATGATGGTTGAGTAGTGGAAAATGTTTATTAAGATTTTGGAACCTCAGGAAAGAAATTAGAATTTTCATGAATGAGAACGGCGAAGACGTTGAAAGATGGTTCTTGGATTTGTGTTTCTTGATAGATATCACAACTAAATTAAATGAACTAAATCAGAATCTTCATGGAAAAATAAATTAATTACGAATTGGTATCAAGAAATAAAGATATTCATTGCTAAATTAAAATATTTTCAAAATCAACTGAAATCGAATAATGCCACATATTTCCCTCATTTAAATGATTTCGAAATGGAAAATAATCCCATTTTCGAATATTCGCATAATATTAAAGATTTGCTTGAGGAATTTGAAAAAAGATTTGCTCACCTAGAAAATTTTGACCAAATTTTCAATATTTTTAATTCTCCATTTAATATTGATGTGAATTCAGCTCCAGATTAGTTACAACTGAGTTAATTTTTGCAGAATATTGCCTGCAGCAGGAACGGTGGCTGGAATTTCAATTGTATTTAAAAAGATTAGGCATTCAAATAAAGTTGACGTTGAATCAAATAAATCCATTGTGGAAACTAAATAGGTAGAGTCTAAAACAGGGATGGGGTTGTTCTCAACAAGAATCAAACCAAAGCAATCACGAAATACATACGGTGTATTGTTGGAAATTATCAAAATCTAAAAGCTTTAAGGAAAATAAGAGATTGAAATAACAAATAGTGGGAATGGAATATCCTTAAATTCTTACAATAAAAATGAACATACTGCCAACATGGAATATTAATTTAACGAAATTCAATCCTAATTCCGTTTTCATTTCAAATGTTGATTTTAGGAGATTTGGGATGTGGAAGAAGTGTTTTGTTGTTGAAAATGTTATTATATTCGGATTTTTTAAATTATAATAATTTAATAAATTTCAGCAAAACATTCCATCAACCGGAATTTTAATTATTGTATCATGGTTTCAACAACCATTTATCTAAAGCAACTATTCTGAGTATTTTCAAAAATCAAGACGAAATACCTCTAGACATGAAAATCTCAGACTTGTGTGAATTTTTCCCTAAAGAGAGTGGTGGACTGAATATACTTAATGTAACTATGAGAAATAAATTTTCAGATATAATACCTTTTGAAGAATTATTCAAAACCCAAAAGAATTTAATTGTCTTTGATGATTGCGTCAATGATAGAAACCAAGAAATTATGGAATCTTATTTCACATGAGGAAGTCTCGTGAATTGTTTTTGTATTTATTTATCTCAAAATTATTTTGATTTCCTATAAGATCCATGAAAGGAAATTTTATTTTATTTATTTTCTTTGAGTTGAATAAACGAGATAGAGATAATATCTACAACGATTTATTTTCAACTCTAATGGAAAAATCCGAATTGGAGTGGTCGATTTAATTACATTACATTGAATACAAACAACAAATAAAAATATATTTGGAAGTTGTGCAAAAGCTTTTAAGGATTTGAAATAAATTATTCAAAAAATTCAACAAAATATTCGAGAATATCAATCAATCATTAGAGATCCTCGGGTTTTAATCGCTACAAAACCTTCTTTCCCTGAAGAATCAAGGCCTTCTGTCCATGGAGAATCAAAACGAGGTGATGGTGATAGTGTTAAATCAGGACATGGAATAGAACCGTTATTATTTAATCATTTAACTAAATTACTAGCTGCTAAAAAGGCAGGATACAATAATACGTATCACCATGCCAATGCGATTCTCAAAAGACTTTTGGAAGTGAATTTGGAGAATAGAGTGGATGGATTCCAGATTCTGGTAATGATGATTCTGGATATAAAAACGACAAAGTTGTAACAAAAAAAGTTTTGAAGGAATGTATCCTTTAAAAACCCTGTTTGATTTCTTCCAAAATTATAATAAATTATTGTACATAATTCCATTTGAACTTTCACTTGTAAAAAATAATGATTTTAACAATTGTATTTTCGGAACCAAAATCAAGCTCTTACTAAAATAGAATTTGAAGCACTAAGGCTTTCAGTTTCGTCAATAGCTTGCAATCCTAAAACAGAAAGTTCTATAATGGATAGGATGAACGATGAAAAACTATTAATAGTAAATTACCTACAGATAATAAAAAATATTCAATACCTCAAGGAACAAGATTTTCTTGGAAACCAACAGTTTTAAATTCAAGATCTCAATATATTTTTATTGGTTTCAAAGATGAAAAAATCGATATGTTAAGTAATTATTAAAAATTTATTCAGTCGTTGGAAAATGCGGGGGCTGGCACAAAAAAAAATTATTTATGTTTAAACACGATTAAATTAAATGCCACTTTTTATCCTTTAGATCCAATGGATTTTAGCTTTAAACATAATTGTCAAGCAAATTTTTATTCATCATACGTTAATTTTTTAAAGGTCGTATCCCTCAAATTGTGAAAAACAATGGGAAGCTCGTTTTTCAATGCGACAGATAATACTTGTTTTTCTCGTCTTTGAATAAGATGAGAAACATTATAAAACGTTTACAAAGATAACAATTTCTACAGCTTTTGAACTATAGTTCCTCATCGAAAGAAGGAGGTTTTATACTTTCAACGTCATAATATGACAGAGCAATTGTGACAGCTATTTCCTCCACTTTGCTCAAAAAAGCTAAAACACAGTCTTCACCAATAAAATTAAGTATTATTTTGTATTGATGTGATTATTAATTAATAAGAAGCCTGCTGTTATCGGCATGTGTATTTGGTGATGTTTAATATCTTTCGGCAAAATTGCCTAGAAGTCCGCATATATTACGAACGGATGTATAATTGTTTTCGTATAATTTTTAAACCTTAAAATTTTATTTTTAGGTAGCATGCACGGGGTTGTTTATATTTGACTTTTGGTACAGAGAGCAACTTGAACGTCAAACTCTTTTTCATGTTGAAAATCAATAAGGTAATTAGGGCACCAGTTTACTCTAATTCTGGTATTGCATTCACTACTAGAGCGCCAATTCATTAATTTTTGTAAATTAAAGGATGGTTTAATGAAATTTGACACCGTTCTGTAGCAGAAGTAGGCATATGGGTTTGCCATCAGAAACCTTAGATCGGTGTATTAAATCTAATCTAGGGTGTTGTATTCAATATTACCATTTTCAGTAGATTTGGCTATATTGCTTTATTAGAAGAAAACATTTATCGCGAGTTAAATTAATATTCCTTTTCTCAAATTTGGGATATTGATTAGTTTCATAGAGCAGTCTGTTGGGGTATTACGAAAAAGAACAGTAAAATCGATAAAACACCAAAATGATAAAAGTGCAATATTAATTAAAAATTTATAAAAATTCGAAAGTAATATTGATCGGGGGAAATTGGTATGGTTGAACGCCAAATTGAGAGAAGAGTCCAGAAATAATAATAAAAATGTAGTGAGGGGTCCCTAGAAAATAATATAAGATAAAAAAAGAAATTAATTTAAAAAATTAATTACTAATTGGAAGCCCGAGGCAATGGGAAACCCGAGAGATGAGGAAAAACCCGGTGTGTAGACGGAATAATAAAACAGGGTAAATTGGCCTAAACAATATTAAATGGGCGCCACTGAGCTACGGAGAGGTAATTATTTAGTAATTTGTAATTAAGTAATTGACCAAACGTTGCTGACAAATAAGGTGGTCTGTGGAAAGTAATTATTGTTAATAATTTAATAATGTAGAAAATGTTGTTGACAATCGTCGGAAAACAGCCTGAGCAGGAGTATAAAAGGAAAAGGGAAAAACATTAATCGACCAGAGTGGATCAACTTGAACTAGTAGTGTAATTAGGTTAGTAGAGGAATCTAAACCCAAGTAAAGTCAAAGTTATATATCAGAAAGGGTGGTTCTCTCTTGGACAACCTACGCTAAGATAATCAGAGTCATACGGTGGTTAAAAGGTGCAAATAAATTAGTGAAATTGTGATTACAAACGTTGAAATAAAATGGATTGAGTTGTAACTGTGATAAAGTGCAAATAAAATTATTCTGTGTTGGGTTTGCTTATTTGATTCAAAAAGGACACGAGGAGTCAGAGGGAACCGACTTTCAATAATAATAGTAACCCAACAAGTCTTTAATTGTGTGAAAATTTGTGGTTCGTGCTTTAAAAAAAAGTTAAAGTGGTTTATTACACCGAAAAGGTTAAGAAACACTTATTTAAACACATTTCATTTAAATAAATGTGGTAATGAAATGAACTTCTTACCTCAATATTAAACTTCCGAAAATAATACTACAGCCGCTTTTATAAAAATTTGAAATTAATAAAAAATAATCTATTATTTTAATTATATAACAAGAAACAAATAAATCTTTTTATTTTTCAATAAAAATTTTATAGACCCCATAAAATTTTCAGCTTATGACCTCTTCAAGGATAAATTAGATAAAGCGTCCCCCCTGCTAATATTCAAATTTAAGACCAATAAATAAATATTCAAATATTCAAAATAAATAAATATTCAAATTTAAGACCAATAAATAAATTATATTTTGTTTGATTAAGTTTTTCTGATTTCTTTTAATGAATAATATTTATTTTAAGTTAAAATTAGATTTCGATTCAAAAACTGTTGGAGAGTTCTGGTCATCCGTGAGAGAAAATTTTTGGAAGCCACAGTTGAGTTTTCTACACTTGTACCGATCAAGACAAAAAGTTAATAATTTACATTAATTGTTGATTAATTTTTAAAAATTAAAAACATTTTGTGTCCTTGAAATAAATTGATAAAATTAGACCGAAACCGTTAATAAACACTGATTAAAATTTCAATATCAAACTACCGAAAATAATATACAAATTTGAAATTAATAATAATAAACAATTCAAAGATAACAAATTTACAAATTTTATTTTGAAAAAATATGACTCTGATTATAATAAAAAATTTATACACCACTGTAAACTATATTTGAATCTTTTTGAAAGTCTTTTTTCAGCAAATTTTGCAATATCAAATACGGATCAATATTCTCGAGTGCTTCTTTGATGTCATCATCAATAACCTAAAATTGGAAAAATTTTATTGATATAATTTTAATTAATTAGAAAACTTGCTTTGAAAGATTTTCCGATATCCACAGTGCAGTTTTGATGATAGGCTTTATCGTCGACTAAAACCGCATTGGCCAATATATAATTGTCCTCATCTCTGTCCCATACAACGTCAAACTTATCGAAACAAACCATACACTGCTCATGTTCCGGGTACTCATCCAATATGAGAAATCTTTTCTCCTCGGGTTTGACATTCACGATTTTCGATTCCGCGACCGTTGTTGTTTCGCGATTATTGCTGTCTATAATCCATGATTTTGATCCCTTTGTATATGATCTCTGCTTGGATGAGGTTTTCGAGTAAATAGAGTTCTTCAGATAATGATAATCCATGTGATTAACGAATCTCGAGGAGGTTTTATCGGCGAACCGAATCCCACATATATCGCACTGATAATCTTTATGGAGTTCTTCAACGGCTTCGCGGTTAAATTTGTTAAACAACTCGTAACTATATTTCGTAAAATCGATATCCAATTTTTCATGTTTCGAGTTTGCTTGGTAACCGGATGAGATTAAATTCTTACAGATCATGTTGATATCGCTCATGGAATTTGGATTGCAATTTATGTTTTGCAATAGGCAATTGTTGAATGGCGGAGTTTGTATTGCCGGTTGGATAAGTGGAGGGGTCATTGTGGTCATCGGTGGGGTTATTACAGGCATATGATTGAATGGCCCAATCTGGTTGGTTGGAAACCCGTTAAATCCTTGAAATCCATTGATTGGCAAGTTGTATTGAGGTATTTCATTAATTACAGTTTGGTTTTCCGTTCTATATGCCATCGATATTGGGTCTTGGAGATTTGGATTTGCGAGGGGATTCAGTGGAGGAATACTGAGAGTTTTCGGGTGACCGAAAAACTCTGATTCTACCCAATTGAAAATATATTTCGGAATTGAGTGCATGGTTTTCAATCTAAAGGCTTTCAGGACTTTAAAAGATATATTGACCGGTATTGGACCCATATTGATTGTATAGGTTTGCCCGGTCATTGGAACGTGATACGGCCAGCCGTCGATTATAATCTCATGGAAAGGGCCACCAATACATAATGCGACAGATTTGCCTTTAATCGTCACGAAATTAACCTGGTTCGTCGATAACTCCAACAGTAGTCCATCGATATCGACTTTGATATAGGAACACGAGAACCGGATCGCTTTGAAAAAGCCTTTATGGAAAACCAACGGTTGAATCCTATCAAGATTGACGTGAAATGTTTCATTGTCTATTGTCACTGGTTTGTTGGTTTCTGGAAATGGGCATTTATATAACAGTCTAGGATCTGTTCCGATTTGGGGCATTTGTGGAAATCCACTAATTGCATTAGACCAAACATACGGATGCTTTCTATAATTCACATTTTTCGGATGTTGATAAGAATTTGACATCGGCAATCCCATGTTGAACGGCATGGTGGGCATTTGTTGTACCGGAGTTGGATTCATATTTAAATTCAAAGGACTTACAGATGTTGTGTATTCGTCGTATACAATTGGAGGGGAATTTTGTTTCTTGTTTGTCATTGTTTCTTTTTTAATTAAAACGTCATTGTTGGCATTTCCAGAATTAGACAAAATATTTTTCAGGTCGTCAAAGTTAGCCAATTTACTTAAAATTTGTTCTGAAGTCCATTGGTTGGAAGGCGAAACAACATCTTTTATTCCTTCTTTAATTTCAATTTTTGGCTGTTTCTTATTAGGCTTATCGTTCTCATCTTCCGAGTTCGACTTTCTTTTTCGACAAATGTTATTATTCTGGTCGGGTTCTGACTTAACTTTTCTAGGTACCACAGGCCAGTGTGGATCAATTACTCTTATCTTTCTGTCAATTTCATTCGTTATTTCATATGGAAAGTGATTCTCTTTCCAAGTATCACGTAACTTGTGTAATTTTACTCTTGTACTGCTGTCTTTACACTAAATATATAAAAAATTAAATAAAAAACTCCATATTTTTAAACAATGAAAAATTTTTAATTAAAATTGATTTTATTAACTCACAAATAAAAAACTATTTTATAATCCGTTGCTTAACCAATAAAAACAAGACAGATAAATAAGCCAGTGAAATTAAGCAACCAATAAAGAAGCGTTAGAATTTTAGTAACATTAATGCACGCTTATTCTTTTTATTAAAAGTTGAATATAACCCAAAATTTATAATTCAATATTACAATAATATAAAATATAACTCGCACATCAAAAAGAAAATCAATTTTTATTTTAAAAATTTCATTGCTTTGTCTTTTCAATAAGTTACAACTTACAGATTTAAAAGTATCGACAAAAGTTTCAACGAGACTCTCAGCAAAGAATTTATTAAAAGGTTGACATATGTTTTTTACAATAGAATCCATAGAATAAAATAGGCATAGCTTTGTGTTGTTATCTGCCTGAAAATAGTATTTTAATAACAAAAAAATAGTGTTAAAATCTTACAATTTTTATATTATCCATAATTTTATCACATATTCGTTGACAAACTTTTTCATCTTCTTTAAATCCTCCAGAAAGAATGGAAATTTCATTTATTTTATTTTTATCTGTATCTCTCAGCTTGTTGATACATTTCAAAAGTTTTGTAAAATTGTAATCCATTAAAAGTACCACTTTGTTAAATGTATTAAATATGAGTATTAAAACAAATTTTTGAAATAATTTATACGGAAAGGTAATTTTTTTATACGGTGATGATAATTTTAAAATTATTATACAAATAACATTTTTTTATGTTTTAAAATTTTATTTTTTAAATCATTCAAAAATATAATTAAATGACTTTGTTAATAACCTTAATTTTAAAATTTCAATAAAAATTGTATTCTATAGAAAGAGTTTTTTAATATAAAACAAAAAAGATAATATCAAAGAATATATAAAAAAGAAAATTGTGTCAAGTTAAAATGTAATCAATTTTTAAAATTAAATTATATATAAACTAAATTTAAAAACTTCAATAAAAAATACATGCTTTAGGCAGAATTTTATAATATAAATCAAAACAGATAATACCAAATTTTAAATAAAAAAGAGAATTGTGACAAATGAAAATGTAATAAATTTTTAAAATTAAATTGGATATAAAATAAATTTTAAAACTTTGATAAAATGTTATTAATTTTTAAAATTAAATTGGATATAAACTAAATTTTAAAACTTTGATAAAAATTACATGCTTTAGACCGAATTTTATAATACAGAATAAAAAAGATAATATCAAATATTATACAAAAAATAAAATTGTGGCAAATGAAAATGTAATAAATTTTTAAAATTAAATTATATGTAAATTAAATTTTAAAATTTCAATAAAAATTGCATGCTTTAAACCGAATTTTACAATATAAAATAAAAAAGATAATATCAAATATTATACAAAAAAGAAAATTGTAAAAAATGAAAATGTAATAAATATTTAAAATTAAATTAATTTTATTTTATTGAAATTTTAAAAATTTAATTAAAATTTGATTCATTCAAACAGAGTTTCAGATCGTTCGTGCTCTAGGGCAAATTCTAAAATAATGTTAGGGTAACTAGCACAAATCTATTTTTGTTAAGCAGATTTCTAATTGGATGTATAAGACTGCTAATAACCCAAAAATTCTAATGGACCTTGGACTACTATAGAAATTTCTGTGTCTTAATTGTTGTTTGTGGGTCCACCATAACAGTTCCATCTTGAATAGGTATATATTGACAGTTTCATTGCTGTCCAGTAGGCTTTGAATTTTTCTTTATATGCTTCTTGCCTATTAAACAGAAAAGTGAGAGTAAAAAAATTATAACCTGAGTCATTAATACTATTTCCACAAGACAATAATAAATATACACAATTAAATAACAACCATATCATTATTACTATTTCGTTGAGATTATGCTACATATACACAGTTAAACGATCAAAGCATGGAATTGTTTTGAAGTCAGGTTGTATCACGGTTTCTTGTGGATGATCTGTTTGTTGAAATGGGTACCGTAGTAAGCACCGACAAGTTTACTAAATGTGCGGATCGTCCAACCAAAAGGCTACTGAATATAGGAAGCTATTGACGTCCAAACTTTGAATTGAGTCGGACTAGTCCCAAACAAGCTTTCACACTTCTTTGCCGTTTGCGCGTGAACCTGTTTTGACTTCGGATAATTATCTGCTCAGTAGTGCACACCTTCATTTCCAGTCGTTGACGATCCTCTAGAGTTGCGTTCCGCCAAGGCTCTTGCTTAATCGCCATTCCGGGAAATGCAACGCTCGCTTCATCGCGACCATGTGTTATGACCTCATAAGAGTTGACGGAATCGACTGGCTTCGGTACTGAAGACATTGATCGTAGGTTTCTCTGCACCTTTGATTGACCCGCTACAATCTAAATCGTACCATCATCATTTAAGTTATTATTTCAGTTGGTTACTTCGTCTTTACCCGCTTCTGTCCAACAACAAAAAATCAACAAAAGAAACAAAATATTTTTTGAAAAAGAGAAAAACAAAATAAAATTAAGTTAATAAACTGTAGTTTAATAGTGAACCTACGATGAGGAACTTGGTGTATGTATCCACCTTTAATTTGTATTTATTTTGTTTTATCTTTGTGATTCCTTTAATTTAATTTAATTTTTCTGTTTTCCTTCAGAGTTTGTGATGTTTATTTGGTTTAGATGTTCAATTTAAAGTTATCTTGATGCTAGGTTTTCGTGGTATGTGCAGATAACTTAAAACAAACTTTCTTCATTTGCTAAAGTAAAATTAGGTCAATATTAGATAAATATGAGGACTCTAACTCACTTTGAGATTAATAATCTTTTATGATCAAAATGATGTCACATAGATTGTGTTGGGCCAGAACGTAAACGGCCTTGAAAAATGTTTAAATGGATCAGAAACACACACGCAGATACAACACGCAATTTAAAATAAACCTGAAAAACACCAATTAAACCATATAAAATCTGAGAAATAAAAGAATTAAATATAAAATAATAAACACAAAAATAAAAATAAAATATTAACAAAATGCACCAAGATCCGCACGATACCTACACAAATACAACAAGAGAACACGACAAATTCGACGAAATTAGAAAAAATCAATTAAAGTTCATTAAAGTGGAATTTAAATTGAAAAATTGAATTAGCAATAATTCAATAAAAATTCTAAATAAAAAAATTATAAAAATAAATCGAAAAATAATAAAAATAAATAATAGAATTTGCTAGAAAAGAACAAGGTCGAATTTTGTTTTACTGCATCAAATTTCACACGTCACACAAATAGGTATATATACTGATCCATTTTCACATTAAAGTTAACCAAAAACTTAACCAATTTTTGAAAGTGTTAAAATTTGTTAAACCAAAACCATTTTTCGAAGGAAAACCATTTTGTTTTTTGAAATTACGTATTTGGAAACCTTTTTTAGGTGAGAATCATTTATGTTGGAGCCCTCTTTCCACATCACGACCTTGCATCTCAATGGAGCTCTGCTCGGCGTCGATGTGGGAAGAGAGGTATTTATGCTGTTTTATGCTATATTTTATGATTTAATATTTTATGGAATGGTCAAATGGGTAAATTTATTTGTTTGATAATTAATAAATGTCATTAATATGTATAACTTAATTTATATGTCTTTATAAATAAATTAAAATTTTAAATGTCGAAATTTTTCCGGCCCACAGCCGACACATCACGCAAGTTAGTAAAATCAACATAGTGCAGATGCATGTAAGTGCGTGGAGAACCGCCAATGATATGCACCCGTGAAGACTCAGCGTGCGCAACGCAGCGGTCGTAACGTCAATATTTATCCCTATAGCTGAAGCGAGAAATAAGGAAGAAGTCTCTGGCTGCTTCCTCGTTTCTCAATTCTGTAAAATCGACCTAAAATTATCTTACAAACGGCTTAAAATCATCACACCGAGTAGTCCAGTGGGCACTCAATAAATATAATGTAAACACAAAGGCGCTTAAGATCTATTAAAGGGAAAGGGTACGGGGATAAATTAACTGAAATCGTTGGTATAAATGAATTCAATTGATATTTAAAATTGATTTAACTGGTAGTATATTAGTTCATCAAAAATAAACATGAGTACCATAAGTAGTTCAGCGAGTCCCTTAAATTGAATTTACCCATCAGGTTAACAGATTTTTGTCGTCATTAAAAATAAAGTTGATTTTAATAAAATAACTATTGAAAATTTAAGTGACTCACAGTTCCATCTAAACTAACTCCTTGAGTAAAGTAAACGAGATAAAATAGAATGTGAAAAGGGTATTGTAATAACTTAAATAAAAATCACTGATAGAATTAAAACGCGTAAAATAATTTTTAGAGTAAGTTGGATGATTAATGTAACTCCTGATAAAGATCGATGGTTCGAAGAGAATAAGCAACCTTAGGGATAATAATAGTGAACCAAACTCAATTGTAAATGAACTTGAATGCGAGGAAATACCCAAATGCCAGTAAAGCTTTAAACAATTTAGACGAAGGGTAAATCAACTCATTAGGTGAAATTCACGAGGAAGTTACAATAACAAATAGAAACTGTTAGTAATAATTTAAAGTTATAGTACAATTTTGACAGGTGAGTTTACTGGGAGAGCGAATCGGATAAAAATCTATTCCTTAGGGGTAAAACAAAGTCATAAAACTATGTAAACCTGATTGCCCAAAAATAAAATGAATTCCTAGTTAGCTATATTAGTTGCAATCAATTTCAACGAATAAATCCATTTAATGTCGTAGAAAATTTAATAAGGCTTAATTTAATGGAATTAATAGTTACTACCCTTAACTTCCTCCCATTTTCTACAGTAAACGAGTAATAATCATTCGAACCATCAACCTAATTCAGAAAAAATCAATGAAATAAAATCATAATGATCATAAATTGTTAATAAGTTGCGGCCAAAAATCGAATAAACATTAGATAAACAATTCATGAATTACAATCGAACATAAGTAGCCTCGGTAATCCACTGATTAGGATCATCCATTTGTAGTAAAGAACCCATAGACCAGTTAGTACACCAAAATTGCTGAGCGATTTAAATCACGGGGATTTCCACGACACTCGAAATATTCAAATAAAATGAAAAGACACAATTATATATTACAACCAATAGATCAGGAGAATGCAAATCTGTCTTACGATCGACCAACATAGACGTGAGCTGAGATAACTTTCAACCGCTGGTAAATAAAAATATCCAAACGATACGGGAAATCCATAGTAGTAGCGCGTAAGTGACACTAAAAATTTAACAGATAAGGCATAAGAAGCGATTAAAACAATAACTTACCCTAGTTAGTCTGACCAAGCTTCATAATTGAAAACTCTAAGATAGCACTGAACAATAAATTGGTCGAATGAGAAATATAGATCAATAAACGTAGACTGAATATATTATCATTAAATCGGTCAGATCGTGTAATCGAATTACAGTGGACCTAATAGACGTCGGGGCGGGTGTGCATCTCCGTCATCCGAAACAGGCACTGATGTAAATTAATTGAATTCCAAAGTGATCGGATGGCACGAAATTCCGAATTCTGTTTTATGAGCTAGAATAATTTGCATTGCATATTTTATAAATAAACGAACGCAATTCCGTCATGTGAAACATACCTTAGTAATTAAAGTTAACATTATTCGCAATATAGGTTTAGTATTTTTTCAATTAATATCACTTTTATTATTTAATCTATTAGCCCATTGATAATTTCATTTAATATCACATTTATTATTTAATCTATTAACCCATTGGTAATTTCATTTGATATCACATTTATTATTTAATCTATTAACCCATTGGTAATTTCATTTAATATCACATTTATTATTTAATCTATTAGCCCATTGGAATTCTTAATTAATATCACATTTATTATTTAATCTATTAGCCCAAATTTAGTATAAAGTACATATTGAAAACATAGTTTTATTAAGAAAGGTGCACGGTCAAGCCCATCTAGATAGGAGACACGAATTTAGGTTGATCAATTCAGATACTTTGAGGGCACAAAATGTCAACGAATGAATGGAAACCCCCCGTGACTCCTAACACTAATGTTAACGTCAATTCTAAGATAGATCCAACGATAAGTTCCGCCCAATATTGACAAATGACAGTACGTGGTCGAACGCGGGTTACTACTCGTCCAACAACATAATAATGAACGATGCAGAAGTCCAATAGTCATCCCTTAGCCCTTAGCGAGTCAGATAGTAAATCACGCGCACAATTTAGATAATCCGCTTTATTTCTTTCTTTTATCATAAGCCAGGAACTGATCATAATACATTACTTTCAGTTAAACATGTCTCAAAAATGGACCGACACCAGCTCGACCGACACACCATCCAGGAAGGAGTCACCCAGGAGAACAGGAACGATCGGAAAAATTCGTCGGCAATGGCCGTACCCTGCCCCTCGAAGAACACCGGCTCTAAATAACGACCCTGAGGAACCCAATAGGCAGCAGTACCCCGCCGCAGAGATATTCGCTAACGCGCAGGACCTCCTCACCCAGTGGGAGCGGGTGCAGGAGCGGGTGGACTTGCAAGTAGTCAAGGCAAGGATGTACCTTGCAAACGTGTTGGATGACATCCTTGCCGGGCGGATAGCCGTCGCCCATCCACCTCGTCCGGTTCGGGATACCAGGCGACCCTACACGGTGGAAGCCCTCAAGAAGAGCCTAGAACGGTACTGCCCGGACGATTGAACTAACAGACAATTGATGTAGTGATTAGATAATAATTGTAATTAGAACTACGTGTGTTTTCTTCTTGTATCACAAAAAATGAACTCTCGATTTGTTTGAAAAATTTTAAACATCTAGACCAATCATAAATTGACGTGTAACAACCCATCTAATTTCAGTAATGTCCTCTCTACGGATCCTACAGACGGAACTAGATCGTGCGAGGCAGGCGAATGCAGAATTACTTGGCCAGGTCCTGCAATTGACTCGCGAGATGCAGCAGGTCAAAGCGACTTGTTTAGACCCCAAACGGACAAAAATCCTGTATCAACGACTCACCGCAGCTCAAAAAGGCTGGGCCGAAGAACGCCAGCTCAATCGGAGTCTGCGTACTCAGGTTCGGGGACTCGAAGTCGCACTAGCCGTATGCCGAGAAGGTGAAGCGGTAACTTACCCGCTCATCTTCGCCCCTACCCAAATGCCGCAGACAGCTACCAAGTCAGCAGAACAACCCATCACCACCAACAATCGTCGACCGGGACGTAAGGAGCGTGCCCGACGTCGAGCAACCCAACTTCCAAATGTCAAACAGTAGATATTCCACATGTGATTGATTTAAATAGAGTAGTTTAGCCTTAAGTCGTTTTCTTTTGAAATTGCATACCAATACGGTCACAAGTAACCCTATTACGTCTCAGTTTTCCCCAGTCAATTAAGCACTAATCATGAACAATTATGAGGGACAGAGCAAAGCGAGCGTAAGTCTTCTATCAACAGCTCGTGAACCCGAGGGTTGTCCGAGCAACTATAGTACTAGCCAATGGTACTCAATTTTTGCGGATAATCCACCACTTGAACACATTACCAACGTTGCTTAGCAACGGGTGCCAAGTGGGTAAGTATCATTTTGTATGGCGTTACCAGGGTCGCCAGGAAGATAAGCAAGAGTTGAAACCCTGTAACCCACCAATTGTCAGAAGGATGTATTATAGATGGATTATGTAGTTGGATTATTCGTTTTAAACATTTTATTGATTTAATTAATAATTATTATTTATTTAAAACGTTTATATTTATTTAAAAACAATTTTTTAAAACGTTTGTTTTCATTAAAAAGCCGTATTTCATATTTGAAAATGAGCATGTTTCAAATCACTTTTTTGACATTTTAGTATGTATTTAGTGTAATGCTGCACTTATATCGTATGAGAAACAGTTATTAAAAAGGAGGCCATGAAAAGCTAAAATTAGTATAAGATTATGTTGAAAAAATACAAAATTTAAGATATGACGTCACAGGGCTTTGACACCTGATTCCCTCGTCACACATCGTCACATATGTGTGATCCCTCTCCCCTTGGTTCGTGACGTCATTTATTGACGGCCCCCTAAAAAGTGGTTTAATTTATTTTAATTTAATTATATAATTTAAATTTATTAAATTTTATCAAATTATTTATTTTTATAATTTTATTTAACTACTGTATTTCATTATATTTCATTTATTTATTTTATTATTTTCTTTAATTATTTTCTTTATTACATTTTATTTTAATTTCGTTATTTTTTGCATATTTATATTAATTTTTTAATTTTATTTATTTAATTATTTAATTCATTTATTGCATTTTATAACTTTAATTTTTTATTATATTTTCTATTCTTTTGATTATTCTATGTTATTATTTTTAATTAATCAGTTGTTTAATTTATTTTTACTTAATTATATTATAAGGACTTTTTTGTTACATCACTTAATTATATAATTTTTATTATTAGATTTTATTTAACTATTTATTTTAATTATTTATTTTGATTATTGTATTTAATTATTTTCTTTAATTATTTCTTTAATTATTTATTTAATTATTTTTTTATTTATATTATGTAATTGTAGTGCCTGTAACATTTTATTTTTACCTTATTTTTACTAAATTTTAATTATTTAAAATTAAATTATGAATGCGTTATTAAAAATAACAAATATTTAATAAATATGACACCAAACCGAGTGAATTCTAAAAACACCCACTCTATTTCTGATTGAGGAATCGATCGAGATTAGTTACTGACAAATAGTGATAATTTGAATCTAAATTTAGTTTTTTATTTTCATAATTAAATAAATATTACCTCCTTTAATGAATAGAAGATATATAAGAACCGGTTGAAGTACTTCTATTCAGATCTTGAAAATATCATTAGACTTTTATTTAATTGAATCTTTTATATATTGCAGAATGTTGATTGCAATATTAGGATTCATTGATTCTCATTGACTGACTTTCAATAATATACCAGAGACATCTATTGTAACCATTGTAACCTTCAATACTCGATGAATTCTCCATCCGAATTCACCATTTTTTGAGCTCACTATCATCTTTAGTAAACTCAACACAAAGCCAAAATTGTACTTTTGTGGTACCCATCTGTTCGATAACATTATTGATTTATTTGATGAGATATTCTGGAACGACAAAGTCTGGTTAATTATTTGGTGATACATCACTCATCATTTCAATACGAGTATCCCACAAGTCAGTCTCTCGGTGGGCTTGCACATTAAAACCGTCGAAAACCTGAAAAATAATGAATTTAAGATTATGTAATACAGAAAAGAAGATGATTACATATGCTTCCAAACCAAGCTTTCAAAGAAGTATCAAAATTGCTGATGATTAAATTCCTACTATATTAAATTCTGGCTCAATATTTTTAGATAGAACTAGTTATATTAGTCAAAAGGTTTTGGATTTATCTAAATAAAGACTGTATGAGCTTCAGTATAAGGATTTGGAAAAGTATCATACAAAGTTTAATTACAGTATCAACTATGTTGCTGGTAATAGCGATTCTTTCTTCTTCAAAATAAAGAATTGTGAATTAGATTTTCTTTTGACTGAAAACTTTAAATTCTTCTTTAAATCAGAGTCGATGAAAATTCTTGAAATATTTTGGGTTTTGAGAACAATGTTTTATTAATATATTTTATATTTCTATGCAAAAAATCACGAAAAAATTGTCTAGTAAAATAATGATGTTTGTGAGAAATTCTGTTATATTACAAAATTATTGCAGAAGGGTTTTATGAATTTTATTTGTATTTATTTACATTTAAATGATAATTTATTTCAATAAAAGACATTTGGAATTTCGAGTTTGTTTGAACTAATCATAAATTCAATATGAATTCCAGAACGAGTGATTACAACGACTTTTTTGATTCACTTGAAGAATTGCCAGATAATCCCCAAAACATGGAATTCATTATTGAAATCGCGACTCGCTACAAAAACCATCCGGATTATGGGCCTAAATTCACGGACTTATTAATCGACTATGTCTACAAGGTACAATTGTTTTTCATTAATGTTATTATCTATGAATATTTTTGTGAATTAGTTATTGTTAAAAATGGTTAGTAGAAAGGGGGGCAGAAGACAACTGTTTCTTCGGGTTTTTAGTAAAAAGTTTAAATATACCAAATAAAAAATATAAATTTGTATGACATGTTTAATGTATTGTATTGAAATACATTTAACTTTTAAATTATTTAGGACTAGCATTTAAAAAATAAAAGATTTTCCTGTTAATACTATTAACTGCTTAATGCACCATAATTTTTATTAATTGGAGTAAAATCAATTTTTTACTGGAGTAAAATGATAACTTATGTTACTGTTAATTGTTTTTATATCAGATAAAATGTTTTGTTAAAATCTTAATTTCGTATATTAAAACACAGCACAACACAAAGTTGAACTTTGCAATCACTGCATTAATTCCTCGTTTTCTTTCTTATTTTCCTCATTGCTGTATTTTTTCAAACCACATACTGCACAAATTTTGTATGTAGCAGCTTTATCTTTGTCGGGTATAAAATTGGAAAACTATGTTTCGCCATTAGCCATGGATGTTTTGATCAGCCTTTTATATTTTAATACCAGAATTGTCAACTATGTATTTTAAAACTTTTTCATGATATTTTCCTCCCGTTTTTGTAATTTAATAATCCTGGAAATTCTGTCTAACCGATCGAAGTCTCTCACTGTATTGTTGTAGTTCACAGCAAATTTCGGTTTCATTACTGCATTTTTTTATTGTCTTTTTTATGACCTGTATCCTTTCTGGATTACAAACAATTAATAAGAGATGTTTCGTTTTAGTTATGCCACTTCATAATCATAACCTTATTTTGAAATGATAAAGATTCATTTTTTATAGGTTTTTGAATATTTTTATGGCAATCTTTCTGGTTTGATCGTAGAGTACCATAAGTATCAGCCTTTTTAGAAGTTAGAAAATCAACTAGTTGTGTAACTTATAATAATTGTCAGTGGTTACAGAATACCCATTTTTAATAAAGAATCTGCTAATGATATAACGACTTGCAAAATCTTTCTCTCTGTTAATAATTCTCATTTCTAAAGTAAAATTAAATAATGGTTATAAATCTTAATATATTAAATTTAATGTTACACCCCCCTCGTTTACAAAGAAATATATCTTAGGTTTTGGTTTCTGGTTTCTTGGGATATCATCTAATCCTTTCGGTTTTGTTCTTTTGTATTCATTTTCTTTTACTATTGGTAAAAAATTCTCCAAATCGTTTTATTAATTCTTTACCATATAAAACAAATGTACGTTTGTTCTTGATTTATTTTACAGTGAATGGTCCAATATACTTATCAATTGCCTTACCATATTCGTTTTTAGCCATTACTCTACATCCTAATTTCACTCCTGAATTCCAGTTTATTTCTGTAATATATTTTCTTTTCATAATCATTATTTTTCTTGATCTCACTATTTTTGAATTTCTTTAATATTTTCATGCAACCGTTATAAGTAATCCATATCTGTTGACAAGGTTAAATCTTCGTGAGTTCCACAGGCTAGTAGTAATAATGGCTTCTTTCGAAATACTAATTCAAATGGAGAATTTTTTGAATTCGGTTTAACCATGAGTGCATTCAGCCTTGATCCTACGGTTTCACTCATTATTATCCCGGATTCTTTATAATATCTCTGATTGATAGGGTTTAGTTTTTAAAGCCTTACAATAACCTCTTTATTCTGTGAAATCTCAAGCGCATTTCCATCTTACTTTTTCTAATGCTTCTTCTCAAGTCTTTGATTTTAGGATGTCTATGGCACTTAACACGTGCATACTTTTAATAAGAATTGCTACTATTACCCTTTCTCGAATTTTTCCATAATTGATGCAACTCATTCTGATTCTTTTACCAAAATTAACTATACTATAATTGTGTTGCATTGTTTAACTGAATATATTTGCTAATTTTGATATTTCAGATTGTTTTACTTCAAGTAGCTTCTCTATTTCTTTCTTTCATTGTCTTTACCACAATTCACTTTTATTATAATTTCGTCAAAATATCTTAGAAAGATTTCTAATTTATCAATTAAAAGATCTACATATTCTTTGATTCTTTTAATATACTAAATTCACAATATTTTCTATTTAAATCACAAGATCACAACAACTCGTTTCTAAACTAAGATAAAATAACTATTATAAATCTTAACATAATCAATTTAATGTTAAAATAGCATATAAATTTTTATTGCAGAACGAAACCACTTTATATATATATATACGGGATTTATCTTAATCTGCCTTTGAACAATATTAAACTTTCGTCTAAGCTAATCTCTTTTGTGGCACGTATAATTTGGAAAACATTTTATTTATATTTTCATAATTCTGCTAGATCTCATTCAGTTAAGAATTTGGGTGAATTTGAGGATCGTACGTTTCATTGTTGAAAAGTAACTACTTTTTAAATGTTAATACTAACGTGACAAAACTTTCTTTCTTCTGACTTTCTAATCATTGATCCATTTAATTCTCACCTGTTGTTATTGGCGACAAGACACGGGAAGTTTTTGTTCATCATAACAGTTAGATATTTAGACTAATTATCCAAGACTTCAAAAATATTAGCTTTGAATGAACACGTGGACATTGGAAACGTGGAAGTTAGAAACGTGTGGAGACATTTGTACTTATGTTTTGCTTGGCATTAGTTGTTTGGTCGTAATTCTCTCTTTCTTCTGGGTTCGATTCAACATCACTATCGTCACTTCCGTTTTCAGATTAATGCTGGCTAATATTATTTATTTGGTTTTAAGTTTTCTAAGGTTATAGTTTGAATTATCCTAGACTCTTATCTAAATGCCTTCAAGATTATTTTACTACCCATGTTGGCCATGTAGTTGAAAATCCATTAGCGGATAAGTTCTATTTCTAGAAGTACTCATGATATTTTCGGTTTTGGGTTCTTGACTTTCGATAGAAGGTTTTACGTTTCTTTCTTTTTATCTCCTCGTCCATGTCTGTTTATTTCTACAATTCCTATTTCGATTACCTTAAAGCTATATCAAGTCAAATTAAAATTAATTTGCAAAAATCAGTTTCCATTTGGTCATCTTATCGCAAGGGTTCTTTATATGCGATCATAAATACAATTGAAATTAATTATAGCTAATTAATTGTATATTGACTCTAATATAAAAAAAATTGATAATGTTTCTAACAATTCTTTATGTTAATCGGCTTTACCCGTGATGTGATTTTACTTAAAAATAGAAATAACAACAAATATTCAAAAAAATAAAACATTTAATAATTTATAAACATAATAAAATGTTTTATACACATCGACAATAACGTTCAAATAAAGTAAATGGAAGGAGTCAGCGTCTCATTCACTTTCGCTTGCATTGATGCCCAATGGCAATGGCTTGCAACGACGCTCTTTTGATTGAACATCGT
The DNA here is from genome assembly GCA_022537955.1 of Schmidtea mediterranea. Taxonomy (NCBI): domain Eukaryota; kingdom Metazoa; phylum Platyhelminthes; order Tricladida; family Dugesiidae; genus Schmidtea; species Schmidtea mediterranea. The sequence goes on along the minus strand of CM039679.1, from coordinate 266,362,330 downwards.
TAATCATATCGATTGTCATGAGATTGGGAATTGGAGGGTGGTGCATTTCTTTCTCTACCTGCTGTTTTTATAGGCAATTGAATACTCCGAACAAGAATATAATTAAACAACTTTGTACGAACCTATAGAATAGAACGAAATATATTTCTGGAAGCAACCTAATTTTGATTTGCTATCGACAAATAGAGTTTAGATATTGGACAACTATTCCTTTCCAACTAAAATCTTATATTCTCATCGCTAAATCTAAACAGAGTAGATATCTTATCAATGTTCAAAATAATGATAATAAATCTTTCCAACGGTCTATTTTATCAGCTCTACACCCAAAAAAGATTATTCATATCAACTCTCAAAGTATGAATCTTTTGTGGATGAATTGTAATGCGGATATTTTAATCAACTGATATGTGTTCAAGTCGTCCACAAATTCTCAAATTAAAAAATTTGAGAATAAATATTTATTCCAAAGAAAAACCGAACTCTAGAAATATTATACATATAATTCCCTAATGAATCATAAAATTAAATGCAATCATCTATTAATAATAAATAATGTAAAAACATCTCATTATATTTGGATAAAAAGCTCTCAGATATTCATACGACAACAATTTTCAAAGTCATTCGATATTTTATTATACATGTGAGAGATGTTTCCATCACAAAACATCGGAGGCAAGGTATATGAAACATGAGCGACTTTGTGTTGAAAACAAACCTACATTAATAAAAATGTCTAAATGGAACTATAAATCCTGATTCAATAATTACTCGAAATTATTGAAACCATTAGCAATAATTTAGGGATTTCGAAGCTATTAATAAACCCTTGGATATTGTGGATATGTATTGAAAAAGAAAACTACTAGGATTTTTGTTTCATCTTCAATAAAGATGAGTGTGAAATTGATAAAAAATGATACACAATCAAACAAACCCAACAAATCCCACCGGCGTTATGTTAAGCAACTATATTAAATATTACGCTATGTTTATACAAATATTTACTGTTTTTTATGTTAAAGCCACTATCCTCAACATTTTGAATCTTGTGAAATTTCATACCGAGGTGAGAATGTTTTAGATCATTTCACAACAATAATTAATGATTTAGAAGCAGCTATATTTATATTGAATTTGAAACTTTCTTTTTTTGTTGTAACATCTATTATAGGTTGTAGTTGCCCTTGACTTTTATTTCTATTACAAATATTCTTGTTCAATAATTCATTTGCTTTTTCCAGTTTCTTTGATTTTAATCTATATTCATCCATTTCTATTTTTTGGTTTCGCTATTTTTCAGATTATTTTTTTATTTATTTCCTTGTGTATTTAACGTTATATAATTATATCGAATACTCCAATGTTATTTATTCAATTCTTGTTTTTCCATTAGAGTTGAAAATATATCCTTGTAGATATTATCTCTATCACATTTATTCAACTCAAAGAAAATATAAAAATTAGAATTTCCTATAATAGATCATCTCGACAAATCGAAATAGTTCCGGGATAAAAAGATACAACAACAATTCATGTGTCTTCCACGTGTGAAATAAGATTCCATTGTTTCTTAGTTTTTATCCTTGACATAATCATCAAACACAATTAAATTCCTTTGTATTTTATTTAATTCCTCACAAAGTATTATATCTGAGAATTTATTGTTCATTGCTACGGATGGAATCCATGTACCATCTTTACGGAAAGATTCATACAAGTCTGAAATCTTCATATCTATAGATATTAATCCTGATTTTTGAAAATATTCAGAATTGTTGCTTTAGACCAGAGCTTCTTAAACTTTTGTAATTCACGACCCCATTTATGATTGCGAGTTTCTTGACGACCCCATACAAATATAAAAGAAAAATAAATTTATATTTTTTTAAAATTCCTATAACATTTTCTAATTCATAGTAAATGTTATTCAAGTTATTACAATACTCTTAATAGAAATGCAGGTACAAACAATCTTTCCGAACTAGAAGATTTTATGATATATTTATCTACGATAATTGTTATTTTATCTTTATAACAATAATTTTACAAGTTAAAAAACATTTTCTGTTAAATTGTATTTTTATCTCTCGCGACCTCAGAATTTTGCTACGCGACCCCAAATGGGGTCGCGACCCATGGTTTAAGAAGCCCTGCTTTAGACCATGGGTTCTCAAGGTGTGTCCCGAAATTTTTTGAAATTTTATTGATATTTGATGTTGGATGTAAAGTTATTTGTTGATAAACAATATTAATATATTTAAAATTTAATTGTTATTTGTTGATCTAGGCGCAGAAATGCGTGGTAGTCTTTCTAAAATAAGATCATGGCTTGAAAGCTTGAGTTCGAAAAATATCGACAATAAATCTTTTTGATTTAAAATTTTATTAATTTTAAAAATATAATTAAATTTTATATCTATCATCAAAGATGTTAAAAATTTTTTTTAAGTGTTTCGAAAGAAAATTTGTATTGAATAAGTGTGTCGCAAGAAATGAAGTCTTGAAAACTCGTGCTTTAGACAATCCATTTATAAAACCATAATATAATAATTGGAATTCAGGTTGATGAATTGTTTTACTGAAAATTATTAAATTATAATCTAAAAATTTTGGTTATAATGACATTTTTAATAGTACAATACTTTTTCCTAAAAGCCTATAGTATCAGATTAGTTCCTCCAATACATAGTAACAGGGATGTAATAACGTTTCGAAAAATTACGTTCAATGAAGTCATTTTAAATCTCGATTCGTTATATAAACTTATAAATAACTTATTAACTCTTAAACTTTAGTTATATAACTTTAAATAAGGTTAAATATTATAACGAAAAATAAAGTTTTCAAAATTTTGTTTTGGAATCACATACAAGTTTAGCATTTGAAGATATAGACAGAATAAATTAAAAAATATTATAAGGACTTTTGTTTTTCACCTCTGATTTCTTTATAAGTGACATAATATTTTCTACAAAATTTGACTATGAATCAAATTTTGTGGAAAATATTATGGAAATTAAAAAATGCTTAAAAATGATTAATTAAAAATCACATTCAAATATTATAATTAAAATAAAATAAAATGTAAAAAATAAAAATACTATCCAAATCAAAAATAAGAATCGTATCAAAATCTAAACAAAATACATGAGAAATTGAAAAATGGAAATTAGAAATATTTATTTAATCGGCTTATTCCTATTATAAGCAATTAAAAAAATGAGCAATTTAAAAAAACATAAATAAAGTAAAATTTACTTACATTTCATTGAAGAAATCGTTTTTACAAAATTTTTAAAAATTTCAAACTTACTAAAAACTTTTTTCGAAACAAAAAATAACTCAAATAACCAGCCAAATATTGTTCTCTGGATCCAAATTGAATTCTCAACTTTCTATTTGCTTGGGACCAAGTATTTTCAATATTTTGGGTATGACAACAAGAATCATAGAATAATTAATAACATCCTGAATATAGTTCTTGTTAGTCTGCAAACTGCGGTACGCAGCCAAACCATCAGTAATTATTCGAGTTCCTAAGAGAATTCTGCTTCTTATAATTGCCAACAAAGTTTCTGAATTTCTTTTAGGAACAGGAACAAGAAAAAACCTACTGATCATTCTCTCAAAAGCACAAAAAACCCATTTAGAATAACTTATTTTTAAATTGCTTATTTTTTTAAAAATTGCTTTATAATAGGAATGAGCCATTTAGTATAAGTAAAAGTATATTTTCCAACATTTCTTCACCTAGATTTTCTCTTGAATAAGACAGGAAGCTCGCTCAACTGATACTTGGGTTGCGGATACACCAAGTACAAATTGTGATAATTGATATGGCTCAGGAAATTCAATTTTTTAGTTTCTCAAAACTTCAAGATGGAATTTGTATTACTAATTCGATGTACATCGTTAAAACTTTCTAACACTGCAGCTATATTGATTTCGTCGATATTTGTATAAGTATTGTTTGTTACTATGTACTTTGTAAAATAAATATTTTTAATAAATGAATCAGATTCTCAGTCTCCTCGGTTTCAGTACTAATAAATGTTTTACTTAAATGTGTTGAATCAACACTGTTGATGCCATATTTTAAATATCAATTTCAAAATTTTCTCTCATTTTTTATTAGTTATTTTAAATTTCAATTATGAATGTCACAATCTTTTTAAATGTAATTTTACTTCAAATCTGCTATCTTCAAACAATATAAACTCTAATCGGGGATCCTGATAAATTAAAGCCTTTACTATTACGTTTTCTAAAATAATTTTTTCCCTTTAATATATTTTCATAAACATACTTTCCAAATTTTTTAAAATTTTTGAAGTAGCCAGTCTGCATTTAAACCATTCAGCACAAAAGTCAGTAATTGTCAATTGCTGAAGTTGAAATCTCCATTATTTCTTCTGCCTTTTCCCAAAGACGAGATTGTAAATAAAAGTCACTATTAGTGGAAGCTAAGTCCTAATACTGGCTTTGCATTTTAATAGTTTTTCTACCATATAATAAGTCTAAAGGTGGAATCAACATTTTTTTATTTTTTCAAAAGTTCATGGTCGCTGGTGTTCTTAGTTTTTAACAAATTTACCTATGTTATTCAAACTATTTTTGTGGCTTTTTAAACTGTCATGGACAGCAAGTTGCGATGTATGAGCTCCACACCCTAAACATTGGATTTACACACCCATATTAGTTGTTTTTTTATCACATATTTTCGGTAAATTATCAATTTCTATTGCATGTAAATTTATATTTACTAGTATTTCTTCCACAACCTGAACGTGTAATTATCATCATTTTCGGTTTCTGTTTCAGATTCGTTTCGGCTATTTTTATTTTCTGTTGTATCATTTTAATCAACAAAACTATGCAAAATTACACAATCAGTTCTTCATTTGGATCTTCTAAATCGACCAATTCTTTAAGTATACGCCCTGCTCTTTACATATTTGCACTATTATCACTGGTTATACTATAAATAATTTTTGAACTTATTTCAAAGTTTTTCAAAATTTCTACAACTTTAGAAGTTAGATAATCTCCAGTGTGTTTCTGATTTAGTTCTTTCATGGCTAATGTTCGAACATCAATTTTTGAATCCTGTACTAACTGAATGTTATCGGTAACAAAATAAATGAAGTAGTTTTCATAATATATTTATCTTTAATTTATTTTATAATTCTGGTATTTATTAATAATTTTAAAAATCTTAGTTTAATAAATAAATATCACTATATAAAAATATATAAAACAATATATATCCTAATTTTTCATAGATAGTCCGCGGACTATCTATGAAAAAAGTGAAGTTTGGAAAAATAATTGCAGCGACTTATACATGAATTGCGACTTATCTATAGAAATCAAATTTTATTTCAACATTCAAAATACAAATGAAACTAAATATATTTTACAAAATCTGAAAAATAATTTTAATTAAAACCGTTGAAGTCTTCATCAGATTCAGTGTTGAAATCATCTATTAAATTAGATAAATCCAAGTTTTCAGGTACTTCTAAATCAGATTCAATTTCAGTCAACTTGCCATCAAATTCTTCTGTAGGATAGTTACAGATCATTGACTTCTTGAAACCATTTTTAATACAATCAACAGATATTTCGTTCCAACTCTCGACTATCCATTGACAGACTTGACTATAAGACGCACGTCTAGTTTTACCTGATTTAGTGCAGTTATGAAATCTATCGATCATCCATTTGTCCCATTTGTTACGAATTTTACTCTTTAATGATTTGTTTACACTTAAATCTAATGGTTGCAATTTCTTAGTGAGGCCGCTGGGAATGACAGCAGTTTTTGAATATTGTTTTACAGTTTTTCATTTCATCGGTTATATGACTACGTGCCGAATCAAATATTAATAATGAAGTAGAGTTGAAAAAAGCATTTGATCTTTTGCGCCATACTTTATCCAACCATTTTGTGAACATTTCGTGGTTCATCCAACCTTTTTCATTCACTTCCACAACTATTCCTTTTCTCGACATTTAGATGAATAAATAAAATATATGAAAAATATAATTTAATTTAAATTCAATGTAAATATATAAGTAAACAACTCTGTAATAGATTTAAACAAAAATTACGAGTTTTATTTGTGCGGACTATACATGAGGTGCGGGCTACTTATGAAAACTCTTTTCGTTTAAAAATTTTCAAAATTTTAATTGTGCGGACTATCTATGAAAAATTAGGGTAATAACAACATATTGTTGGGCTATAAGCCACCATTAAAACAAAATAAAATGACTATGAAAAGTCATATTGAAAAATTATGAGAATGGCTATTACAACATAAGCACGCACCGCAAACAGAAATTAAAAATATAATTAAAAACATTAAATAAAACAAAATAAAAAATAACATAATTAAGTAAAACATATAATTAATAAATTCCGCATGCAATATACATGGAAAAATAAAGTAAAAATATAAAACCGCCAAAACCTTGCAAAAGAAGGTTTAGAAAATACATAAGCGGAAGCGGCGACCAAAAATTTAAATATCAAAGGGGTAAAAAGAGAAACAACCAAAAAGAATGGTTAAAAACAATAAAAAATAAAGATTTGCTAAATATTAAGAAAATAATATCAAAAAATAGAGAAAAATAAGGAGAAAAATAAAAAGATTTAAAATAAAAATTAAAACAATAAAAACCCCGAAAAAAGGCTCAAAATACTCTGATTGGTCGCACACACGCACGAAAACAGTATAAATACAATAGCCATTGTCACAATTATTAACCTTTAAAAATTTATAAAATTTCATTTTTGATTTGAAACTTTGAACTTTAACTGTAAGTACTTTGGTTTATTTTTGTTTTTGTATGAAATATATTTTTGAAATTTTATATTAATTCTTTTTTTCATTATCATGGATGGCCGCGATACTTTTTAGTATCTGCGACAGGTCCCCCTAAATTCAATTGTATATATCTATAATGCTAATCGTGGAGAATGGCAAAGTAAACATTCAATTCCGGCCGTTAATTTGGCAGGACGTTGATGTATTGCTTGGTCACAATCCACCCTTCGGTGTCTGCCTAGTCTGGTCAGGCCTCGTTTGCACTGATCACGGGGTAGGACACCGTCGTAATTCACCGTGGTGGCCATTTTCAATGTTGGTCGGAGCGGTATGAGTAAAATGCGGGTAGATCGCCATACCTAGGGGGTTGACATTTGTAAGATGTCTAAGTAGGGATGTAACATTTGTTTTTTAAACGCCTGTCGAGAAATCGATTATAACAAAGGGGACGACTAGGGTTAAGTATAGGAATAAATGTATAACGCAATAGACCGAAAACGAATTCAACGAAACAAAAAGAATAAAAAAAATTTTTAACGTAAATCGCATGATGACCAGAGCATCAATATTTTTCATTTTTCTTTTGTACAGAATTCTTGTCAGTAGATCAACAATAGATATTTACACGAAAACCGGCATCGTAAAAATTAATATGAAATATGAGTTTGGTGCAGGATTGTGTGATGTGACGTGCTAATTAATTATTTCTTTTATTATCTTTATTATTAAATTGATAAAAATTTTTTTAATACTAAATTATTCCCCTTCAGTTTCTTTTATTTTTGTTTTTTAAGAAAATCTTTGACAACATGCAGGCCGGATATAAAATCCCAAAACTAACATCACAGGAATCTGGAAAACCCAACAATAATGATAACACCCACCAAGAATGTCAGAGAAAATATGCCCAGTTGGTCGCAGAACACGAACGCACGCTCGGTACGTGATTCGCCCCCGAGGCTGTGAAAGCCCTCCACAACCAAATCCACCGACTTACCAGATGCCGAGAAGACTTGATCGCGGAAAGTCGAGCGCAGCGAATCATCATCAACAATCAGAGCGCCGTCTTGGTAGCTTCTTTTAATGAAGACGAACTGACAAAACGATTAGCCGGCCGGGATTTGGCAATAAAGCTGAACCTAATTCCAGCAAATCATATAACTGGAAAAGGCACAACTGGTCCTCCCCAAACACCGAAGACCAGCAAGAAGCATAACCCCAGCAAAAATCGGCGTCGCCGCGAACGACGTCGGGCTGAGGGGTTTCTCTATTAAAAAACGCAGCTCAAACTCTGGAAGAAGCGGCCATGCTAGTTGCAGAACAACAATCGCAATTGGCCAAATCTGCCGAAAAACCGCTAGAAATGAAAAAAGTTGAAGAATATACAACCGAAATCTGCGCCGGTGAAACGGACGAGTTGCGAATTCAGATGAAGATTTCCTCCAAGTCAACTAACACTCCGGAAACCGACTCGAATCGCAAGTCCTCCACTTCTATCGGTTATTGGACGAACGATTTTGGGGATGAGCTCTGCCACTCAGTTCCCCAGGTCGGATCTAACGAACTGAAGATTAGCCGAAAGCGAATCTTTCCCGTCGATATTGACGAATGAAACTGGATCCTGTAGAAAACGGAATTGCATCTTGCCATAACAATTTAAATCAATTTATATTGTGATTATATTTTATTATTTACCTTTAATTATTGTTTTCTCCTTTTGTAAATATCATCATCGTGAAATAGAATTTTCTTTTGTTATTATTCGTTAAATTTCTTAATTAATTTCGATATGTCTGAGAATATATGAGAAAAGGATGTATGGAGGCTTGCCTGAGTATAAAGTAAGATTGATGAAGTTCGATGCATGTGAATAGCATGACTGAAAAGCGGTATTTAACTTGAAATACTGAAAATGGAAATAATTATAATTATTGTAAAAATGATTTTTAAGCTTTTAAACAGAGTATGTTGGAAATGAAAGAATAAAAATGAATAAAAAGAAAATTGTAAATATTAGGAGGATTTATTTTCTTTTAAAAGCGATCAGGAAATTTGCTTAAACTTAAAACAGCTGATTTAACAGCGATTACAATTAATTATATGATAATTTAAATTTTCGCCAATTACTTAAGGAAAAGATTTTCCAAATTAAAACAAAATTCGAGGTTACCAATATTGTTTCGAAATTTTAATAATTAATTCAGAGGTAAATCGGAAATTTTAGATAATATAAGGATTAGAATTTTCCAAAAGTTATAAATCCAATTTTTCTTTGGAAAATGTCCTATATTTTAGAAGTTAAAATTAATTTATTAATTATTTAAATTTAATGTTAATCAAATTTAACGGACCAAAAATAGATAAGCAGCCAGGTCGCAAAGGAGTACATTTCCGGCAGTAAGGTGTGCTAAGACTCGCCAATAAATTAAATGAGACTTTAAAGGAATTCTGATTCGGACGTATACGTATAATCGATGATAACAGATGGGAAAGTGTGTGCCAATATCGAGGGAAATAGATAAATGAAATAGACGTAAGTCCTTCTATCGGCCGTCAGGAACCGAAAGCGAGATTATCACAAGGAGTAGTCTTGGAAATGGGGCTCACCTGCTTGTGGACTCTCGGCTACTGTATACAGTACCAACATGGGCTCGCTCATGGGTATACAGTGGTTATGTACAAATTGTGGGGCGTCTGGGGAAGATAAGAATTACCCTAGCAGAGGCAAGAGTTGATTAAAGGAATAGATAAAAATAAGTGAGAGCAGGTTAAAACAAAAAATAATTCTACCCAGTACGCCAACAATATAATAAAATCCGATATTGGACAGCGAGAATAAATTAAAATAACTTTATGGAATAACCATACAAAACGTTATTCGTTACTGTTGATATAAAATGTTATAAATGTAATCGTTAAGTTTTTGACAAAAAAGGGAAAATTAAACGTTATTTAAACGCTATCTGGTATTTTTATGTTAAGTTTTACATCTCTGCACCGTAATAATTCGTTATTGCCTTCGATTGATTCTTGATGAGTACTAAGTCGTGTGTACTCGTACCAAAACCTGTTTTAGACTCTATGAATTTAGTTTCAGCGTTCATTTTATTTGTTTCAGCTTCAACTATATTTCGTTCCACATGAATTTTATTTCCTTCTTTCATGTTTTTAACACAATTTAAAATTCCAGCTGCTGTGCCTGCTGTAGCAGATACTCAATCTGAAAATAAAAGGTAATAAAATTGCCAAAGGTAAGATTTCTCCGTGTTATTTCCAGAGCTTTGATTTCATCTTTTGAGACCAATGCTTTCCTCCCTTTGAATTTAATAAATTTCGGCTCATTGGAATCATCAACTAGGGCTGTGAAGTCGGAGTTGGAGTCAATAAAAATGAGCGACTGACCATTTTTTCTATGAAATGCATATTTTTAATTACGAAATTTATATAATTTTAATTGCATAATAATGAATGTGTATAACGTATGAATATTAAATGTGTATGTGTCATGAGTTGCATCGATACAGTGAGTCACCAAAATCCACAAAATCCAATGCATACAAGTCAACGCAAAAACTATTGGTTTCCTTTTTATGTCGAAAAGCGAGATATGCTACATTTTTCATTTTTTACTTAAAATGCATGCTTTTGTTTGTTCGGCAAAATTCACGCATTTTTTTCATATTTTTTTTTTTTTTTTTTTTTTTTTTTTTTTTTTTTTTTTTTTTTTTTTTTTTTTTTTTTTTTTTTTTTTTTTTTTCGCATTTTTTCAGTCATTGTTTTGCATCAATTGCATCTGTGTGATTGTGTAATATATACAAAATTAAGCTTTTTGGAATCGGAGTCGGAGTCGTCTTATTAGCCCTGGAATCAACAATAGATTTTAGTTTGGATTGAAAGTCCATTTTTATTCCTATAAAATGGTTATTGAATTCAAATTAGAAAAGAAAGAAAAGTCAAGGAATATTCTTGAATCCATATAAAGTAGAAGAATTAATTAAAGAATTATTGACTAAAAAGATGGATGTTACAAAAACTGATTTTCTTAGGGCATTAAATACAAAATCTGAGGAAAGTAGGAAAGATTGATGATCCTAAAAACTAGTCTTTTGTAATTCTCTTTAGTTGAATTTTCCTAATATTTCTTCTCCTTTCAAATCAATTAGCTTACAAGTAATAGGTTTTCTAGTATAAATATTCTTTTACTCCATAAATGTGTTACACCTTATTCAAATTTATTTTTCTATTTAAATATTCTTACTTGATCGCCAATATTAAATTTTTGTTTTTGAACTAGATCGTCATTAGCACTAATGTTTTCGTACGTAATTTTTTATAATTAAATCATGATTGCTACTTGCTTCAATTGGATATGTTTTTATCCTTCTATTAATTTTATTATTATAAAAATAAACGAAATCATCAAAAACATCAAACCAAATTCTATTTTCTTGTTCTGTAAACTTTTTATACATTAAATTTTTAAGTATTCCATTGAATAGTTCTACAATAGAATTGTGTTATAGCCCTTGAGATCGTTCATCTGGTTGATTAAATGTTGAATGAATATATGATAATATCATTTTCTTGTAAAGGTGTTGGAATATTTTGTTGTAAAATTCATTACCATAATCAACATATAAAATTAATTAGGAATTCTATTTCGATTTAATTCTAGTAATTTATCAAAAGCGTCTTTTATTGTTTCACCTTGTTTATTTAAAAATGGAATAGCCTAAACGTATCGAGTATACAAATAAATGATGGTTAGGATATATCTATAATTTTTTTTATTTTTAGGATTTACTGCTTCAATTAAATTTGCAGATCAAAAATCATCTTTGTTAAAGACTTTAATTTCTAAATATTTTTTATTGTGATATTCTTTGTGCAGCTCGTCTTTCAGTCGCAATTCATTTCCCAAGACAGTCACTCCCCCAAACGCTATTAATCCACCTAACACAATCAGGCCTTGCCCTCCTTCTAAAGTTATCGTTGCTTTTATTGCCGTTTTACCAATTGGTCTTGAAAATCTCTCTCTAAAAGTTGGATCTTAAATATTATTGAGGTCTTGAATCAAATCTATATCAGCGTTCTGTCTTGCAAGAATATTTCCTTGTCGATATGCAAAATAACATGTTTTAAAGCTGCTTCATCAACACGATTTATTGTTACTTCTTTTTGTTTAGGATTATCGTTTTTACCGAGTCTAATGTCTAATCTAACCCGGTCGAAGATACTGAAAAGAAGGATGAACATGTTCTCATGGATATTTCGACCATGGGAAATCTGGTAATTTAGAACTCAGGGTTTGTAAACCATATGAACTACTTTCTGTGTTTTTCGGTTTTTGATTGTTCTGATTTATACGAATTGGAAAGATATTAAGATTTACAATAATATTGTTCCATATTTTTTAATGTGAATTTTTAAAATTTTCCGGATTTTTGTAGTAACTCTCGTATATTAAAAAATAAGACAAGTCTAAGAACCCACTAAATCATCACATTTACAAGCCAACAAATCGTCAAATTGCCAAATCCGGAAATAAAGAAATTGATAAATAGAGAAAGAGTAGCCTGAATAAGCAGCAAGAAGAAATCCAGTTTTCGAGAAGTCCACAAGTCACTGGGAAATAATAGAGGAAGAATTATTCAAGAACAATGAAAGAATTTTTCTAGAATGATGAAATAACATATTCCATAATAGTGTTCAAACTATTAATCTCCAGATCAACCACTGCAGTATTCCGAGAGAAATCGAGAAATAGGCAAATCAACAAATTGATAAATAGATAAGTAGCAACTATGGTGGGAAATTCAGCTTGACTACCTATCATCATTATTGACAACACCTTTTCTCTTGCATATCGGTATATAAACAACAAAAACATCATATACAAGAAATAACATTTGAGAAAACTGGAAAAGCAACCTCAAATTAATTATTTTATATAAACAAATATATCAACATTAGTTATTAAATTTAATATGTGGGTCAAATTAAACATCTGTAATCATATATTTCGTAAATACTGTATTGAAAACCCCAAAAGAAATCAAAAATATGTCCTACTTGCAAATTGGATAAAATAATATAAACTAAAAAATATTGCTTTTATAAAAATGATAAACTTAATTTAAAAAAAATTATAAATTATTTTATTTTACTTAAAGTTAATCTTAATAAAAAAATATTTACATAAACAATAGATAACATAGATGTCTATTCTACTACTGATGATAAATTTTAAAAGGATTAAAATTATATAGCCTCTTCTAAAGCGACATGTTGTGTGGAAAACACAATATCCAACTTTGAAATTGAAAATTCATTAACTCTATAGCAGCCAAGTTGTTTTTAGTAAATGTCCAGATTTCAACAATAACACTTCAAAAACATCAAAAAATAATTCTAAAACTTTCAAAACAAGACAACTTATGATTAGATTCATCCGTCCTGCATCAAGTTGCACCAATGAGCTATAAATTGAATTGAATGTGTGCGTTTTATTCAACGTGGACGCGTTTTAACATGACTGCTTGTGGATAATGTTTGATTTTTTATTTCATTTACAATTCATAAAGAAGCTGTGAAGAAATGGTTCGAATTTGATGATACCGTGAATTAGTGTGGAGCAGCCTATTAATAAAAAAAGATAAACCGAGCTTTCATTGCTGTTGAAATGATTATTTAAAAAACTGTGATATGTATATGTGCGGAGGTAAAGCTGTCAATATTCTACATGTGCAAGGTATTTTTTATGGAATTTGGCGATAAATATTTACCTGAGCAAATGAATTTGTAATTTGAAAATATGCCTCAATGATAAATTGACTAAAGAGCTGCTCTACTCTGTCAATCTCAACCGTTCATCTTAAATCAAAGATCTCATCGATGCAATTTCAAAGCAAATCGCTACTCTTCATAAAATTACAAACTTCCAATACAGAGTAATCTCATGAGTCAAATAAATATCTTTTTTACAGGTGCATAGTAAATGTGAACTCTTGTGACATGTCTGTAGATTCATAATGATGCATTCTTTTTAGTTAGTTTTAACTCTCCTTATAATAAGTTTAAACTTAACTCAATATTAACTAGATTAAATGTTGTGATTGATCTTACTCCATGTTCTTTTAAGAATTGCTTTATCTGCATTACAACTATACATATACAAAATTTGTTATTTAATATTTTTTAAACTTGTAAATATAAATACATTGATATATTTTCAACCTTGAAGTTGATAAGATTATCATTCTGAATAACTAATCTTTTTATAATATTGCTAATCTACTTTCTGGTATTTTAAGTAAGTTCATTCATTCAATCAGTTTGTAGCTAAAGGAATCATTCCATATTGAACAAATTGATATCGGACACATTGCTTATATTAACTTATTTTTTCAACTATAAGACTTCCAGTTGGGTATGTAATATCAGGTATAAAACCTGGCACATTTGCTAACTATTTGTAAAATCTTTTTTAAAGCACATCTATGAAGACTTATTTTGTTTCTATCCTAATATCTTCACCTGATTTGAATGTCATTTTGGAAACATTTCAGTATCTGTCGCCCGAGTTTTAAAATAAAAAATATAAATCAATAATTTCCCACTCTGTTGATCCGTAATCTTGAGTCTCCGTGGAAATGACGATATCAGGCGTCCCACTAATCCTGACAACGCCTTTTTGAATCTTACCGTCCGGAGTTTATGAACGACTGATCGACATTTTCCGGGCTCCCCAACCCTAAAATAAAATAACTATAATTTTCACAAAAAGATCGTCGGTAGAACATACAGGTTTTAGAAATAAAATTATCATTCATACTAAATCATCTATACTTTATTTGATTAGTGTTCTATTTCATTTCCCTCACTATAGTTCACCTAATCAATAACTATCTTCATTAGGATGCATTTTCTTCTGTCGGATTAGATGTGTAGCTGCACGGATCTGGTAAGCGCGTACGTTGGATGAAGGTATCAGGCTTAGAATCAAAATTGGTTCTAATCGCATTAATTTTGAATCCTGTGACACCATTCACGTCATCGCTGATTTGGAGATTGAAATTAATGTTTGGCTGCTTCTCGATTAGTCGACCCTCAAGTTTCGTGTTTGATGATCCACCAGATTTTGGCATTTTTCAAACAGAGATTTTAGTTCATCATCTATTATAGCTTCCGAAGAGTTTATTACCGATGTTTAGAGTTGCTTGCTTCTTCCCCATCGACGATATTCCCTCAGGACCGCCTGACTGGGTCGTGAGCACCTCGATCTCAGTGTTTGATGTCCCAAAGCTGGTCATTTATATATTAATTCACAACACATACAATTCCAAGTATAAATACCAACAAATTATTTAATTTTACCTAACAAAACTGACATTATCAAAGAGTGGTAAATTTGAATCAAATTAATTATCATTTAGAGTTATGTAACTGTATAATAAAGAATTAATTAGAAAAGAAAGTTTAGTATAATATCAATATTCATTTATCAGAAATGAAGAATCTGGCTTTTAACTCTGGAGATCTACTGGTAAATATTATAATAAACTCCTTGCCAACAGAAATTACAGCTGAAGTTAGACGATAAGGATCAATCGACGCAATCGGTGACATCGTTTCACGATGGAATTTAGTACAAAGACATCAGTCTGTTTTTGCAGTGAAAACCAAGAATATGCAATGCTTCATTTGCAAAATGGTTTTCTTTATTTCCTGTAATGCAAAAGAATAAGAGCAAAATACGTCCAGTATTTGACTTTAAAGCTTTAAATCATTATCTAGACGTTTATAGCGACGAAGCAGTAGTATGTAATGAAACCATGCGAGAGTGGAGAAAGAAAGGAAACAAAATAGCAATTGTAGATCTATCTGATGCATACATCCAAATCAGTGTTGATGAGAGTATGTGGAAGTACCAATGACGCATTATAAATGGCGATACGTATTGACAATATTGGGTTTTGGAATTAATATCGCCCCAGGTATCATGACAGAGATAGTTAATCATGTGTTGGGTGTGTAAATGACAGAATAAAACAAGGAACCAGTGCGTATATAGATGATATCTTTATCGACGAAGAAGCGGTTCCAGTTGAAGAAGTAAAAGCCTGGTTAAGTAAATTTAACTTAATGACGAAAGAAATTGAACGTCCATCATCAACAAAAGCTCTAAGAATACTTAGTCTCTCAGTATTTATTGAAGACAACGAATTAAAATGGAACCGTGCCAATGCCATTCGTTATGAATTCGAAGATTATATAATGAATAGACGAGAACTGTATTCATTATGCGGTCAATTAACCGGAATTCTGCCCGTAGCAGGCTGGTTACGGCCAGCGTGCTCGAATCTTAAACTATTAAGTGAAGGAGAATGGAACTAACCAATTGATGCACAATTATTAGATAAAGTAAACTGGTTAATGAAGGAAGTCGAAAAGAACGATCCGGTTCAAGGCAAATGGAAAGCACCAATGGAAAACGGAAACATTTTATAGTGTGATGCCAGCTCTATTGCCATTGGAGCAGCTTTGGAAATCGATGGAAATATTATGGAAAACTCATGCTGGTTGAGAAAACAAAAGGATGTTAGGCACATTAATCTGTGCGAACTTGAGGCGATCGTCAAAAGCATTAATTTATGCATCAAGTGGAATTTAAATTTTGTAAAAATAATGTGGGATAAAAATCTGTGGTAAGCTGGGTGCATAATGCCTTAAAATCCTAGAGAAAGATTACAACGAAAGCTTCTGCAGAAATGTTATTAAAATGAAGACTCAGTATCATCAAAGAACTAATTACTGAATATGAAATTAAAGCCGAAATAGAATACGTTCCAACAACAAAAAACAAATCTGATGTTTTAACCCGAATTCTATAACATGGCGTTACTAGATTTTGGTGAAGATCCAATCAAGAACGCAACTGAAATTTACAAATTAAGTTATTTCAGGGAAGACCGGTTGAAGTTCTTAATCGAGGAGTCAAAAATTAATCTATCTCAAAATGAATAAAAGGAAATTGTCGAGAAGTGTGACAAATGTCAATCAATAGTCCCTAACCAGGTTAAGATCAGTAGAGGGCAATTAGAGGTAAAAGATTCTCGGAAACGACTAGCAATTGATGTGACAAAATTACATCAAAAAAAGTTCTTAACAATCATAGATTGCGGGCCCTTTTGATTTGCAATTTGGGGAGAAATACGAAACGAAAGCGCAGACGAAATTTGCAAACAGTTGGAACAGGTTTTTTTATGAAAGATGACCTCCTGGTGAACTTCTGTTAGATAATTACTTATCGTTTAAGTGACCTAATTTCACTTCGTTGATTAAAAAGTGGAAAATTAGAACTGAGTTCAGATCCGCTAATAAACCAGCAGGCAACGGCATCGTCGAAAGGAATCATCGAACAATAAAAGCAGCAGTCACACGATCGGAATTCTCAGTGCAAGAAGCAATTTACTGGTATAATAATACACCAGTGAATGGCTCTTTCCGCCCCCAATAAATGGCATTTATTCTTATGACGTAAGACTTCGATTTCATGAAACGAAAGAAATGGTTCGACAAATAGACAATGGCTTTCAAATTAACGACCCGCTCAAAATCAACCATGTACATCTCCATGGATTAGAGGAAGAATCATGAAGCTGCTGTCTCCACATAAAGTAATTGTCGATTACGGAACTATTGCAATGCCGGGTCATATAGTCGACTTAAGGCGCAGGAATGAAGATTCGTTAGAATCTCGAGGGAATGTATAATACAGAATTAATTAGAAAAGAAAGTTGTTTAAATAATTAAATGTTTTAGAAAATAAAGATTTTTTTGAAATTAGTAAATTCTTGTTATTAATTATTATCATATAGTAACAATATTCAAATAATATTTATTCAATTATAACAACTAATTAAAATAAAATCATTATTTAATCATTTCACTTATTAAAATTTGCAATCATTAATACAAAAATTTGTACAAATTATGACATTGTAATAATTCAAATTCTCGTGAAAATAATTTTCACCTTCTCTTAACATTACCTTTGAGTATATCAAATTTACATGAAATTTATTAATAATTACACATATTAAATAAACATTATGTTCTTATTCTCTGAATGTTATTTTTTGGTAATCTCAGTATTCAGAGATGCTACACTGAACTGTTATTTTATAATGTAAAAAAATATAATGTAAATTTAAATATAGATTTACTAAATCATTTAGTAAAGTTTTATCGCTTTTGTTATTAAAGTTTTAGTTTTAATTATTAATTGTATTTATTCATAATGTGCTTGCATCGTTCGTGTAGTTCTATACTTTATTTTTAATTTCATTTAAGGAATGGAAAAATCAAGAAAGAGGAATTGCCATTTCAACGATCAATTGAAAAAGGAATTTCCATTCCTTATATCAAAGATAGACACCATTGTTTTCTGCAATATTCGCTGAGGAGAATTTTGTATTGCAGTTGGTGGCAGAACAGCTATAACGAAACACTTGAACACCAACAAACATAAACAATCATTAGATTCATCAGCTTCCAGCAGTAAAGTAACAAATTTTTTTAAAAATTCTAATTATTCTGAAGATAAAAACAGTAAGTTGTAATGAAAGGAACGTTTTCATTTCATACCATAATTCATATTCAAAGTTTTCGTAGTATGAATTGTACAACTAAATTATTGAAAAAGTTTCACAATGTTAAAATTTCATGTACCAGGACAAAATGTGAGGCTATTATTAAATCAGTATTTAAGAATTACTGTGATAAAATACTTGCAGATGACTTAAAAAATGTAGCATTTGTATCGGTTTTATCTGATGCATCAAATCATAATGAAACCAAATTGTATCCAATACTAGTAAGGTATTATAATGTTACCAAGGGAATTCAAGTAAAGATTTTAAATTTAGAATCCATTGAGGGCGAAACTGCTGCAATTTTGTCAAACCACCTATACAGAGTATTAAATAAAAACAATTTTAAATTTAAAGTTGTTGCACTTACAGCTGATAATTCTGGAATCTTTTTATAATTATAAATTATCAGAGATATTAATGTATTTTGTACATAATATGGCATCTATTTTCCACAAAACGATTCAAAAGATTAAAGCTAAACATATTTCAACTACAGAAGTTAGTCTTATTTTGCACTATTTTATCATTCAATATAAATCACGATTTGAACAAAAATTTATTCCTTTAATAATAAAAAGAAAATTGTCAAACTTAGATGAATAAAATCCTGGCATGACGGAAAAGTTTAACAAAGAATTGCAAAATTTTTACCAAACATGTTTCCAATATGTCGAAGAATGGTCTGAAACAAATATCAGAGGAAATAAAAGTTTTCAATGGTGTTTTTTGACTTCATCGAAAGTAACTTGTGCAGATATTGAAAATTGCGTTAAATTTTTATCAAAAGAAAGGATTAGGTAAATTTGTCCTATCTGGAGCACTTTTTGGTACCCCCTTCCATTAAAAAAAAATAAAACAAACTAAAATATAATATCAACACAAAAAATTACAAAAATAATGAATAATGACAAGAACGTATATAGGTATACATTTATTAATTCAATGAACAGTTGGCTGAGCTGTTATATGATCTGTTTGATAGGCTGTTGGCTGTGCTGTTGGATAATCATGTGGAAAATTATTATCTTTATTCGTTGCCAGTCTCAATTATATAATTACCGTATGCCAGACTTACATTCTTTTCTACCCAAACACTTTTATCCTCTTTGTTTGTTAGTGCAACCTTTGAAGTTTTAAAACTATAAAGTTGATGATTTTTTGTATCAATACGAAATTGAGGTACAGAAAAGGTGGAGTTTTTCTGGTTACAGTCCTTATAAGATTTATAAGTTAACGTTGTGTCCTTCAATGTCACTCCCTTAGCTTTTAGGCATTTTGATTTTCCTAGTAAACTATAGCATTTGGGTCTAAGGAATGCCCATTCGTCATAACCTTCTCCCTTGCTTTCATCCTCGAATTTACCAATGACAGAATCAAGTATTTAAAATAAAGTGGATGAGTAGGCGGATAATTAGATGTATCCAAAAGATTATCCTTAACCATTTCAGTAAAAATATATCCAGTTTACAATTTTTAATGTCCAAGAAGATCAGTATCTCCAGAAACAATATTAATCTCACAGTTAAATTGATGTCAATAATTTTCCAAATTTGTCTACTGTAGCTTGTACATTCGAAGTTTGGACAAATCAAGTACCGATTGTCCTATATAATTCGGTCGATCTAAGCATACCGAGTCAGGATTTAACAAAGCAGCAATTACTTCTTTAAAAAGAATCACATGAATCAAATGAATCACATAATTCTTTTTTGGGTAATGAGTCAATAACAATTTTTCAACCTTAGTTCCCTTGGTTTCATTTTCTCAGCAGCAATAGGAAAGTCCTCTATCTTATCATGAAGATCAGAAGGAATTTCAAGATGTACTTCAAGAGTATACTCATACGACAAAGATTCAAGATTTAAAGAAAAGCAATCAGACAATATTGAATCAAAACTATCAAGTATCCAACTGAATTCGCAACATGGTAAAGGTTGACTTAAAGCCCAACCGTATAAATTATTAATATCTATATAAAGCAATTCGGGGGCTTTAATCAGTTTTTACAAAGTGTTTCAATGGGTTTTTCTAAAGTTATTAACCCAGAACTCCAAGACATTCCCGGAATACCAAAATCATTCAAAGGCTCTAAACTATTATGAGCCATAGATTTCGCCCGAAATTGTTGGAAAAAGTCAGCTAAAAGAAAGCAATCGAGTTTCAGGTATATCCGCCTATAGTCAAGTAAATTTACACATTTAGTTTCAGTCCAAATTAATTGAGCTTTCTCATATTCAACTTCACTCATTCTCAGATTGGAGGCAATTCATAAGTATTTTCAAGGACCTCTAAACTAGTGACAAAGTTGTATAGAAAAATACCTTTTTCATTAACAATGGTATCAGTAAAAACAGATTTTGTTAATGGTAAACTAGTCAAAGTTTTTACAGCCCTAGCTGATGAGTCATTAACAAACTGGTAAGAGTCGATAAAACGCATTCTAAGCTTACCAACATATACCATAAGGGATAAGAGCTTTTCACTACTAATTGGAATACATGACAAGTTCCAATTGAGAAATTGATTTATTCCATACTTAAGAATATGATGTAAGTCAAAGCTTCTTAAACTACTGGTCACACCCCAAATGGGGTCGTTTAGCGAAATCTTGGGGGCATGAGATTTTAATGTAAAATATTTAAATACATGAACTTGCATAATTGTCGTATGTTTTCGTATTCATTGGAAAAAATGGGAATTTGCCCGTTATAACCAATATAAAGTCTGCCACAAAATTAATAACCATTTTAGGGATTTCCAGTACTTATATTTCTTTACAATATAATAATACATGTTTACAATATAATGCCATTTCTTGGAATTGATGTGGCATTGGTTTGCATTTTCATTGTGTGAACTAGTGTAGTGTAGTTGTTTTTGTACCAAATATTGCACCAAGATTGAATTTGTTATGCAGTAAAATACCAACACATCCGTCTCATTTAAAATTTGTATGATTAACCACTGTGCTCGTATATATCCGAATGGAATAAAACGGGCAAAATGCTCGGGATCTAATATACCAGCGACTATATATTTTGCTCAATATTCAGTTTTATTTATGTATTTGTAATTGTATTTATGTTACTGCAAAAAATGCAGTGTTGATGAAAAATAATGCATATAATTTTTGTAACTATAATTAATACAATTTAAAAACTTTGTGCAGTTTTTAATTTTATATTTTTATGTTTCTAAACAAATTCTGAAACTAAATTTTTTATATGTATGTATATTGTTACCTAATCAATAAATCATCACAAAATATTTATATATCTTTATTTTATATTTATCTGGGGTCGCGAAAAAACTTACAATCATAAATGGGGTCATGAATGAAAAAAGTTTAAGAATCCCTGATGTAAGTCATAACCACGTAAATTATGAAAAACTACAGGTAATAATTCTTTCATTTTTGCGGACTTATTAAAAATGACCATTTAAACATCGTTAAACATCGTATTCTTTGATAATACATTTTTTTCTCAACGATATCGAAAAAAATAACAGTGGTTGTAAATATTTCCGTTATTCATTCATGAATTCCTGTTAGGGAAATGTATTTCATATGTAATGACCGAGTTTCGTAGGGATTGGCAAGGTGAGACGTTTTTTGTGAGCGTGACTGTATATCGTTCCACCGCACTCAAAGGGTTAAATATCCGAATTACTATTTTAACATCGATGTCTTAGCAATTTGATTATCTAATATTTCCCAAAACTTAAATTAAGCAAAACCGCAATTATTAGTCATTATTTTGCAACATAATACCTTAGTGATCAACATCTTTAATATCCCTATTTCTAATGTTAATCTAACATTAACCTAACCAATAACCTAAACAATAGCCTAAAGTATACAAAAACCTAAATTCCCTATAAAATTCTTTTAAATATAACATTTATAAACCCCTCGAAATGATTAAATCCTCTTAACTGTTATAAAAGTTCAATGAATAATTCAAATATTATCCAGAAATATTCCTTGTAATAAAATTGATCACAGGATCGCATTTCCTTAAAATACCTAACTCCCATCTCCTGTAATACAAATATCCAAGCGATTGATCCCCTAACCCATTTCGTACTGAAATCTAAGAGTGGGGTTAGTTTTGTATGAATATTTCAGAATTTTAAAAAGTCCTTTCATTCTCAAGGAGCATCGAAAAAGGTCAAATCCTCATGGAACCAAAAATGAAAACCTGCAATTTACAGTTTTTATTTTGACACAATAATTACTCTTTTTGTAACAATGGGTTTATAAATAGTGAATAAATTTCATTATTTATGGTTCATAAACCGTCTTAGACAAAGAAGATTGAATCAACTACTTAGTTTATAAATTATTTACTTCTTTTGTTAAGAGGGGGACGGTTTCGACAGATCTATCTGATCAATAAAATTACTAATTATAATGATTATTGTTTGGTTATTTTTGTCAATGTCTACAAATTAATTCCTTTTTCAGAGAAAGCCTCCGCAAGTTTTTTCTTCCCTTCAAGCCATCACTAATATCGTTCGATCAGTCGGGGAGCCATTTACATCCTTTTTATCAGCTAAAGTTGTTCAGGCATTTATCAGCACTGTTAAAAAGGTAAATATTTCCCAATAAATACATTTTATTATTATTTAGAATGTTTAAAAGTTTATTTTAAATGTAAATTTACAATTATACTTATATTTTCTTTTGGCGTGGAATATAATTTAAATAAATTAATTCAATTTGTTTTAACTTTACTAAAACCTCATAAAGGTAGCAACAAACCGGTAATAGAACGGTCAAGATAGACAATATTGCCTAAGGGGACCAATTGCTTGAGAACGCGGTGTTGTTAGCACATTGCGTTTTTAGAAATTTATTTCAACCCCTTTTAATTTATTTTTTCCCAATTCGTTTTCTGAGTTAATTACAAAATTTGACACTGTCCATCGAACTGTGAGCCGCAGTCTCCGAAATGCGTTTTGGGCCCTTTAAAGCGAGTCACTTAATATTTCAGTATATGAACGAAAATTAATATAAAAATTCATTTTCTTCAAGATCGACAAGCGATATTATCATACAAACTATCATTTTATTACTGAAATTTAATTTGGAAACACTTGGCTTTCCGATTTTGGAAGTTTGTAAAACGTCTAAGTGTATGATTTTTCTACTGAATATGCAATGCAGTAATAAATTCTGAAGTGAAAGTAGTTTATTCCTTACCTTCCTACCTTATGAATATTAATATGATGTCGTGAGCTATATTAGTAAAAACAGTATCCCCGCAAAAAGTAAATTTCATTACAAAAAGGATAAATTTTACTCATAGCCACCTTCATACATATGACATGGCACCTTTCCAATTCAAAATAAGAAAACTAACTGAACTGATGTCGAGAATTGAATCCTCTTTAACAGTTGCTCATAAACTCGACCAAACACATTCCTTTACATCCAATTTGAAAGAGGCAAATAACTGTCCTATTAATTAATACTAATAAACCTTAAATTTTATCTCAAAAAGAAACTTTTTATTTAAATAGCAAAAGTGCCGATATTAGCATTTTAAACATGTGCATTTATCATGCAAAATTTGGGAACTATACGTTTTTTGAAGTATGTTTAAATTGCAATAATCTAAAAGTACAGATATTGTTTTAATAAACTAACTTTATAACCTTTCATTTCAAACATACTTTAGAAGCAATGTGATATTTTTTTTGTTAATAATCATAAATATTCTCATTTCCTGCTTATTGCTAAATTTAACGGCTCGTCACCGCATTAGCTTTAAACATAATTAGACTACATTGAATCTATACAAAAAACACATTTCTTGTATTTGACGTATATTTGAAAGGAAAATTATTCTCAAGCACAAATTTATGATTGCGATGACTGGAAACATGAAGAAATAAGATTGCGTGTTCAGTAAACACTAGTTCTTTAAAATCAACAAAATATAATAATAAATCTGTAAACCTAATTAATTAAATGAAACTATTCATTACTGGATTTTTTTTATTATTTAAACAACAGATTAATTGTATTTTATCTCACATACTCAGAATATAATAAAATTTACGATCACTAAATATAAATATAAAAAATTTATTCGCAAATAATATCCACAAAATGATTATTTTTTTCACTAAATCCTAGAAAAGTTCACAAATAATCCGGATTTATTTACTCACATGACCAACAAACACTTACATATTGTACCATAAAATGATTTTTCTCTAAATTTATTCGTTTTTTTAGCAAAAGTTTAAAATCTGACCGATAAAATTTTTGGAAATAAACAAGATTTATTTATTCTTTTAATTTTAATGACATTTATTAAAAATACTTGACTATGAATCATTTCTAAGAGTTCTTATAATACTATTATGGCCGACACCAATCACCGAACTGGTCAATCTATGTTTCGTAGACTTAAAATATTTAAACTAAAATCCAACTTATTTTAATTTAAAACTTTATATTAATTAAAATCAAGTATAACCAATAAAATCAATTAAAAATAGAAATTATTTTCTATTTTATTAAAATAATAGATAATTAATAAAATCATTTGAAAAAGGCTTTGCCGAAAATTTGTGACTATCACAAAACATCGATATCTATACTGATTCATAGTCAAATATTTTTAATAAATATAATGATATTTATAGATTTGTTTACTGGCTAAAATTATATAAATAATTTTAAATAATAATTTTTTCAATATTTGGAAAATTATTTGCACAAACAACCAATTTATCGAAGTTCTTTTAGTTAATTATTAATTAGTTTAAAAAAATATTTATTAAGTAATCTTTTAAAAATATTATTAAAATATATTAGTAGTTAGCTAAAGCATTTAGAGGCCTTATTTCTATATAAAAGTATTTTTACTAGTTAAATGTGAGAGGAAAAATTGATTTAAGGCAGGCTTATCAAACCTAAACCATGGATTGGGTCACATTAACATTTTTAGACTTGTGAAGCGGCACACAACAAATAACTAACTTTAAAACCATTACTATTAAAACAAATTGTTGTGTAGTGATCAACAATTGATTAATGTTAAAAATTTTACAAATATTTTAGACATAAATAAACATGGGCTTAATTATGTACATAAAAAAATTTTTCTTAAATTATATTGAAAATTTATTTAGAATTTTAGTTTTTATTCAATATTTTAAAAATTATTACATTTGTTGTATGGACCTGAAAAAAGTTTGTTGAGGGCCACGAATTTGACACGCATGGTCTAAGGTAACCCATATTTTACCTATTCTGGGGGTGATCCATCACTCAATAAAACATGCTGTTAAATGTTGAAAATGTAGTAAATCAAAATATATAAAGGATCATAGAGGAAATCAGCCATTTTAGCAATTAAAAATAATAAGACTAGAAAAGTGAGTAATAAGTATCGCAATCACAAATTCATCCTTGATAAAGCTAGAAACTAAAATATATTTATTATAAATTTAAAATGCAATATTTTGGTTTAGAAAATATAAAAAATAGTTTAATATTGAAATTTATTTCTTGCACAAATATTCTTTATATTTATTTTAATTTCTTGAAATCATTTAAAAATGTATTTCATATGTTCGAAATATTCAGGACTTCGTAGAAATAAATTTCCTAGTCAGTGTTTATATAAAGATATTGAGGATTTCAGACAATTTAATTATACTTTTAGGTCAAAGATCCTGATATAATGAATAAACTGGTCGAAATAAGAATTGAATGGAATGATATTTTCCCAAAGGATGTTCTTTCAATTTTAGATTTCGAGTTATTTAAAACAGATTTAAAATGGCCTGGAATCGGAGATGATTGTGTTCAAAGAAATACTAATGCAAATTGCAAACGTCCAGTAAATTCTAAGAAAAACGTAAAAGCCCCAGAAGCCCAAAAAGCCTCAAAAGCCCCAAAAGCCCCAAAAGCCTCAAAAGCCCCAAAAGCCCCAAAAGCCCCAAAAGCTCCTAAAGTTCCTAAAACCCCAAAAGCTCCAAAAGCTCCAAAAGCCTCAAAAGCAGCACAACCGGAAAAGAATGAAGGAAAAGGAAAAACAGCAAAAAGAAAAAGTTCTCCGAAGAGAAATTTGACTCCTGCATCCAAAGGTTCTTCTCCGTCTCCAAAAATTCACAAGTCTACTGATGACATTGTATCTTCACGCTTATCTCGTTCACGATTAGAAAATCCCAGGACTCCTTCAAATAATGTACCAAACATTATTTCGCAAGAAACTGGCACATCAGCAAGCTCGGAGTGTCTTCCTTTCCCGCAAAATACTATTTCACCAAATTACCAAATGCCATCTAACGTGCAAATTCTGCATAATATGCAAAAGACACCAGATATGCAAATGTCACCTAATATGCAAATGAAACCTAATATGCAAATGCAACCTAATATGCAAAGACCACCTAATATGCAAATGCCACCAAATATGCGAATGCCACCAAATATGCAAATGCCACCTAATAAGCAAATGCCACCTAATAAGCAAATGCCACCTAATATGCAAATGCCACCTAATATGCAAATGCCGCCAAATATGCAAATACCATTTAATTTTAATTATCCGCCAAATATGAGGATGCCTCCACCCAATATGAGGATGCCTCCACCCAATATGAGGATGCCTCCACCCAATATGATGATGCCTCCACCCAATATGATGATGCCTCCACCCAATATGATGATGCCTCCGCCCAATATGCAGATACCTTTTAATATGAGAATGCCTCCACAAAATATGCGAGTTTCGGCACCTTATTTAAACAGACCTCCACCTCATATGCAAATGCAGACTAGTGCACAACTTCCTCAGCCCCATCAATATGGAATGCCTATAAATAGACATGTGAATCCAAGCATACAAATGTGTCAAAGTGCTCCAAGGCATCCGAATACTCAACTTCATCCTAATATGCAAATGGAGATCAATTCTCAAGTTGACTGGAATTCAAGGAATAATCAAATCTGTTCAAATGTCAACAGATTCGCCCATAATAATAGCTTGTGTTACCGAGGCAATATGAATAGACCAGTTCATGAATCATTAGAAAAATGTTCCAACGTTTCGAGAATTCGTATACCTTCTAGGGCAACTGACAATTCTGAAGAAATCTGTAATAAGCCATACAAAACCGATGAGTTGGGTGCATCATGTAAAGCTGACGAATATGATCCAGCTAACTATGTAGATTTAATTCAAGATTATCCGACTTACAATCCATCCAATTTATCAGATGATCTACCACTCGTTGATGAATTCGATTTGAAAAATTATTCTTTATCAAAATTTTCAATATTAAACGACAGCACCGCCAGAAAATTATACGAAGGAATACCATGTGGTATTTGCCACAAACGTTTTCGAAATACCGAAAATCCGGAATTCAAAAGACATCTCGATTTTCATTTTGTTAAATCTCAAACTTTTAAAATTGTCCGAAGGTACACTTGGAATTACTCGAAATGGACTGAAAATATGTTTGTGAAAAAGTCAAACCAAATGCCATGTAAACAAGAATTTGTTCGTACTATACAATTATCGGAAGATAACCAAAGAAACGTAAGTAAAATAATTGCCTTACAAATATTTTTGTTAGATGATAATAGATCAATAAATTAAATATAACACCATATCAATGGATTTGAAATCAATGTGGTAAAATAAAATGGTTATCTTCAAATAGCAAATTTTACTAATATATAAAAAAGTTGTCATCTAATTTTTTCTAAATATTTTCTTAAAAATAGAATCAAATGCTTCTTTTCAATTTTGAATATCGACCATGTATTTTTCGAATAAGAAAATCAGCTTCTGTTTTCTTAATATTTATAGTTCTATGAAGTTCATAAATCTTTAAAAAAATTTTATCTAAGGGAACACAAATCTTCTAAGACTATAATGCAGAGGTTCCCAAACGTTTTGGTCTCATGGACCACTTGTCATGTTTTTAGGTTTTGTTTAGACCTCCCACTTTCCAGATATTGATTTTTTTTTGCAAATTCACAAACTTCAAATGTATTTTTGAGTGCAAAACTAGAATTTTATAAAAAATAATGTAGTTACTTTATTCCGGCACTTTTAAACAAAATGACACTGATTCACTTTAATTTATATGTGCCTAACTACTAGTTAATTTTTTTGAAAATATGTTATTAACACTTTTTTAAGACTCAGGAAACAAATGAACGTATATTCGTATTTAATTACTGACGAATTGAATGAATCAGTGCAAGTAGGAGTCTTCCTCCACTGTCTTCGCGATGCTCTGAGAGAAGAATGGACAAGAATTTCTACTGCGCTTATGTGTGGAACATGATGATACTGGTATATCATAATGTACAGATTTTTACAAGTATTATCGGTGTGTTTGTTACGTTTTCACGTAAAATCTAAGCAACAAATTTCGTGATCTTGTGTGCAGATAAAGTTAGAGGTCTAGTTAGCTAAAAGGTTGACACAGACTACGTGCTACAATTTACCGCAGAAAAATGCTTCTTTTTACAAAATAAAAACTGAAGTAGATAAAAATACGTAAGCGGTGGAGTTGTGGACAACTGCGAGTTTATAATAATTCTTAAACAGCTTCATATATTAGAAAATATACCTATTATCTTAAATTTTAAAATAATTCCTCATCACGTTTCATGAACATTTATGTTTTTAAAGACATATAGCTATCTACATAAATTATAAGAGTATATTTGAAGTTAAATATTTTTATTATAAGGTAGTATTAAATAAGTAAATAGGTACTATTTGTATGTGGATTATTGCATTCATGGTGTTAGGCGCAATTAAATTTAAATCTTCTAACATTTATTATTCAATTACAGAAATCTAAATTCACATTCTTCTATCAATATCTGAAAATTTAAACAACTGAGGCGTGGTACATTTTAATATTGATATAGATATCGGTCACAAATATAATTAATTTAATTTAAAATACTTTAATATAATTTAATATAGTATGATATAATTTAACATAAATTTTAATATTCACATTTAACACAAATAGTTGTTTCAATTATATTATTTTTAAATAGGAGTTTTAGAACTCCTTACACATGGAATGCCAAAATTAATGTCACGACCTGATGTTTGTGAGATACATTATCGTTGACCCCCATTTTCGTTTTATTGACCCCCAATGTTTTTTCACTGACATGGACCCCTTGCAGGTCGTCGTTGACCCCTTGTGGTAAATATAGACCACATAGGGAATCACTGCTCTGGTGTTTCGAATATCTTCAATTTGTATTCAACTTTCGTTGTCAACTTCCTTCTAATATTGTAATAGATGTTTGACGAAAAACCCATTGTTAAAAACACATGAGACTTTGAAAATAGTAGTAGATTATTCTATAAAAATTTCTCTTCGAATTCTTGGATTATGAAATTGTTCAATTTTATTTATACATACTTAATTAAACGTGCTTTTGTTTGTATTAGTATTTCCTAATAATAAAAATACATTTTTATGAATTCATACTTTAATTTCATACGATTTTTTGTTGAATTAATAAATTGCTTGTACAACTATTGATACACCAAACTGTAATAAGATAAATTATCTATAATGTAAAATAAGTCGATAATTTTATAATATAGACTCATACCAACTCACTTTGATGTTGTACTAGGGAAATGCAGTGAGATAAACTCTACACTATATAAAGTTAAAAATGGGTAGAAAACTAAATACTGCAAACAAACAGAACAAATAATAAAAAGTACATGCAAACTTTCAACATGTAGTCAAGCTGCGCTTTAGCAGTTTTAGATATATTTTTGGAAAAAAAGATGGCGAAACCCTTTTTTAATTTTTAATTCTGAGCATTCTGCTTCAAATTTTTGTGTAAATGACGATATATAATCGTAAAATCTATTTTAACATTAAAATTAATTTAATAGTTCAAGTGTTTCAGACATTTCTGTCGAATTTATTTTATATTACTTAAACTTTTCAAGCCTGGTGGTATATAGAATATACCATAAATTGTTAATTTTTTTCTATCAGCCTTTATTTTTCAATGCTTTTCTTCAAAATTTCTCATAATTTCTATGATTTATCATCGTTTTCCCAAATTCTAAAAGCACTGCTCCTCTTCGATTTTCTTTTACTCTTGAAAATGTGGAGTGTGATAAGGCACTTGAAATATCCTAAAATTACATATTTTATAATTAAAAATGCTCATAATAAATGATTGTTGTCCATTAATTTTTGTCACCTCGTGTATAATTTTTGTTATAATATTTTAATGTGCAGTGAAGGACCTACATTAGGTCTTATTTTAATGTTTGGGGGTTTTAAAGTTAGCATTTGAAACTTCTCGTATTTCTTTCTTTATTATCAATTTCTGATCTTTACATTTTGCTTAGTGTTTTCATCGGAAAGTCAACCACTAAAACTTAGAATCCATAATAAGCACCTGAGATTTCATTAAAATTTCTATGTTAATGAAAAAGATAATGGAGATATTTGTTATCTTCTTGCGCAATTTGTATAGAAATATAAAACACGTTCTGAGTAGCGAAGAGTTGCCTGTCGTATGAAAATCTTCGAGTCTCTCAAAGATGATTATATTTATTTTATAATATTTAAATTTGACATTTTAAACTTCACACAATTTTTTTTATTATAAAGTTCTTATATAATGCAATAAATAAACACTATTTAAATGCAAATTTTGTATTTTATTGTTCGAATTTTCAGAAATGTGGAATTTGTAGGGAGATATTCGATGTCAGATTTGATAATGAAAAAGATTCTTTTATGCTTCAGAATGCCATCGTGCAAGAAAATAAGCCTTATCATCCCACTTGTATTGAAGTTAATAAAAGGTTAATTTTAGTTATAATTAAAAGTTATTCACAAAGGAAGGTAAATAAACTATTAGTTTGATGTATTGTATTGGTATAAATTTATTTTACTCAAAGGATTTAGCCTTAACTAAGACTATGGTGATATTTGAAACTAATAGTTACCCAGCATCAGGTGCAAGGGATTTTCAAAATCCTTTCTAATAGGAGTGTAGGTTAATTATACCTGGAGTGTTCATTGTATAAGTAAATCAGGCCGGTTTATAAGGTTCAAAGGGTTAAAACTGTGCAGTGCTCGGGATATGAAATTCTAGACTTTGGTTTTGTCTAAATTTAATAATTCCTCTCGCAACAAAGATCAAACAAATTTTAGGCAAAAGGTCGCCTGACATCAGTTACTAACTTACAGTATTGTTTCATTTGAATTTTAACGCATTTTATGAATAGTTAAGATATATAATTATCTTGTGTTTAAATAATTGATTATTTTGGGACTTTTATGAAATAAATCTTGACGGAAATTAATTCGTTAAAAAATGAGTTGAATGTAACTGGCGACCACGCCGAAAACAAGAATATTAACGCAGTTTCAAAAACAACGAAATCATTAATGGGAATGTCTGCCAAAATCATGTAAAGATATGCTTACATTAAACATTCGACGTTATGATGGACGAGAATCGAAAGAAGCAGAAGAATAGATCAGAGACATAAAAGAATGGCTGTTGACAAATGGACGATGGAAGAGTTTGGGGTAAAGCTAATGAAGATCAATAATATTGAAACTTCATTTATAAATAAAATTCACACTGATGAAGACAGAATAAACAAAGAATAAACAAATTATTCCATTATATAGAAAAAAATATTCTAAACTACTCACTTCTTAGTTCAAACCCTTATTTCTAATAAACATTTTAGGCAAAATAACAATTTCATCAAGTTCACAGTTGCAGATGTTCTCATATGCAAACATTAGAATTTTCAACTTGAAATTGAGGAATTAGTGACTTTTGTGTTTTCATTATTTTCAATATTCTTTCAGGTACAGGTTTTGAACTGGGATCATTAATAACATTTGAGGTGTTCGAAAGCATTTTATTTCTTTTTAGCAGCCAAATTTAGAGATCGCAGAAAGTACCTTCCTTTATTTTTGTTCATTAAAATGCTGGCTAAGGAACCATGCTGACACATACTGTGGGGATGAAATGACAAACTTTGCTCCGCTACACAAGATATTTTAGTAAGGAAGACATGCAAGCAATGCAAATGTGGACAATAAATTTAACCCAGCTTGGTTTAGTGAAGTATCTTTTCGCGATTCGATGTCGGGGGATTTTTAAAATATGTAGACTCACATTTATAATAGGAATTTATTCCCATCTTTCTATCCAATATTGTCAATAAGAGGTCGTTCCACTTCTACTCTATATACTTTCTGTAGTATCATACTTGCTGAAATTTAAATCAACAAACTGTTTGCTCATATTTTGTTTTTATGAAATATAGATTTTTAGAATGTCATTCCACACCTTCTCCAGTACGACACGCCAACGCCGTGATTCATCACTGGGATCCATTTTCTGTGACGTAAAAAAATAATTTAAAATTTTATAAAATCGAGATTTTAATTGTTGTCTGAATTTTGTGGTGATAATGGATCTCACGAGAATGTTAAAAAAATATTCTCGGCCATGATACTTCTCTTCCCTAGAGTCTAGGCTACCTCACCCCGACGCCCTGCAATTTTAACATTGCTACCATGCACCCACGAGCAAATTCATGTTCGTACTGTTTATAGCGGCCGAGAATCCCGCAAGCAGGTAAGCACCGTTCCAAGTACTACTTCTTGTAGAACCCTCGCCTTCGGTTTCTTGACTTCGCATAGAAGGGCTTACGTCATTCACTTCCTCCTCAATACTGTTTCTCCTAAATTAACTCAATTCTATATTATCCATTACTAGCCTTATATATACACTCGTGGACATTGATTATTTTACGAGTCTAAGAAAGTTTGATTTCTAGAATGAATTATTTTTACTAAAACCATTTTATTTAAATTAAACTAACCAAGATGAATTCTAAAAGAACTTCGTTAGATCTGTTAATTTTAATTAAGTCTAGTGAAATGTCAAAAGAATTTTCCATGTTTTGGAGAAAATTTAATCTTTATTTTTAATCTAATTAAATTTACCTTAAAATTACTTAATTGTAACCAGGACTCATTTTACAATTAAAAAGATTTTTTTTTCCTACTTAAACAGTCTAACTGTAGCGATCTTCACTTTTTTTTTCTCTGGCTGGTCCGGCCGACGTTACCATCGAGTGTTCCAGCTAATACAAAATAGTCCTGCCTATTGACTTCATGTCTCTTTCTGCAGCTGTGTGTGATTTTCAATATTTTAATTAATATTTGTTTTATTTAATGTTCTATCTTATTTTTGGTTTCTGCTTGCCGAACATGTGTACTTTGCAGCAGCCATATTGATAATTTTAAAGGGTTAATTAATTTTTTTTGCGTAAATTGTAGCTTATTTCCCAACAATATATATATTTAAATGCCTATAATAATAATAATAATAATAATAATAATAATAATAATAATAATAACAATAATAATTAATAATAATTAATAATAATTAATAATAATAATAATAAATACATTTATATTTAGATAAGTATGGACAATCATACAATTTAACAAATTCTCAATGATTTTTTAGATGAAATTATATTTTTATTTTGAGAAAAAAGAATCATTATTTACTGTTATACATGTGATAGCAACAGCTTTTATTTGTGATATTTTTGTGAAAAAATAAAACAATATATTATTTTTATCGAATTGAAATGAGCTGGAATTTAAAAATGATGATAAAAAAATTCATTTATCTTTAAATGTTTCAAGCTGTCAGTCAATCAATTATTTTCTATTCAATACAAATTTTCTAAAGATGCTTTATAAACAGTTGCAAAAGGCGTGTTGAAAATTCGTGTTGGATTGAAAGAAATATTGATCGAGTCTAAATGACATTTTAAATGAAAACTTAGTGTCAAAATGTAGTTAGATTAATTGAATAATAAATAAATAACAATAAAATAAATGATTAAAGGAATTTATGTGAGGGATTGATGTTGTATGAAAATTCCTTATGCTTAAATTTCAATGTTGAATAAAAATCATCGAGCTGATATATTAAAATATTGCAACTTAATTAATTGACTTTGAAATTAATAAATATTTTGTCAAGGATATTATAGTTACAAAAGTAACTAACACTAGGAATGGGAATAAAATTAATATTATTAAGAATTTATTATCAATTATTATTTAAATTTTAAAATAAAGGAAACACTAACATTTCAACATAATTCGGTGTCAATCGATTTCTTAACTCATCAACAATAAATTCAGAAGATGAAAAATAACTGTAAATATTAGTTATGTAAAATATTATTAAAATAGTATTTTCAAATTAGCATATTAAATTGATTATGTAAAGTGTAAAATGTTTCATAAATTTAGCTTTTCATTACTCTTGCATGCCAACGTCTGATGTGTATAATTTATAAATTCTTGATTGTTTTACTTATGCATCTAGATTTTATTGTTTTTTTGTACTACTTCGTCCACTATTTTGAACTCTGTTTTTTATTTTCGATTCGGTTCTTTATTTCATTGATTTCTGTTGAATTTTCTTGTCATTTTGATCCATTATTTCCCATCAATAATGTCAATATTATATTTTTCAATTTCCTTTGATTTGAATCTTCATGTATTGCCTGACCTTAAGCATACGTGTCACAGACATTGAGTCAGTATTTGGGTTTAGATGACCTTATCTGAATTCAAATTCCATATACAAACTTTTTAGATGTAATATTTTTATGATACTTTCGAAGATGGAACCTTTTCCCATAAATGTAGTGTTTAAAATGCAATTTAAAAAATAAATTGCTAACAACTCCGACAATATTCAGTTACTTTTTCACTGCAATTTTCCTCTTTTTGGGATAATACTGTTCCGATTTAATCGAAACTAGCATTCGTTGCCAATATAAACTCTTTGAATAAATCAGGGTACGCTAAGATTGGTGCTTTAATTAAGTTTTCTTTAAGACTCTGAAATGCTGACTCACAAATATTAGTCCATATCAATTTGTTAGAGTTACTTCCACAAAGTATCTCCAATGGTTTTGCGTGTTCTGTAAAATTTTTATTAAAACATCGATAGTAGTTTGTCAGACCTAAAAAACTTTGAATGGAAAAAAAATATTGTTATACAGAGGTAATTGGTGGTAAAGATTTGCAAACGAAACTTGATATAAGGCTAGAGTGGCGAAGAGAAGATGCCGGGATAACGCAGTAAGATCATATATGCAGTATCGAAGAAAAATTTGGGAAGACAATAACAAGAATGGAGCGGTTTTAAATGGCAAAGTTTACGTTAAAAATAGATAATTCAAAATTACAAAACATTATAAAGAAGAATTAAAATGTTTATATGGCTGACAAATGGGACATTGGCGGCACAAAGCTGTTGAAGCATAAAATATAAACTCAAGGAAAACCGATAAATATTAGACCAAATAGACAATCAGTCAACTTGAAAGATAAAATAGATGAAGCAATAAAAACTTTATGGTAGAACAATATCATCAAGAAATATAATTCGTCGTGGGAAACCTAACTGTTATGTGTTTGGATGAAAGAAAATCAAGATATCAGATTATGTCTTGATTTCAAGCAATTAAACTTTGTTACAGAGAGACAAGAATTCCCTATACCGAATATAGCATAGATTTTAGATAAATTAGGTGGAGCAAAGTATTTCAGTTCAGTAGATCTTGTGAAGAAGTAGACGGATACGTCCCATCTCGACCACTACTCCCACCACCCCACAAAATATCTAGGTCAACTCAGGCTTTTATGTAGGTCACGAAAACATATGGTTTTTGTACACAAAAAACCTTTAGTTCCGATGGAAATTGGCTTCAAGGTTTCTAATTTAAAATATAGGTCACGCCATAATATAACATTATTCTATATATTATGTAAACCAAACCATTCTTATATTATAGAATCGTAGTCGTATACTTTAACATAGGCGAGACAATGAATAACATCAGCGCTAAATGTCATAATATAACAATATATATATATGTATATATTATAAACGTAGATAAAATTATATAATAGAATTTTATTTGTTGATATTATTTTCTCAATATTCCGTAAATTTTTATTTGTTTATTATTTAACCATTCTCTTTGATTGTTTCTCTTTATACCCTTTGATATTTAAATTTTTGGTCGCCTCTTCCGCCTATGTATTTTCGAAACATTCTTTTGCAAGGTTTTGGCGGTTTTATGTTTCTTTCTGCATCTGTAGGCTTTTCAATGATTTTAATTAATATTTGTTTTATTTAATTTTGTTATGTTTTTATTTTGTTTTCTTTTTGATTTCTGCTTGCCGTGTGTGCTTATGTTACAGCAGCCATATTGACAATTTCCAAACGATATTAATTATTTTGTTTTAATTTACACAATTTTCTCATTTTTATTTAAATTATGACTTATAGCCCAACAGAATGGTGAAAAATTAATCTGTAAAGAAACAATCCCAATTATCAAGAAAATGGCAAACCTGTGTATAGTATCACAACTATAAGATGTATTTCTTGGTCAATAAAATTCTATATAAACTTTTAAATGCATGAAATTGATCAAGTCAAAATTCAAGGTTCATTGTTTATACAACGAAAGAAAAAGGTTGTTTCAGTAAATTAAGTGTTGATGAAAATAAAAAAGAACCTAAGTTCAAAAGAAAATATAATGAAAGCTGGTTTATGAATATTATAATACAGCGATACAATATTGATACCAAAAATGTCATGACTCCAATTCGAAAAGTAGATATTGCTTGACTTCCGTGGTAGATTATTTTTTATGGTATCCCGAGAGCACATACCTATTTACTATCGATGTATGTGTGACGGTATTTGGGTCTCACATTTCTCATGAAATCATTTAGCGACTTAATGATGAATTTTCTTGTTTACAAATACGAATATTTCCACGCAATACCTAGTTAGCACAATGAATATTAATGAATTTCTATTAATACACCGTCAATTCTGATAGTTTAAGGTTTTACAAAGACCATTCACATGACAGTCACAAGATCAAACTTTATTTATCTCACCGACATGGTATTAGAGCTTATTAACTTAATACGGCGTTCAATAAATGAAAAGCGCTTGGTTCGTCGAAACAGTGTTGGAAAATAATTAGAAAATTCAAAAAACACACAAAATTGTTCAAATGTTTCTTACAAACCATCATCGATGTAATTCTGAAGAAAATAACAAATTAATTAATAATTAAAAATATGCAATAAATTAATAAATAAAAATACGCTTCGTTTTAATTAATTCTCTAATTTAGTTAGCCCGCACGAAAAATCAAGAAATGTTTAAACAATACCGAACAATTCTAATTGGCTGTTTCACCCTATGACTCACAGCGCATTTTCATGTAAATCATTTGACCTTGATTACAAGTGTGCCATGTTCAACGCAGTAAGATTTTTATTATTTAATTGAATGAATTTTTAAATTTATTTCAATATTATAATTATTAACTTTACAAATTAATTATTTGATAAAATATATTTTAGAATTAAATGAATACAAAATAGTTATATTTTTTTAAATCAATTCTCTGAAGTGGTCTCAATCTGATTTGTTTAAATTTATGTAATAAAACATTTAAATCTTTTCTATTTATGTAAAGACTTTTAAATATTTGTTATTGTTTTTAAATTCATATAAAAAGTTTTAATTACTAATAGAAAATATCGTTATGATATTTAAGAATCTTCAGTTAGCAGTTGATAAGATTTTCCTGAAACATTTTCAAGAGATAATTTTTCTATTTTAGCTTTATAATGTATTTTATTTTAATGTGAACGTATTAAGAATATTTTTTAACAATACATTTTTACAAATTGTTTTTTCAATTATTTAAATTTAGTTTGAATATAAACAAGAACAAATTAGTTACTATACTTAGAAAATTAGAATTTAAAATAAAGTTTCCATGAATATTTTTTGTAAACAAATATTCGAAAAAACTTTGTTTATAAAATATTATTATATAATAATTTTCATTTTTTAAAATCAGAAAAAGTAAATGAAAATTTTTTGATAAAAAAGTTTGTTATTTTAAATTTAGAATAAAAAATATTCAAAAAAATAATGAAGAACATTTATGATGTATTCCAAACAATGCCAATGACAAATATCACGAAAGCCAGACATTTTGAATATTTCTTCGGAAATGAAATTCCAAACAAGTCACCAAAATCTAGTAGGACCCCTTTGACTGTAATTTCTCCCGACACGAATGAAGAAATAAATATAGAAACATTTTCAAAAAATGAATCGGACATTAAAACGAAAAAAGAACGAAAAGTTTTGCAAATTTTAAATCCAATCACAAAACTTTCAATTGATTTAGAAAACACAAAAAATAACTTTGACTGATCTCAATTCGGATAAAGAATCGAAAATTCTTTCCCGTATTAATCTTCCGAAAAACCATCCAATTTTTGACGACTGTTTTGAATTTCTCCCTACTACTCGTGTCACCATTTCCGTTAACAATGAGGATTTGGTCGTAATTCCAAAGGAAAATAAACCGAAAATTAAAAAACCATTACTTGCAAACTTTCCAGAATCCTTTAAGACTATAAAAACCGCAAAAGTTAACAAAAGCACTCTGGAAATTATAAATCCTCATACAAAAGAACCGATACAAATTAATCATTTATGTGAAAAAAAATATAATTCTAATTTGACTATCCAAGATCCGATAACCAAAGAAAAATTTGACTTTAAGAGAATAAACTCTATCAAACAATTAAGCAAGCCTACGGCTCAAAGTCCTTCCGAATCGGATATGTTTGTGAAAATTGATGACGTAAAGGAAAGAAAAATTTTACCGGTTATAAATCCCTTGACTAAAGAAAAAATAAACATCGAAGAATACATTGTTAATTCGCAGCGACTTCAATTCGAACGAGAATGTCGAATCAACCTGAATGGAATTGAGTATCCCCATTGTGTGAAACATTCACAGATCAACGAGAAAAACATAATAAGTTTACTCAAAGATGTCGAGGATTGTCTATGTGGAGCAACCTTAATCATTTCAAAAGATCAACCTAAATCTTTTCAAACTTTTCTCAATGACAAAGAAATTCCAAAATCAAACCTGACGATATTTTTGCGTGATGGAACCGTCAATTCAAACTTCGATAAAAACGAGGACGACAACTCTCAGTTGTCCGAATTAAATAACTTTCAATTTTGTGATAATACTTTATTGGTCGTATACCCGGCAGTCAGCGAGCCAGTTTTTATCCACAGCCAATGTTTTGCAAATAATAAAAATATTTAAAACAAACAATACCATTTTTTTTATAAATTTTTATGACATTTTCAAGTTGTGATGACATTATAAATATAATCTCGTTCGTTTTATGAAATAAATTTTTAATTCAAAAAAAACAATTTTTTTATTAAATTTAAATGTCATTTTTTTGGAAGAGCTTCATTAATTCTTGACTGACAATTTCGTAATGCAAATCTTTCCTCATAATCCTGGCTCATTCGTTATTTTTAATAAACAAAACTTGTAAACAAATAATTCTACGTGTATCTATCAATAAATTTTCCATTGATTTATTGTGTAATTTGATTATGCAATTTTCCTTTAAAAATATATTAGATAAGTACGATTGATTTTGAGGAAAAAAAATTATATATAATTAGTTTCATTCACCTTACTTTCATCTCAATAATTACCTTAACTTGCCGGTCTGCAAACAAATCGGCTTTACGTCTAATTACCGTATTTTTCGGACGATAATGCACAATATCATTGATCGATTGCTAACGATTTTTTTTTCATACATAAGTCGCACACATTAAATGACACAAAATTCTGATAAGTCAAACTTTATTCAACTCTTTCACTAACGATTTTTGAGAAAATGAAAGGATTTTAAGTGAGCCTAATGGTCCGAAAAATGCGGTAATTAATTAATAATTTTCTATTTTGTCCTCTAATCACCCTCCAGTTCAGATTTTTATTTGAATAACTCTTACATTCAATTTTTTATTAATATTATTTTTAAATAAATATTATTAGGGAGTATCCTATAAATACGTCCCCTAATAAAAGGCAGGGGTCTAAACAAAGTGGAAAATATTTGGGGGACATCCTCAACGGCTTCAGTTACAATTTCATTAAAATCAGCTTTCTCAACCTTGTATTTTCTGGACACGTCTCTCAAAAAAAGTAAACGACACTAAGACATGTTGAAATCGATACCAATGATCAAGGTGCACAAACTATAATGTAGTTGTGGAAGAGGTAAATTAGCTCGAGACAAATGAAGTTATTATGAACGAAGAAAAGAAAGAAACAATTTAATTCTGAAACTACAAGATCTGAAAGAATCTAAACTGGCAATAACTGATAATTTTGTGCAACTGAATAAATCAAGAGAATGCTTGAGCGAATGGGAAAGGCAATTGAAAATAATACAGAAAGACACAGAGAAAAAAAAACGACGAGCTGAGCTAACAG
This sequence comes from Schmidtea mediterranea, assembly GCA_022537955.1. NCBI lineage: Eukaryota > Metazoa > Platyhelminthes > Tricladida > Dugesiidae > Schmidtea > Schmidtea mediterranea. The sequence goes on along the minus strand of CM039679.1, from coordinate 266,321,344 downwards.
CAACAATGAAAGATTTATCATTCACAACTTAAATTCGCACAAGCTTGAACGTTCTTGAATGAATTCAGCACGTTGGAGGATGACCTAGTTACTGATCTATGGAAAATGGATTATACACTCAACAGATCGGTTATTTATTTACATCTAATCTCACGCAGGATTGACTCAAATGAAAGAAATAAACACCTGTATGTCGTTCCAGTCAAACTAAGACGCCCTGAAATATTCAATACAAACACCATGTTGATCAAGCTCTCACGTTTCCAACAAAAGAATATTTGAAATAGGTTTCTGCATTTTTTGGACTGTAGCAAGTAAACAAGCACTAATTATCTTGTTTCTGGAATACGAAGTTCATCTTCGTCAGTGTATTATCAAAGTACTAAGTGAGAATGTATCATTTAGAATTCCGTATTCTAATAGAAGTGCGAAACATGATGGTAGTAGTTATTTCCCTTATGGAGGAGATGGGAAATACTGTTTTCAACAGTTCTGCTCCAAAGAAGTTGCAAAACACAAAACCGATTTTTATAACATCTGTAAATTGTGGGCCAAATGAAAATCCAAGATTTTGAAAAACTTTAGCAGCGGTTGTTGACAGATTCAAAAAATACATTCTAGACGTATATGTCAACAATGGCACATGCTCCAAGTTTATCGTCATTCAATTTCTTTTAAAGACGAATGGAACCTCTCAACCAATAATTTACTGGCTTCATTCTTCCCCATTACTTTTATGGTAATTATTATGATATGCAAATTTGAAAAATTTGGAGAAACAAAATTTTAGGAAGTTGGTGAAGTACTATATAAAATTTGGATGAGCATGACGTTATTACCAATCTGTGAAATGTTACGGCAATGTGGTTAAAAGTAATTCCACATTGCTGTAACATTTCGCATATTGGAAATAACGTCATGCTCATCCAAATTTTATATAGCACTTCACCTACTTCTTAAAATTTTGTTTCTCCAAATTTTTCAAATTTGTATATCATAATAATTGCATTCAGTGGACTATACATACCAAATCCTAGCGATATCAAGATAGACGACAAATTTGTGTCATTATATCAGAGGATAGGCAATTTAATTATAGCCAGTGTCCAGCAAAATTTATTAAGAGGAGATACCATATGATATTTATTGTCCATACCATATAAAACCCAAGGACATTTAATAAAGAGTTTGCAAGTCCTAACAGATACACATTCCTCAACATGCAGCCATCATGAAATGTCGTAATTATGGTGGTTCTGGCACTTTTCAAGGAAAACTAGCGGATGTTGAAGATGAAACAGAAACTGAATGTCTGAATACAGCTGATGTCAGTCACAGCAGTTCATCTGTGTCCACATTTGTCTATAGAAATATTTTTATAAATTTTCAGATCACCGTTGGAGGACGAGTATTAAACATTCAGAAACGGACTGGAATCACAAAAATACAGAATGTTTTAATTCAGTGTTGACTTTACTACTAACTTATCACATACTAATCAACTCACTTTTACAATTAGTTATGTATAAAATGGAGTTCCCTTGTGCAGCACACTCATTGAACTAGATTAGAAAAGTTACGACAGATTGTTGCAGATATGCAGCATCCTTTATTCAATTTCTTGCAAGAATTCTTAAATTTATTTTCTTCCTCAACAAGTCATTGGTTGGTGTTACAAAATGGTCTTGTCGATTTGATGCGTGTAGAGTTTTGTATGAAAACTGGGCGGGAATTTTCAAAGCTTTAAAACAAATGTCAAATTATGAAACTGTATCTTCGCCAGTTAGAGTGCAAGCTCAAAATATTAATAATCAAATGAATCGAGATTTTTTAATGAATGTGTTTTTATGATGAGATTTTGGAAATTTATTTTAGAACCCTTATATTGATACTAATTTAAAGGTGCAATCCATAGAAATTGAGTTGTTGAATGTTGATGAGCAGTACAGATCATTGATCTAAATCATAAGTTCTATGTAAAATTTATATGAAAAAAACGAATCTGAAGCCAAAGACTCCGTTTGTGAAAGAATTTGAAAGACAAACGAGGGAGAAAAATGAAAATATTTCATGATAAAATTGTTGGGGTTAGGTGATTTTCAAAAAATCATAATAAAATAAAAAATTTGGAAACATAAAATAATTAATTAAAAATAATCAATAAATTAAAACCAATATTTCCCGGGGGAAATGGGTATGTGCAGATGCCAATTGACGAGACGAGTACAAAATTAATAATATAAAATTAATTTGAGACCGCTATAAAAAGTTATTAAGAAAATACAAGTTAATTAATTAACACGACGAAAACACAGTGGGATGTGTCACCGCTAGATCAAACCCCCATGGGATAAAACGTTTTTTCTAAGTCTAAAAGTACAAAAAATTTAAGACAAAGACAATGACTCATTCAAGGTCATTGGACGAGTCATAATAATTTCTCAAGGTCATTCAAACAAGGACCATGGCTCGCCAAGAAATTTCTCAAGGTCATTCAGAATTTCCTAAAGGTCATTGGATGACTCATCATATTTTTTCAAGGTCATTCAAAATTTCTCAAGGTCACATTATTTTTAAAAAATTTTAAATTTAAAATTACTACTTATTTTTATAAGTAGTGTTTTAATTAATATTTTTAAATTAAAATTTTTTATTCTATTACTTATTTTTATAAGAAATGTTTTAACTATTAATATTTATTTTTATTATTATTATTAGTATTATTATTATTATTATTATTATACTATAATTAATATATAATAAAAAACAAAGTCATATACAACAAAAACTTTTATTAAAAAGAAATAATTCGACTAAAATTATATTGTCGAAGAGCTTTATTCAAAGCCCATTCTACATACTTTTGATATCGGGCAGCGCAGCAATGACATCCATCACCACATGGATATTCAGGTTCCATATCTTTTAACATTTTGTTTTTTGCTTGACATCCCATAGGAACTCATCGATTACGGAAAATATCCATATAGATGTATGATTAAAGATCAAGTCTGGAATTATTGATATTGGCTTATCCTTCAATATTTCATGTATATCTGGATAATAGAAGTCCAGACGTTCTTTGATAACTTTAAAATAATCATCTACAAAACACGTAAAAAATAAAAGTAATAATAATAAATTACCGTAATGTTCAATTTCGTTCATTGATTGAACTGCGCTCGGTACAATAACATCCATTATAATGATAAAAAATTGAAATAACAATTACTTTTATACTAATTTAAACTGATGAGAAGTTAATTACACAAAATTTTAGCTATAAACAATAAATATTAATTTATATAGATTTGAAAATGATTAAAGAAATTTTAATAATAATTTTAGTTTTTAATATGGCTAACTCAATTGTTGTAACCGTTCAAGGTAAAAATTCAACAAGATGTGTATGTCCTGATACAGCAGTGTTGATGGATATTTTGTATATGATAGATAGACCTAGATATTTGAAAACTCCAGTCAAAAGATTATCTGAAAGAATGAGTAATTTAGAAATCCGATTTGAACATACATATGAGACTTTAAAAAGAGTTCGGAACGAATTATATGATGATATTCTATATCTAAATAAGACCATTGGTATTATCAAAAATGAATTAAGAAAATCAATATTAAAATCGAATGAAAATCGTAAACTTAATGAAAAAATGATGAATCAAGTTCAATATAGTATAAAATTTTATTCTAATAAAACAACTGATCAGTTCAATCGTATAATGAACGAAGTTCAACAACCGGTTAACAAATCGAAAGAAGTTCAAAGCCCGGTTAACAGTGGCAACAAATCATCATTTTCATTTCCATTATATATTTTTACATATTTTCTTAACATTGCAACTTAAATGCATGATTCTGATTGGTTCAATATAGTAAAAATAAGCTTACACTTTCAAATATTTTTATAAAATGCCAGAAACTAAATTTTTTATAACTTTGTTGAATGAGCTGGATTCTAATAATAGAGAAGAAGATGATATCATTAAAAACATAAAATTCATGGTGAACCGTACCGAGAAAATCGTAGAAGACATCCCATTTGATTTTGAAAAAATTCTCAATTTGCCAACATTGGAGAGAAAGAAGGCATTCCAATCAATATTTAGTTACATGTTCGATGAAAATAATAAATGGATGCAAATAATAGTAGGATTAATGTATATGAAACACATGATACTAAAATCTGGATCCGACTATGAAAATTATTTCCAATGGTCTATAGAGGTATATTACTATTTATTATTCTTTTATTTTTATCATTATTTAGGTGATAGAAACAAAAATTGATCCATGGGTAGAAACAAACGGTGGATGGATAGCATTTATTCAAGTTGCCGCAGAAGCCAAACGTTCAGATATTTATATTGGAAATTGCAAATTTTTATTTAAGCTATTAACTGGAGCGTCGGTTTTATATATATGTAATAAATTCTATCATAAATTTTAATAAATATTTCTTTGTTATTATTGGTGGGTTACTGGGTGGCGATATTTAAACTATATGGTTGTTACCCAGACAGCCCCATATAAATACTCTTTCGCTTACCACTCGGCACCCGTTGCTAAGCAACGTTGGAACTTTGTTCGAGTGGGTAGATCGTCCGCAAAAAGTGAGCGCTATCGCTAATGCTATAATTGACCGAACGATCTCTGGGTCCAACGAGCTGCCGGTAGAAGGCCTATGCTCGATTTCGACTTTTAGGTCCCCTTATTCTCCTATCTCTTCCGAGTTTTACTTCACGTGTGCTCGACTCCATACAATCATCAAGATAGTAGTTAAATGACAACAAGACATATATTTTACGATCGAAACAGCACATTTAGGAGTGTCAGTCAGGTGTTGGCTGAGATTCGAGCGGCTTAGCGTTTAGCCCGCTTTTTACGTCCGGGTCGGTAACTGCTAGACTTCGGTGTAGTCTTTGGACCTGTTGTTGCCTCTCGGTATGCCAGTTGGGCAGGAGCGAAGACGAGGGGATACGTCACTGCCGCTCCTTCTTGGCAGGCTGATACTGCCACCTCTAGCCCTTTGATCTGAGTCCTCAGGCTTTGATTTAATTGTTTTTCTTCTGTCCAGCTCTTTTGCGCGGCTGTGAGCCTTTGATAGAGCGACTTTACCTTCTTCGGCTCTATCCATGTGGCTTTTATTTGCTGGAATTCCTCTGATAACTGGATGATCTGTTCGTAGAAACTTTTATTGATTCTACGCGCGTGCGCTAGCTCCTGTTGTAGAATTCTCAGTGATTTTATATCTATAAAAAACTAAATTAACTCTTGTCTATTAGTCTTAATTCAATTAATTAATCATACAGGTATTATTGTTAGTAAAATAATTCCAGAAAAATAAGGAAATCGAATACAAACTAAACATTTATTCTAATTCAGTTTCACTAAGCGTATAGTTCGTAGTCAAATCATTAGTGGAAACGATGGGTTTGGTGATGCCTATCGAAGTTTCCTTCTGGAGCCAGCCGAGCGTAAGGGTGCTCGCAATATACGTAGGTTGGTCTTTCTGTCCTTGGAAAGGTCTGGGAAAGGTCTTCTGGGGCACGACAACATTGATATTCGTGGATCTATAGTTTGACTGTTCGTTGCCTAGGTTGAGAGAGGAGCTGTGCGGCGGTGTATAATCGGTGGTACACGCAATTCTGCCGGCTGCGATTTCTTCCTCCACATTTGCGAGGTATAGCCTGGCTTTGGCTACTTGAAGGTTGGACTGGCGCTGATGCTCCTCGAGACGAGCGAGGAGGAACACCGCATGTTCGCGAATTTCCTGGGCAAGGTTTCGGCCCGATTCTCATTTTATCGCTACGAATGGTAGCTCAACATCTTCCGTTTGTCGTAGTGTATCCGATCGGAACTCTCTCGGCTAGGATACGGTAAAGTCCGCATCCCACATGGCCTGTTACCATCAATCAGCGGCCTGCGCGGGAAATCGGATAATGACTCTCGATTCACCTGAACAAGATTCAATTAAATTAATCATTCGAATTTTCTGGGCCGTCTGGCTGTTCGATAACTGTTTAGTTGTGCGTCGATTAGCGTTTTCATATGTTTCGCGGGGTACTTCCAATGTCTCATTGTTCCCATTCGTTAATCTGTGATATAATGGGATAACATGATCCGTTTTGGACACTTCTAATTAGGGCTAATTTAAAGTAAATAATTATATTAACCATGAGGTGGTGAATCAGTTTTAACCACCCACTAACTAAAACATGCTTGACCTAATTATTAATCGCACGATGATGTTTGGTAAAATTTTTCCTGGCTAATAAATCTAAAGTTGTTTGCCTTAAACCCCTTAAGTTTGTTTAAATTAAACAGTTGGCTATCTTCTATACGTAACGAAATTACTTTCACCAAAGCTGAGTACAACTTCAACCCGGCCCTTGATTACTCCGTAACTAATCTTTATGGAAGTTATTAATCACGGGTAACTTTAGCTATAACCGATATCCTATGTTATTCATCACATTATGCTCTCATTGCATTTTAATTGGGTTGTCGCATATGGGAGTTGCTTAGTCGGATTGGGATTCTTATTTCATAAGCAATCAAAATCTTAAAAATCCTTTATTCGACAAAACGATAGTGGGATTCGGGTTTTTGCAAGCTCAGTTATTTTGTCCTATGCTATGTGGAACTCATGCTGTTGATATTAGAATACTTATTTCTACTTGATGATGTTATTAAAAAAAAAATTCTACCTAATTATTCTTTAGCTTACATGAATGATGCAAATCAGGATACCTATATTGACTGGGCGCGGATATTTCACTTTTTAAATTATTTCATTCATATCTAACTACGATTCTATTCATCAATACTACCTACATAAATCATCTTAATAATGCACTTACATACATTTGACACTGACATCTGAATTTCCATGCCTTATTTTAACATTATTTACCTACGATATGTTATGGCCATCTGTCGTTACTACCGAACTTGTTAAGGAAAATTAAAATCTAGAATTTGTTTATCGGATTAATATTCATGAAAATACTCGTTAGGCAAATTTTAAATCGAAGATTGTTCATCGTAGAGTAAATGAAGTTCATGATAATACTTGTTAAGTGGAATTAAAGTCAGAAATTCATTCATCGGATAATAAATAATGTTCATGAAAAAAAAAAAAAAAAAATACTTGCTAAGTGAACCAAAAGTTCGTTTATCGAATAATAATTATTATTCCTAAAAATACTTACTAAGTAAAATTAAAAATCATAATTTCGTTTATCGAATAATAATTAATAAAAATACTTATTAAATGAAATTAAAAATCAAAAATCAAAAATCCATCTATCAAATAATAATCAATGTTCATAAAAATACTTATTAAATGAAATTAAAAATCAAAATTCATCTATCGAATAATAATTAATATTCCTAAAAAATACTTGTTAAATGAAATTAAAAAATCAAAATTCATCTATCGAATAATAATTAATATTCCAAAAAAAAAATAAATCAAATTAATTTAATATATTTTAGATATCTAGTTTAGTGATAACCTGAGGTTGGAGGGGTCATCGAAATCAATGAAACATTACATCATTAAAAAGGGTTTGAGTTACATTATTCCAACAAATCATCTTCGAAAAATAAACCCATTTTTGAACTCGTTCCGGCACTGGGATGGTCCCTCTCTTACTGGCGGATCGAGAGAAATCGAAGTATCTCTGAGAAATTTTGCGTATTACAGACTATAGTCGTTGGAAAATGAATACGATATCGGTTACGTTCTCAACTGGTTCCACGGCATGGTAACTACGAGTCGGGGTTTTGTATGATAGAAAAAATAACTCAGATAAAACACTAATCCTCTCAGTATCGTGTTTTATGTTTGGTAACTCGTTATGGTTATCGGCATTCTTAGCGTTGGGGTTGATGCGGCGAACTTCCTAGCTAGTGTTCTATTGGATTAACGACGAAATTCACAGAAAAACAAAATTTACCTAAAATTCGAGATCATGGATTCAGATCTATATCCTCATCTGGTATCCTGGCCGTCGTGTTCCTATCAATGTGATTTAATTGGCGATACATTTTTAGACTTTTACAATTTGACTGTCAATCCGAATCATCGGGGTTCCTTATGTAGTCTGGTGGCGATGTGTGCATACCGGTTTTAAATTAAACTGATTTGGCTAATATTACATAAGATGAATTTGCTGACTGGGCGTGCGTGTTAGCCGGTGTAGTCATTGGTGAACGACACACTCTTCCTCCTCTACTATCTCCTAATTGTCGATGCGCTGTGTGGGGAGATTTTTTATTATTATCGATCGTGACATTCTCGCAAAATGTCACGCTCCATATTTATTTTGTGGATTCAGGATTTTCATTTATATCCGACCACTATCTATTGGATGAATACAAAATTGGTATTGCTGTTCCCTTTGACTGAATGGTTCTGATTTATTTTAACTATTTGCTAATGGCAGCCCTTCTCCTCCAATGGTTATTTATTTCAGTGGTAAGTTGTTCGTTATATGCAGATATATAATATTATCTATTTCTAGTTGCCACGTTGGAGTCTAAACAATTCAAATAGTTTCTGGGTATCGTCTTAATATGGTGGTGGAGTGCGTTCGGGGGTCGTGGTTATTCGGGTCCGGCAATTCGGGTCAACAAGGCCTTACTGTGGGTTACTTCGAACTTCCTGCTAAATGGAGCCTGAGAATTATTTCTACATCCGATCTCAAACCAAAACGATGTTGATCCGCGAAGTATTTTCGCGTTCAAACAACAACAAAAAACATGTGTTGGAATTTGACTCGTCGTACATTGGATATGACTAGATTTATCGTAAACATTCTGTTGTTGTGTTGTGTAATTGATTGTTCCTATGTTCATATGAGGGGTAAAGTATTGGTTGGCTTTATTTTCTTTTACATGTTTTGTGTTTTACTACTTTATTTCATCTGGAGAATGGTAATAAAAATTCTTTGGGAAATAATTTTCGTTCCAGGATTAGATTCGTTTTTTATTAAACTCACTATTAGTCCTCGATTTTAATATTTTCGCAAGGTGCTTATATTTTTATGTTTTAATTCAGGTGGTAAATGCGTTTAATATTGATAGAAGTTTTGGAACCCAATTTCGTTTAATCCGAGCGTCTCAAAGTTTGATTTACTCTTGGTTTCTGAAGTCTTAATTTTTTGGCTTTAATATTTCGGTCTGTGATTTTATTTAACGTCTGAATAATTTGTTCACATTTATTATTAATTTTTATCAAACTCCTTATTTTCTAATGCCTTTGTTTACTGATTTTAGCAAAATTCCCTTATCTTTAATCATGGTATTTTGATTTCAACGACAAGTTCCTCGCTACTCTTCACGGAAACTTTACATCCTAGCATAGCATTTTAGTTCAATCATACTTGGGAAACTTTTTATCTCATTTATATTCAAATTTTATATTTTTCTTAGCACCTTAGTTGGATGGTAGTTTGAAACTTTTATCTCATGTTAGTTCAGGGAAATTTTAACGATTTTAGCTTTGGTTATAGAATTACTCAGTATTTATACTACAATCCTTTACATTTTACACGTCATTTTACTTAGCAAGTTTCCTTTTACAAAGTTTTCTATATTATAGCGTTTTATTAACAACGTTTTAATATTTTTTAGACTTCTTTATATTTGGAGCATAGCAACGATTTTATTTATTTAAGATTCCCGTCACCGTCCTGCATTTTGATCCTAGGCGCGTTGTGTTCATATTATAGTTAATGAGTGCCCACTGGACTACTCGTGTGATAATTTTGAGCCGTATGTGAATATGGTTTAGGTCGAGTTTATGGAAATTGGGAGACGAGGAAACGGCCAAACGACTATTTCCCTTTCCCCTCTCTTCCCCTATACAGAATGATATTGACGTTCCGGCTCCTGCGTTCCTCACGCCGGAGCCTTCACGGGCACGAATCATTGGCGATATTCCACGCACTTACACGATTTCGAATAGTATGTTGGATTTTAATGACTTGTAATGTGTTTCGGCTGTGGGCCGGAAAAATTTCGGCAATATAAAACAAAGTTTGATGCTATTTAAATATTTTATTAAAATATAATTTACCCGATACATTCAACATAAATATCATAATATTCCGCTCTCCCCACGCCGATACCCAAGCAGAGCTCAAACGAGATTGCGAGAATGCGACGTGGAGAGAGTTTCGAACAAAACTCTCACTTACATCGTAATTCTGTATTGACTCAACGGTTCTAAAACGATTTCAAGTTTTTGAAAAACTGATTAAAAATTGTGTAAAAATGAATCGGTATATATACCTATTGTACGACCCTAACCTTGCATGTTCGTTTTGATTTAGTAAAACAAAATTTGACCTTAGAATTTTCTGGTATATTCTAATCTTTAATTTTATTATTTTGAGATTTTATTTGAAAATTTTTCTTTTGAATTTTAAATTGAATTATTTCTAATTCAAATTATCTGATTTTGATTTCATTTTCATGAAATTTCGCATTTTGGATAAATTGTCAAATTTCGGTCAAATTGTTGGGTTTTCGTGTTATGTTTATATTTATTTCGTGCGGATCTTGTTGCACTTTGTTATTATTTTAATTTATTTTTTGTGTTTATAATTTTATATTTAATTATTTTCTTTCTCACATTTTGATAGGGTTAATTGGTGTTTTAATAGGTTTGAATTTAAATCGTATGTTATGCTTGCATGTATGTTACCGATTCATTTAAACATTTACAAGGCCGTCTGTGTTCTGGCCCAACATTATTATTATTATTAATAAAAAAACTACATTTTTAAAGATTTATTGATTATTACATGTACATGCTTCATCACCACACTATTCTATCATAATATTTTCTATAACATGGTCAACACAAGTCTTAAATTTGTTAGGCTCAACTAAATTTTCAGTAAGGGTTTCTTCATCGTTAATAATTTCAGTATCATTAATAATTTCAGTATCTTCATTTTTAATAATTTCTTCATCATTAACAATTTCTTCATCATCACTCTGACATTCTGAATCACAACATGAATCTTCTTTACTCAATGCTTCAACTAGAGTCAACATATCTCTAATTTTTACACCGGTTATTTCTTCGAGTTTATCAAACAAAAAGTTTATTAAATATTCTAAACGAAAATTAATCAATTATTTTATATTTTATATTTTACCTTTTTCAGACATCATTTTTAAACAATTTTAAAACTACTTATAATTTTGTTTATAGAATAACAAAGAAAACATTAATACATTTATTAAACACTAAAATATACATTAAAATAAATGTGAAAGTCTAGCAGTAACAATTTTCCATATTGGAGAAAACACATCATTTTGATCAGCTTTATATCCTTGGATTGTTATTGTTAAATACCAGTTTTCCTGTTCTTTGAATCCAATTTCTGTAAATGCATCATAATATCTGGTATATTGACTCGTGAAGAAAGCATTTTCATTGCATTTTAAATTGGAATTGATCTTTTTGAATGTATTATCAATATCCTTGATATCTATCATTGAGAGAGTCTCATCGAGAGATTGAAATTGAGTTCTATTGAGTTTGACTGGATTTGCCAATTGCATATTGATAGGTTCCTTTAAAAAATACATTTTATAATTGTGGAACATCTGAACTGGTTGGACACTGATAGCATTGATTTTCTTGGTCATGTTTGATTTATGATATTTATAAGGTGGTGACGAGCTTTTATACCCTTGTTAAATACTGATTAACCAATCAGAATCATGCATGAATATTGCATGGTTATTGCATTTTATGTGTGCCTCGATTATTTCTATATATGTTTTAATGTGCCAAATTGTTATTATTACATTATTGTAATCAATAATATTATAACTATTTAAAAAATTAATACTATTAAAACCAAACAAATACTAATATTATTACTATTTAAAAAATTAATACTATTAAAATCAAACAAATACTAATATTATTACTATTTAAAAGATTTCTAATAATAAAATCAGACTATTAAAAAAAAAATTCAAACCAAAACAAACCAAAATAAAACATTTATTTCCTAAAAAGTTAAAATTTACAAGTATTTCTAACCGATTTCACTAGACACCATTCGACATACCTTTGATATCTGAAATTGCAACAGCCACATTCCAGAATACATGGGTATTCGGTTTCTATGTCCTTCATTTTTCGACCAAGCTTTACATCCCATAAAGCTTGATCTATGATATTGAATATCCAGGTATTTGTTTCGGTGTATACGAGATCTGGAATCATTGATTCTGGTTGTTCTTTCAGAATTGTTCAAAGTTGAGGGTAAAAAAAGAACAAACGCTCTAAAATTACTTCTTGATATTTATCTGTAAACAATGATAAAAATAATAAATAATAAATTTACCATAATTTTCAATTTCCTTCTTTGACAATATTGAGCTTGTCATCAGCATAGTATTTTCCATTAAAAAAAAATAAAATGAATAACCAAGTTGTTTTAATCACTCATTAGCCAATCAGATATCGACCAATCCGGTGATTTCATTTTGTATGTCTGTAACAATATTTTTGTACTCTAGATTTCGCAACTCTAATATGACTATTTTCCCACTGGCAAACACGTTAACACACATTGGGTTGTATTTTAAAAGCCTCAGCGCAGGAAATAATTCTGGCTCGAACATACAAAGACATTTTGTTGACATGTTGTATAGATTGATATATTGTCCCATATCCATGATAACCGTAATTGACTGTATTTTAATATCCTTTATTCTATATTGTAATTTATTGACGTCTAAAGGTTTCTTGCATCCCATGGTTCTGCATTTTCCGGATTTGAAAAATATTATACGGTATTTTCCACTTCTATCAACAATTTGCTGGGGTTTACTATTCGGAAACGTCATTTTTGACATGTTGAAAGTTCCTTTATAATTTATATTTGATAACATATTTAAACAATAAAGAAATATTAATCTATATATATGATTTTTAGAAAGAGTTCATTAAATTATATAATATAAACAAAAGCCTATAATTATACAAATTAATAATGGAATTAAGAAATGATACGATATTTCAAATCGTCGGCCCAAGTGGTAGTGGTAAAACTATGTTTGTGTGTAAATTACTGAAATCTAATTTATTTCAAACAAAATTCAACAAGATTTATTGACATATGTACACAGGGCCGGCCATATAGAGGAGGGATGTATTGGTAGCAAAACACCCGGCCCCAACTGTAAAAAATAATATAAATTATATTTTACACGAAAAAAAATTAATTTCTTTTTTTTTAAGTCAACGAATTAGTAAAAAATGACGTATGAAATTGATTCAATTCCCTTTAAATGAAATAGCGAAATCCACCAAAAGGGTTAAGAAAACGTATGGGTTTCGATACGTCAAGGCATAACGTTTTCGGACTATTCTATATCTTGTACGTGATGTACAAGAACGGTTTAGATGAATGTTTTATGGTAAAATGTGTTCACTTGGGTTCACAGTTGAAATCTAATGAAATTTCTGAAAATTCTTTTATTAGAACTTAGCAAAAATGAGAAACTGTGCTTTCAAATAAAAATATAATTTTAACAATATTTTTGTGTGCACATTCAACTGACTGCTCTGCGGAAAGAAGTTTTTTGTTTCTGAAAAGATTGGAAACGTATTTAAGATCTGCTGTATAAGAAAGCGATAGAAAGTGATTTTACATTAAATATTGACTATACTGATATAATTGATGATTTTGTTGACAATTAGTTTTTATTGTAGATATGTATTGTTTTAACTTTTATTACGAATTATAGGACGACGATTATTGCGATGCATAAGGACGCCGTAGTCACAAATGCGGCACTGGGTTAGTCCAATGAGTCTTACAGGCCATGGCTTCCTCACATAGTTTCACTCCATTTTTTGATTCTGAAGATTATTGAAAAGTTTCATTATGATGAGTTTCCGACGTGACGGCGAAGAGAAATCTTCAATTTTTAAAAATATAAAATAAAAATTTAAAAAATAACAGACAATAGTTTATTAAACCCAATAACTGGGATACATTATATTTTTAACCAATTAAAAAATCTCTGATATTTTATCTTTGAAAAACAACCGATTACTTTTCTTCAGTTCACAATTAGATATTTCAAGTGCGCATCTTGGAAAAGTCGCCGGACAAGATTTCATTTTCAAATGTTTATTTATATATTCAATATTTACATAGTCACCAGACGAGTAAATCTGACACAACCGATGATCTGGTAAAAAATATCTTTGGCCAGAGTCCGACTCGTCAGAATTTGAAGAAATATCTTGTTGACTGTAATTATAATGTTATTTAAAATTTTTAGGAGTAGGTAGATGTGAGTGCATAAGAATACCCAACCTCCTCCTCCTCCTCGTCAAAGAAAGTGATTGCGTTTGCTTTAATTTTAGGTGGGATTTTTGGTGCATGGTATTCACAATAAGATTCGGTGTAAAATGTAAAATGGAGTAATTTTTATTTTAAATTTTAAAAATATTTGTGTGTGCGTGTTAATATTTTTAAAATTTATTTTAATCAATCAACTCAAAAAATTATTCAATACAAAATAGAACTTTCAAATTTTTTTTTGTAAGCGCATGGAAAAATTACAAAAATAACATTTATATATTTAGATCAAGAAAAATATTGTAAAACTTTTTATTATCATAAAAATTATCAAAAAAATATTTCTAGTCATAAATTCAATTTTTAAATATTATATATTTTTTTGTTAACATTTTTCAAATTCTTTTTTATACCTTTCAATTCAGAAAATTATTTTCTACTAGAATTACTTTTAAAAATGTATGTACACGTACATTAGTCATGATTGTTTTTTATTTAATTGTCAGTCAATTTTTCTTATTTAAAAATGACGAGATAAAATACTTTGTGTATTGAATCGTCCTGCCCCTATAACTAGTACTTAGATCTGTACTGACGATTGTATAAAGAAATTAAATAAAAAGATTATTGAGCGACCAGAATTAGTAAGTAGTTGAAAATTAAATCGAATAATAATGTATTTAAGATGTAAAAACATGTCCAAATAAAAACATTAGTGAGTAGTGGAATCATAAAATATGCATATAATTTTTTATTTTTACCGTTCTGTATTTATTTTAGATTTTAAATTAAAAAGTTAAATGAATTCGTCTTTAAATAAAAAAAGTAATTAGGTTTTTCTGATTTTTGATTAATTTGATTTTACTTTTTTAACAATTGTGTCTGGTTTAGATTCCATGAAAAAACAGAACATAAATTATTTTTTAAATGATTTATTAATTATTTAATAATATATATAAATATAATAATTGTAGGTTAGCCATTCGACGTTTAAACTTAAATTTGTCTTCTGTATTTTCATAGTTCTGAACAACACTTGCTACTTGATCACAAGGAGTCGAATACTTTTTTTAGTAATTTCTTGGTGACCTGTTCGAAAATTAGCTAATATTAGTCGCTAGTAAGCTATATGCCTCCTCAATCTATATAATAGCTTCCGAATGCTCAGGTAACTACAATGGAACAGCGAATTTAAAGCGTTGTGGAAGCCCTCACAGCAATCTGTAGTCTTAGGAAATCTTTCTTCAGCAGCATCAAAATGATTCCAAATTCGAATTGGAAAGAGAGGTGATCTTCCGGCAACTCCTTCAATGTAAGCTAAAAAGACATATGAAAGAATCTCGTTGTAATTGTCTTCATCCGAAAATATCGCAGCTCATTCATCAAAATCAGTTCTTACATCTGTTATTGGCACAAAAGATAGAGCAGACAGAGACTCCAGCTTTAACTTTAAGTCAATATCCGATTCGTACACTGTCTTTAAACAAATGCTATTGATTTTTCTAATTATACTCTGGCCGTGATGAACGTAGCACCATTTTATTTCTGCTTGTGAAAAAAGCAAATTCGGCAGTGGACATACATGCTTTTCCGAAGTCCAGCAGAATCTTTTGAGGTATTATATTGGGCAACAACTGTTGCAATATAGCAAACATTCTGTTGTATGTATCCTTATTTTTTTGCAAAAGAAAATATATTCACTGAGGTTATGGATTAACAATCTTGACGTGCTATATATACTGCTGATTAAACATAGTACGAGCTTTATCAAAAGTTCTGTCTCCATAAATGACATCCTTGTCTAATTTAACGACCATATCAAGATTCCCAATTGTCAATATTATTTCTATGTCACCGGCTCCAGTATAATGCAAAATGAGGTCAGCATACTTATTTGGTCTAAGAAAATGGGTTGTAGATGGATTTGGCATATGACTGGTTTCTTTATGTTGAAAAAGACTTCATGAAAGTGATGATTGCTTTGGTAAATGTTCCAAAATATATATATTCACTTTAGATAACACATTTCCCATGATATTTTTGATCGTTTTCAAAAATTTCGCTTGTGATTTTTGAGGATTCGAATCGTGGCAATGTTGTAGCATCTCCAATTGAATTTTCATTATGCATCTTCAAAAATGCCTTGCACTTGGCACTAAAGTAGATTCTGCATCTCCAAGTAATTACCCAATTCGCATTTTCTCTGTACTTGGTGTATTCAAATCCTTGGTACAATAGAAATCGATTTCCTTTCTGTGCAGTTGAAAATTTAATGATATTAATTAATTTTTAAGACTACCGCTTTAAATGTTTGACCAAATTAAAATGACGCTATAGATTTAATTTTATTTTTACCTATTAAATAATATACAAATAGTATTACATTAAAACTAATTAATTCCTTGAATTAGAATTTTTCTGTTTTATCATAGATCTGTTTTTTCATGTTCTGTTATATACGGTTGCCCCCGGTTTATGACTGGAAATAAATGACCATTAAGGATTATTTTATATAAATGCATGGCGGATAAAGACATGTGAAAGTCATGTAAATAATTTAAAATGACATGAAAATTATGCACTAGATTTCAGATATTTCAAATTCTTTTTCAAAACAATATTATTATTAAAAGAAAACGCTAATAAAACACTCTTCGTACGATATATTTCGACAGTTTAACTGTCATCTTCAAGCACAAAAAACAAACTAAAAATAATATGAATTAACTTATATAATTTAAACAAATTATTATTTTTATATTAATTAAATATTCTAATAAATAAATACTTAAATAAATATTTAAATACTTTTAACTAAATTTCATTAATCACTATATCTGATTATATTCAAAGAATATACGATACATTAAGTGATATCCAGTACATTTCCCAATAGTATACTAGTTTCGAGCTAATGGCTCTCATTAGTACTATGCGGGAGGTGCTCAGATTTCTCTGTAAAAACAGTGTCAAGTTAACACTGTTATGCACTTATCCTGATGCACTGGACAACAAATAAGTTTGCAAAATTTGGTTTTAAGGCAAGAAGATAAGACAAATCTTTATCTTGAACCTCTTTTCATTTGAAACCATGGTAGATACAATCATACCTCTGTGAACTACAAGTCTAACTAATTTTTATCTATATTATAATAAAATTTTAAAATCAGACATTCCTTTTTTCTTATTTTTCATCCTCTTGATTTTAACTGGAGTGAGATTTTGTGGATTTACAATCTTTTCACAGTTTTGTGAGTTTCTTGATAGATAATATCCTATGTGGGTTCCTGAAACAATACTGCTTCGGTATTAGAAACGATTGGAAACATAATAGAGAAAAAATTCCATGCTTCTTCTTAGAATTCTACCAAATAACGACCTCTGTTTTTTCATATATCCACGATTATATTTCCGTCTTCTAAGAACTATTTAGTCAATTTCCACAATGAGTGATGATCCGTCATCATTCCACAAAATAGACACATCTCGTAAAAAAATTAAACAAATTTATAATAGATCTTTAAGAAATTTCCAGTTCACCGACAACTATGTAGACTGGATAGTGGCGACTCCATATTTAAATAATACGCATTAATTGCGGGAGTGGTAAATGGATTTTGAAGAAAAATTATTCGAAACGAATGGAACCACACTTCTAACATTGTAAACATTTTTATTGGTAACCGTCGATGATGTCATTTCGACATGATAGAGTGTAATCTTTAACACAACCAGTAAACTCTCGAGTATTCCTCAATAATCGATGGCGTGCTAACCGCCTCATTATTTCATCCGCATTGATAAGTAACTTAAAAATATTCCAACTTTCTTCTTCAAATCACAATTATATTTCCGAAATTAATTTAGTAGCGTTAATGTTTTGGGAAATAATTTATTCACGTTAAAGTTAGCTATGCCGGATAACACTCATGAAAAAATTTAGACTCCTTGAATATTTCCGAAAACCATAATTTTGACTTTGATAATTCCTAATTTTGGAAAATTTCAATTTTTCTGTTTGGATTCAACATCAATCTTAAATTTTTAGTAAAATCACCAATGTTATGTGAATGGTGAAAATTTAAAAACTCTTTTTATCTTGACTGAATTTTGATTTATTCAGAAGTTTAATTAATGCAAATTTTCACTGACTTGATTATCCTTTTCATTAAAATTTTATCAGCATTAGTTTTCCTCGAAATTCTCAAAGAAACGCCTCATACAATCAAATGAATAATATTGTGATATAATTCGGTGTCTTTTTTAGGAAATTTCTTTATTTTTAAAAAAAGATAATTAAGTGTGTTTTATCAAATTATATAAAAATAAACATGCAAAATACTTTTTTTTCTTTCTTGGTCTATAAAATATCCATATAGACAAAATAATGCCCGATATTACAAGGTAGGTGCAAATCATTACGGCTATTACCAGAGCGATAGTTTTCCAAATGGTATCCTGTAAAAGTAAAATGAAGTATTAAAATAATTTTTAACTGACTTTTTCTAGAAAATTATAATCATTAAATATCATAAAAACTACTTTAATATAGAGACAATATTTTTTTAATTTTCTTACTTTTCTAATCAATTTATCTTATTTGTTACTCCTCTGTCCCAAGGACAGATACAGGATTTTCTTTTTTTTGGGGGGGGGGGGGCGGACCACTTGAAAATATATGTATGTTTGCATGTTAAACTATTAGTGTGTATAACTTATAATTTACATGTAAAAAACAGTAAATTACATCTCATTTAAAAAATATTTCATCAAGTTACAACAA
Source organism: Schmidtea mediterranea (assembly GCA_022537955.1). Lineage (NCBI taxonomy): Eukaryota > Metazoa > Platyhelminthes > Tricladida > Dugesiidae > Schmidtea > Schmidtea mediterranea. The sequence continues at coordinate 266,302,189 of CM039679.1, read as the reverse complement.
AGCTTTAAAGTCTTGCTATTAATTGCTTCCTAATAATAAATAATTTTATCATATTGCAAGTAACAAAATATTATAAAACACAATTTAACTAGATGAAAATACAAATTATATAACAAAACAGGTGTAAAACAAACAATGCAAAATATCTAATTAAACACTCTTGTAGAAAATATAATTATGTCTATATGATAAAAACGGCGGGCATGTCAGATAGAACCAAGGACCACTATATGTATTACATAATTATCGGGAGATCAATAAAGACACAATCACACACACACACTGTTGCGTAATTATGATTCTTCGTGTACAGCATGTGCAATAAACACAGAGGACCTTTTGTTTTTAATTTGACATGATATACTACTATATATTTAACCTTTTAATAATAACAGCCAAACAACTACTCTTAATAATTTGAGTAGTGGGATACCGGCCCTCTAGCTCAGAGGCCATCTAGCTCACATACCCCCCGACAAAATTTTTTCTCTAAGTTTAAAAGTACAATTTTTTTTAGAACAAAGACAGTGACTCATTCAAGGTCATTGGATTACACATCAAAATTTTTCAAGGTCATTGAAACAAAGACCATGACTCATTCAAGGTCATTGGATGACTCATCATATTTTTTCAAGGTCATTTACACAAAGACCACGACTCATTCAGGGTCATTGGATGACTCATCATATTTTTTTCAAGGTCATTTTAACAAAGACCATGAGACATTCAAGGTAATTGGATGGCTCATCAAAAATTTTCAAGGTCATTCAAAAGTAGGTCAAGGTCATTGGATGAGTCATTAAAAAACTTCAAGGTCATTTAAACAAAGACCATGACTCATTCAAGGTCATTGGACGACTCATCAACATTTTCAAGGTCATTTAAACAAATACCATGACTCATTCAAGATCATTGGGTGACTCATCAAAAAATTTCAAGGTCATTCAAAAGTAGGTCAAAGCCATTCAAAAGTAGGTCAAAGCCATTCAAAAGTAGGTCAGGGTCATTGTATGACTCATCAAAAATTTTCAAGGTCATTCAAAAGTAGGTCAAGGTCATTCAAAATTTCTCAAGGTCATATTATTTTTAAACATTTTTAAATTTTAATTTACTACTTATTATTATTATTATTATTATTATTAATATTATTATTATTATTATTATTATTATTATTATTATTATTATTATTATTATTATTATTATTATTATTATTATTATTATTATTATTATTATTATTATTATTATTGTTATTATTATTTTAATTATCATGATTTTTATTATTGTTATTATTATTATTATTTTTATTATTATTATTGTCAATGTCATTGGATGACTCATCATAATTTTTCAAGGTCATTCAAAAGTAGGTCAAGGTCATTGTATGACTCATCATATTTTTTCAAGGTCACTCAAAACTTCTCAAGGTCATAGTATTTTTAAACATTTTTAAATATAAATTTACTACTTACTGTTATAAGTAGTATAAATTTTGTAAATTTATTTTTTACTAATATTATTATTTTTTAATTTTCAATTTTTGCTTAAAAAAATCTTTTATTATTATTATTATAATTATTATTAATTTATTAATATTTTTATTATAATATTTGTTATTATTTTTATTATTATTTTTATTATTTATATTACTTATTATTATTACTATTCTTATTATTATTAATAGTATTATTTTTCTTATTATTATTATAAATATTATTATTTTTAATAATATTATTATTATTAATGTTTAATAATAATATTTTTTTAAGGTCATTTTAAAGTAGGTCAAGGTCATTCAAAATTTCACAAGGTCATATTATTTTTAAACATTTTTAATATAAATTTACTACTTATTTTCATAAGTAATGTTTTAATATTTGTTAATTTTAATTTTATTATTATTATAATTTTCTCAACGTCATAATATTTTAAGTCTTAAGGGTTATCAAAATATAACAATAAGATTTTGGTTAATTTTAATGATATTATTGGCATCTGAATAAAATATACGATACGTGTTCAGTTCTAAGAAATTGATCGATTCATGCATTCAAGTATTTATTTGATTTTATTATTATATTTGTAATTTAATTAAAAACTAAAATTGATTAGTATTTAAAAAATTTATGTTACCCATTACTTATGTTGTTATTGACAATTTTCTGAATAATTTAAATATTTACGATTATTTCCAGGAATGAAGAGAAATTGTACGATTAAAAACTATGAGCTGTTGATAAAATACATTAATTAAGGCTTAAGTCAATGAAAATGTATCGATTTCACTAAGTATCCATCTTTTGACATTGATATCCAACCGAATAAATCACCCTAAAAATAAGATTCCCCCTCTTGACCTATCGTTTTCCCCTAAAATAATATAAAATTTACTCTCAACCAATCATTTCTCTTTAAATGACAATAATCCCAGCTATATTCATTATTTTCATAAAAATCACCGAATTATATCGATATTCAACCGAATAAATTTCTTGAAATCCCCTTAAAATAAATTCATCTCTTGACCAATCTTTTACCATCAAATAACACTTTCTCCTACTTTACCATATTCATTTTATTTTTATAAAATCACCTATTAAATAACGATACTTAACCAACTTAACCCCTTAAAAATATCAACAAATCTGTTCTTAATCGATTATTTCCCCTTAAAAGATCATAAATTCTCTTCTTAGCCAATTGTTTCCCCTAAAAAAGATTTACTCTCAACCAATCATTTCTCTCTAAACGATAATATTCCAAACTATATTCAATATTTTTCATAAAAATCACCGACATATCGATATTCAACCGAATAAATTTCTTGAAATCCCCTTAAAAGAAAATTCCTCTCTTGACAAATCAAATTACCTTAAGATTATCATAAATTCTCCTCTTAACCAATCATTTCTCTTTAATTGACAATATTTCCACTCTCTCAAAAGATTTACACACATATTGATATCTATCTGAACAAATCCCCTAAAAATATTATAAATTCCTCATCTATATTTTCCATTTAGAAAATATTTACTCTTTGAACACAGATATTCAACCAACTCAACCCCTTAAAAATGACAACAATCTTGTTCTTAATCGATTATTTCCTTAAAATATCATAAAATTTACTCTTAACCAATCATTTCCATTGAAATAACATTTCCCCCAACTGCACCAATAATATACATATTTTTTAAAAACCTACAAGGTAAAATTTCTTTAGAAATCTATGTTTAACCGACTCTACTCCTTAAAAATCCATCATTCGAATCATATTTACTATATGTATTCAACCAATCAAATTCCCTTAAAATTATCATAAAAATTTGAATTTTACCAATAAAAATAAATTTTCTTTAAAGTATTACAAAATTCTTATCATCATTTTCCATCGAAAATCACCACAATTTTGTTCTGGCAACAATTTCAAGCAATTAAAAAATTCATCAAAAATGACTTAAATCGAATAAAATCTATGTTTTCCACATAAATTAAATTATTGTAAAATCACAAAATATATATCATATTGCTCATTAAAATTAATCAGTAAATCAAATATAAATTCAATAAAAATTACCAGTCAACCATTAGAGATAATTCAATGATTTTCATAACTATACTGATAACCACACTGAGCATCCCCTTAAAAATCTCTAAATTATACTACTTTTGTGATTGATATCCATGAAATCAAATTAGAATTGAAAATGAAAGTAATTATTGACCCCTTTATTTACACTGTAAAATCAATTAAAATTTTAGGTTTCACTAAAATATTTTTAAAAATTAACTGATTTAATCAACTATTTAAATAGAACGTAAAATTATAATTAAAATATCATTTACTATTCAAAATCTATCAGTCAAATTGGATTCTAATTGGTAAATAATTATCTTAAATAGATGTTTCATAAACATTTTGATCCTAAATTTATTTATTTATTTATTTTTTTTATTTAAAATAATCCTAAAATCAAGTCTAATCTAATAAATTAAGAAGAAATTTATTGTTTCTAAAATTATAGATTTACCATAATTTCTTCAATAATTTCATTAAAAACATAATCAAACCTTAAATCCATTAAAATTCAAAAGAAAACTATAAAATTCACAAAGATGATTAAAATTTACTAAAATAAATACCTCGTAAAACTAAATATTACTTAAATTATTATAAAATTTCCCTAAAAGCTCTAATTGATTTACATAGCCTAAAATTATTTTATTTTTGTCGAGTACAACCTAATCTATTGAAAGATGTAATTTATTTAGTTAAATTTTCATTGAAAATAACAAGTCAACAAATAGAATTTTAATTAGTAGAGATTATATTCTATAAAGAAAATTTTCAGTGAAGAATTAATATTGGTGAGATGGTACATTAAGTGACTAAAATCGTTGAAATTACTGAAAACAGTGGGATAGCTAAAGATATCTACTAAATAGATGAAATATCAATTGATATCTTAATAACTTACAAGGGTAATATACTTTGAATGGAGAAAATATACATCAAAGAGAAAAATATTCGTTGAAGAGAAAAAACATTCATTGAATAAGGAAAACATTAATTGAAGAGAGAAAATATTCATTAAAGAGGAAAGCAATCATTAAAGTGAGAAAATATGAATTGAAGCTAACAAATATTCAGTGAATCGAGAATTGCTTATAATAAATTAGTCGGTAAAATTTCAATATTGTGAAATACTTGAAATAAATGGAGTCTGAATTATTCAATGATCAACAAATATACTTAAAAGATGAAAATATTTACTGAAAATCAATTGTACTTTAAGAGTGGATTAATTACTATTATATTAAATTAAAAATTATTAACAATTGAGTAGATTTCATCGGTTAATTATATTTAAATAGGGATATATATTTTTTGATGGATACTTATACTTGACTTACTTTTGAATGACCTTGAAAAATTTTGATGAGTCATCCAATGACCTTGAATGAGTCATGGTCTTTGTTCTAAAAAAATTTGTACTTTTAAACTTAGAAAAAAATTTTGTCGGGGGGGGGTATGTGAGCTAGATGGCCTCTGAGCTAGAGGGCCGGTATCCCACTACTAATTTGCAAATTTTACAATAAATTTCGGGTTTATAAAATTCTTTATAAAAAAAAAAAATAAAATCTATTAACAAAAGGGACCACAATACAATCGAAAATAAGGGGAGGAATTCGCACTAAAATAGTCTAGAAAAACAGCATAAATAAGAATTGAGTGTAATTAAAACTAAATAATTAAACAGTAATTAAAAATTAATAAAAATAAATTTAATTAAGTAATTTAATTAAAATAATTAATAAAATGAATTTAAATAATTTTTTGTAATTAATAATTACACATAATGTAATATCACGGTTTATTTAGTTTTCTGAAGTGTTAAATAATTATTATTTAGTAATAAGTAATGAGGGGGGTACCAAAAAGTAGGCCATATAGGACACGTATCACTACTGATAACTTTACTTTTCTTACAGTAAAATTATTAATTAAAAAAAAATAAAAAACTCAAAATCACACCCCGAAATGTATGAAATTTGAGTTTCTTTTTGAAAGGTTTTCACCTTGGAATTCGAGTGGGGAACACCGAGTGACATTGTGACAAATGTCCAATTCGCAAATGAACTTTTCTACATTACATTTGATTCCTAGCAAATATTTTAAATTTAATATTATTTTCTTTTCTTACCTTTATTCTTTTCATGCGATTTCTGATTTTTCATCCTCCTGATTTTAACTAAAGTGAGACTTTGTGGATTTACAATCTTTTCACATTTTTGTGAGTTTTTTGATAGATAATATCCTAGCATAAAAATAAAATATTAACAAACACAATAATAATTCACATAGTGATTGGGCCACGGTCATAAAAACCATGTTGAACGATGAAGCGAAAATATACATACGCAGTGTTAACCTTATTTAAAGCACAATAAAAATCAAAGTAAGCAAAGATAAGATGAAATTAATGTATTTAATATACCTATTGAGTGGTGACTTAATACCTTAACTGAAAGACGCTGAGTATTTCTTTGCATATATAAATCTTATCTGGGTCTCGCCAAAGTGAAGCCAATAGCACATGATCATCCTATCACATAAATTATTTAGCAAATTCCAAATAATTTGAAATTAAGAACAGATATTTTACAACATATTTCGTTTTATAAACAAAAAACTGAAACTATTCCTTTAAACTTTCAAAATGAGAATAGTACACCTTAAAATGAAAATAGCAAATTTCAAAGTGGAATAGTAAACTTTAATATAAGAATAGTAAATTTCAATATGAGAATTGTTAAAATTAAAATAAGGAAAGTAAGACTGATTTTCTACAAATTGTTTAAATTAAACAGCAGAATTGCAATTGTTTGAATAGCAAAATTGAATGGCCCAAAATATGTCAGCAAAAATTAAAATATTAGAAAACGAACCTAAAAAAATGCAATTACTTGCCGTGTCAAACATGAATGGAGACTGGCGATAATGATCGATAAAAACTGTCACGTCACATTAACGGAACTCGGTGCAGCGTTTGAAGAAAAATTTAACTTTAGCATTTTAAAAACAGCAATGTCAAAACATTTAGATACTTTATGGTAAACGGTAAAATTTTTAAGATATGAACCTCAACAGGGAAACTCCCCTGAGAACATACAAAAGCGAAAGGAGTTTGTGGAATGTCTTTTGGAATTTCAGTTCCAAAACAAACCTATTTTTTATGGATGAAACAAATTTAAACGTATAAAATATTTGGTATTGATATATACCAATTCGATAAAAATTATTTGAAAATCAATAATGGATACAATCATGTTTTGATGTTTTCAGTCATTTTACACGTCCAGTTCTTGTTAAAACGAGGCCTTCTGATAATACGGCTAAAGTTATAAATATTATATTTGAAAGTGGCCATCCTGATAGTTTACAAAATGATTTAGCATAACATAGTTGTTAATATTTTCTTGATTTTTATTTCTGCAAGGAATTTTGCAACAGTAAAATGAAATAAGTTATAATTGATGCAAGGCTGCAAAGTTGAAAGGTTTTATTATGCATTGAGAGATCGTTTAAAACAGTATTTTCTATATCATAGTAGAAAACATGTATAAATGTGTTGCCAAAAATCTCATATAGTTATAATTATTGCACACAAAAAGGTTAACATGTATTTGAACCAGTGGACCTTTCATCTGAAAACCTAGTTAATTTATGGTTTTCATGAAAAAGGGAAAAATTAAAAAATCAAAATATTAATTCGTAATCATGTTAAAATAAGCAAAATTAGTGCAAATTAATAGTAAACAAAATCTTTTCATGTGTGTTATTAAAGACATTGATTGTAATGAAATAGTTTACAAATGCTAGAATTACAAGTTATTCACCACCACCAGTATTTAGAATTGAAATTTATCTAAACGTTAAACATAAAATAAACGATAAAATATACATAATCAAACATTATTGGTATAAAATTCATGATGGATATCATCAAAAGATCTAGTATAAAAAATCCAACTTCTATGTAAGCTTAAAAGTTATAGATGTCAAAAAATCCATCTAATAATATAACTTCATCAACAAATGTTCAAATTTACTAATATTATCGAACCAATATTTGTTGAGACTTAAATCCCGCTTTTGAAATCAGTGTGGGTTGAAAGGTTTGAACATGGTGACGTAGTGCACTTAATAGTTAACTACCCCATAGATTTAACAGTTTCAAAATCATACATAAGTAGGTAGATGTGTCCCATCTGGCGCACTTTTTGGAAACCCCCCACTGACAAAAACAAAACAAACTAAAATATAATTTAAACACCAAAAATTATAAAATAATGAATAAGAACAAGAACGTATATAGGTATACATTTATTAATTCAATGAACAGTTGGCTGAGCTGTTACATGATCTGTTTGATAGGCTGTTGGATGTGTTGTTGGATGTGCTGTCGGATAATCACGTGGAAAATTATTATCTTTATTCATTGTCAGTCTCAATCATATAATGACCGTATGACAGGCTTATATTCTTTTCTACCAAAACCCTTTTATCCTCTTTGTTTGTTAGTGCAACCTTTGAAGTTTTAAAACTATAAAGTTGATGATTGTTTGTACCAATACGACATTGAGGTACAGAAAAGGTGGAGTTTTTCTCATAACACTCTTTATAAGATTTATGAGTTAGATCGGTATCCTTTAATGTGACTCCTTTAGCTTTTAGACAAGAAGATTTACCTAACAAACTGTAACATTTGGGTCGAAGGAAAACCCATTCGTCATAACCTTCTCCCTTACTTTCGTCCTTAAATTTTCCAATGACTGAATCAAGTTTTTTAGAATAAAGTGGATGAGTAGAAGGGTAATTAGATGTATCCAAAAGATTATCCTTAACCATTTCAGACAAAAGAATATCTAGTTTACAATTTTTAATCTCCAAGAAGAAAGAGTCTGTATCTCCAGCAACTATATTGATCTCACAATTAAATTGTTGTCGATATTTTTCCAAGTCCTTATACTGAAGCTCATACATTCGAAGTTTCGACAAGTCAAGCACTGATTGTCCTATGTAACTTGGTCGATCTAAACATACTGAGTCAGGATTTAACAAAGCAGCAATTAGATCATCAGCAATTTTGATACTTCTTTGAAAAGTTGGTTTAGAAGCATATGTAATCATCTTCCTTTCTGTATTACATAATCTTAAATTCATTCTTTTTTTCAGGTTTTCGACAGTTTTACCATACAAACTATTGTCTAGGAGCTTATAATAATTTTTATCTAGTGTGTTTGTACTTTTGGCTCTTAACTCTGTATTGGTATCAATGTAGTTTTTAAAAATAGGAGACTGTTTGAATCTTACAGCTCGATTCACACGAGTAACCTTAACACCAAGAGACAAGTACAATTTTAGTAAACGCCAATGAATCATATAATTCTTTTTTGGGTAATGAGTCAATAACAATTTTTCAACCTTAGATCCCTCAGGTTTCATTTTCTCAGCAGCAATAGGAAAGTCGTCTGCCTTATCGTGAAGATCAGAAGGAATTTCAAGATCTACTTCAAGAGTATACCCATACGACAAAGATTCAAGATTTAAAGAAAAACAATCTGACAATATTGAATCAAAACCATCGAGTATCCAACTGAATTTGCCACAAGGTAAAGGTTGACTTAAAGCCCAACCGTATAAATTATTAATATCTATATAAAGCAACTCAGTGGTTTCATCAGTTTTTACAAAGTGTTTATTAACAAAAGTAAGACCTCCACGAATACCACCCTCATAGAAATTATAAATTTCCATGTCTTGCAATAGTTCAATGGGTTTACCTAAAGTTATTAACGCAGAACTCCAAGACATTCCAGGAATACCAAAATAATTTAAAGGCTCTAAACTATTATGAGCTATAGATTTCGCCCGAAATTGTTGGAAAAAGTCAGCTAAAAGAAAGCAATCGAGTTTCAAGTATATCATCATATAGTCAAGTAAATTTACACATTTAGTTTCATTCCAAATTAATTGAGCTTTCTTATATTCAACTTCACTCACTCCTTCCCAGATTGGAGGCAGTTCATAAGTATTTTCAAGGACCTCTAAACTAGTGACAAAGTTGTACGGAAAAATACCTTTTTCATTAACAATGGTATCAGTAAAAGCAGATTTTGTTAATGGTAAACTAGTCAAAGTTTTTACAGCCCTAGCTAATGAGTCATTAACAAACTGGTAAGAGTCGATAAAACGTATTCTAAGCTTACCAACATATACCATAAGGGATAAGAACTTTTCACTACTAATTGGAATACATGATAAGTTCCAATTTGGAAATTGATTTATTCCATACTTAAGGATATGATGTAAGTCATACCCACGTGAATTATGAAACACTACAGTTAATAATTCTTTGATGCTCCTATTAACATTATAACTTTTACATGCTGGACCAATATATTTTCCTGTAAAATGGTCATGGTCTCTAACCTTATCTACTATATTCTTATTGCACAAATAACAATATTCACAATTATCAAATGAATATTCTTCGTCAAAAGTAAGTGGTAACATTAGCTTTTTCCCATTTTCTTTATAATATGGTAGCACAATGTTTGTTCCTATATCTGAAACCTTCTTCAAAAATTCATAAACACAGTTTTGACCAATGAAATGATGTTAACTTGTCATATCAGTGAAGTTGTTGATTAATAAGAGTCCAGCAGAAATTGGCAAATGTTTTGGAAAATAAATGTCATCTTTTGGTAAAATAGATTCAAAATCTGCATAGATAACGAAAGGAGGTGTTATCGTTTTTGACCAGTTTTTGAACTCCAGATATTTATCTTTATCTTTTGGTAATGTACATAGCGTAGTACCCAACTGATTTTTCTTACATAACTCTTGGTGTTTTTCAAAGGATTTTGGCTTACGAAATCCATTTAGACAATTTTCACACCATTTGCAATGAATTCGAACATTACAATCATTGTTTTTATGACAATTCATCAAGGATTGTAAATTAGTTACTGCTGTATAATGATATTTTCACCCTCCTTTATCAATAATAAATAAATTGGATCCACTCCAGATACTTTTGTTCGGTGAATTATATTTAAATATGGATGCTTCATTATAAGTTCTTCTCTATCCTCAAAATTTTCGTTATTATAAATCATTACATTAATTGCTAAACCAGGATTTTTCTTCTCAAAAGTTGGAATATCACACAGTTTCATTGGCATATCGTTAGGATCGTATACCAAGTCATTCATATACGGTAAATATTTTCTTGATCTAACTCTATCTTTCTTGATTTTATCAGATTTCAATACAGCCAAAACACTATATATGAAACATAAATTATCTGTATTTTGTACGTTAACTATTGCCTTTTTATCTAATAGAGCTTTAGGTGTTGGAATATAACTATGTCCAGATAACCTAGATATATTAGAAACTTTGGTTACCTTGAAATTTACTTCTATTATTCGGTTTATTTTCCAACTACTTCCTAATTCTGTTCGCTCAACAATCTTTTCATTTATTTTCTTTATACCCTCATCAAGAAAAGTTGTAGTCACTGAAGCAGCGCGATTTGATATACTAACTACTTTGAGTTCCCCATCTTTTTCAAATTCTACTTGGACTCCAAATTGAACTTTTGAATGTTTCATTTCATTTAATGTAATTTTTAATTTTTCCAAAAGAGAAGATGGAAGAACTATTTCGTTAACATTATATCTTCCGATGTTCACTTTTATAATTCGATGTGAGCGTAGTAAATCATATTCAATTTCTGGTTCAACAATAATGTCACTTAACCCTAGTCCAATTTGTAAATCATCTTTAATAAATATTTTTTCAAGTATTTCAGATTTTATGGTGCTTTTTCGTTTCAAACTGTGTTTAAACAATGATTTTTTATCCGTATAAAATTGAGTCAAGTGATTTTTACGGTCATTATAAATTTTAAGGTACGGGTCAGAGGTTTGGGTCTGGCATACAGGACATATATAATAATTATTCACTTGATAATATCGATTCGTTTTATTGTGGCAGTGGTTATCATGGCTTGTAGATTGACAATACTTCAGGTAAAGATAACCTGAAACATGAAAAAAGTTAAATAATTTTGATTGTAATAACTAAAAACTCACATTTAACATTCACAGTAGAGATTTTTCAAGTTCGTCATAATTTGTTTCATAAAATATTCTATCATATATGTTTTCAATGTGAATATTTAAATCATCTAAATTAAAAATAATTAATAATTTAAATAAAAGTAAAAAATTACCATTTTTATATTCATTTCTTTCATTACTCGATCTTGAATCTTGAATATTAAAAGTATCTAACAGTTAATAATTTAAAAATCATTAAAAATTATCAAAAGATTACTTGTATCATATTTATCAATATGCAAAGTGTCTTGAAAGGTTGTCCTCTTTGACAATACTAAAAAAGGTTAATAGTTAGTTATATTATACATAAACGTACTTTTGGCAACTATACTACTTTTCGATTCTCCGAATTGTCTGAGGTGATGTCTGTGTTGTTGTAAAAAAATTGAGCATCTACCAGATGTTATTGTGAAACATTCTGGACACACATAACCAGGGAAACCAGCATCATTTATCTTGAAATATGATGATGTAACAAGTTCACAGTAGTGAACATCTTCGTGACTGATAGCTACGCAAAATTTATATGTATAGCAATAATTCACTAAAAAACAAATAGTTAATTAAATATACATAAAAAGTAAACTTACTTATGATAATATTTTAATAATAAATTAATTAATAATTGATTGTTTATACCTCAAAATCATTCATTTATACTAATTAAAATCGATTGTTTATACTAAAAAATTACATCCAAATTGAAATTTTTAATAAATTTAAATTGAATAAATTATAAATATGATGTTTGAAAATGAAATTTAATAACATAGGTTGCTATAGTTTCATGAAAATCATTAATATCAAGAAAATTACAAAATGAAAAATACTTATTGATTTATATCACATCGATTAATTTTTCAAAAGAAAATATATATTTATGCAATAAATTATTACCAACTTTTCAAAGAAGTATCAAAATTGCTGCTTTGTTAAATCCTGACTCAGTATGTTTAGATCGACCAAGTTATATAGGACAATCAGTGCTTGACTTGTCGAAACTTCGAATGTATGAGCTTCAGTATAAGGACTTGGAAAAATATCGACAACAATTTAATTGTGAGATCAATATAGTTGCTGGAGATACAGACTCTTTCTTCTTGGAGATTAAAAATTGTAAACTAGATATTCTTTTGTCTGAAATGGTTAAGGATAATCTTTTGGATACATCTAATTACCCTTCTACTCATCCACTTTATTCTAAAAAACTTGATTCAGTCATTGGAAAATTTAAGGACGAAAGTAAGGGAGAAGGTTATGACGAATGGGTTTTCCTTCGACCCAAATGTTACAGTTTGTTAGGTAAATCTTCTTGTCTAAAAGCTAAAGGAGTCACATTAAAGGATACCGATCTAACTCATAAATCTTATAAAGAGTGTTATGAGAAAAACTCCACCTTTTCTGTACCTCAATTTCGTATTGGTACAAACAATCATCAACTTTATAGTTTTAAAACTTCAAAGGTTGCACTAACAAACAAAGAGGATAAAAGGGTTTTGGTAGAAAAGAATATAAGCCTGTCATACGGTCATTATATGATTGAGACTGACAATGAATAAAGATAATAATTTTCCACGTGATTATCCGACAGCACATCCAACAACACATCCAACAGCCTATCAAACAGATCATGTAACAGCTCAGCCAACTGTTCATTGAATTAATAAATGTATACCTATATACGTTCTTGTTCTTATTCATTATTTTATAATTTTTGGTGTTTAAATTATATTTTAGTTTGTTTTGTTTTTGTCAGTGGGGGGTTACCAAAAAGTGCGCCAGATGAGACACATTTACCTACTTACATAGACAAAATAAAAATGAATATTCGAAATTATTGATGAAGTTTAATTTCTTTTCCTAATAAACTTAAATCATATTTAACATTACATTCTCAAAGATTAGATGACTAATTCTGATATTGTATCTTTTTATAGTGATAAACAGAGAGGTGCGAAATTACCAATATTTTACAGATAATCAATATAAAAACTGGATGGTTAAAGAATATAGATAGATTTACTAATTCTTTGACCCCTAGAAATTTTGGCATGGAAGCAGCTCAATGTGTTATCATAAATGACAAAAGTGATTGTTAATGTGATTGTTAAAATCAAATAATTGTGCTGAAATTGATAATTGTAATATCTGGTGTCTTAATTATGTTTTAATAATCACAACCCAATAAATATGATAAACCATATAACAAAAAACTGCTAAATCATTTTTTGCTCATGTATTGACTTCTGAACCAACAACTCGTTAAAGCAGAAAGAATATAACGTTTATAAACAAACGAATGAAAGGACTTGGAACAATATTCGAAAAGTGATTTTTAATAAATGGGAACTATGTATTTTTGATTGTCCATTTATTTAAATAGTCGTCGAATATGGATCGTTTAAAGATGTATTTCCAATGAATATTATTAATGATCCAAAATACAATGTTGAATTTTATTTTAATTGTTTTCAAACTGAATGTAGTGACTGCAACAGTTAATTTTTAATTAATTTTATTAAATTTTTAATTAAATTACAAATGCGTTATTAAAAATAACACATAGTTAATGTTTTGTTTGAATATTTGCACTTCAAAAATGATAGCCACATTTTTTAATTCGAAACTTTACAAACAACTGATGAAGATCTTCAACCATTCATCGATGATTTTCCACATCATAATTCAATCTGTAAAATTACTGTTTTGTCTAATCCTCTTTTCTACATATTCAAGTCAGCTCGAAACTAAACCAACTCATTTCAAAATCCAAACGCTCAGAACTTATTCAGATAATAAATTATTGTTTTGTCTAAAAACATTCCTTACGTTGTCATTTCTAAATTCGATTCTACTAACAACACTCTGAGACTAGAAGAAAAGCAAAAACTTGATATCTAATGCGCCGTGACCAACAACGAATGCAATGTTCAACTGATCAAATAAGATTATTGGATTTATTTGCAATATATTTTTGTTGTTATTGTGTTGTCCCTACACTGAATATATAGATTTAAATTATGTTCGGTTGAAAGTGTTTATAAAATACAAAAATAATTTGGTTGGTAATGAAGTTACAATGCCAACTAATTACTTGTTTCATACATAGTTTAAATATGCTATACCTCATTTTAATAATTTATCAAATTTGAAGGTGGAAGTGGAATATATTCACAAGAAGCAATAATTAAAACTATTTTAGATTAAATTTCCCACCGAACAAATTAAGAAATTTTCTAAGTGCGCGAAATTTTTTAACAAGTTTTTATCCCGTACTGCAATCTTGCACAATGACATAAAAGTAATTTGGAAACTCAGATCACACAAACATTCCTTTTCACATTCATTTATCGTCTCCCAATTGTTTTATTAATTATTTTATTTTATTAATTTAGGCAAAAATTTCTTTAAACTAATTAATTAACATACCTGAATGACAAATTATTTTCCCGTTAATATCGCAAACGGAATGAGAATTTCTTTTACAAAACTGAGTACAAATAAATTTGGGAAAATAGTTTGGTTTGCATTTTCCAGTTAAAAGAACATCAAGGTTCCTGGACGAAAATTTTAAATTAATTAATAAATATATTTATTTATTAATTTCAACTTTTTTAAATTTCTACTGTAGATCGATTTCGAAACGTAAATTACAGAATTTTTCTTCACATTTAACTTATTACTTAGAACATATTGAAAGGACTGCGTGTTAAATTGGTAAAGACTTTTGTTTTCGGTATTCTTCGAAATGATCAAAGTTCCTTCATGATAAAAGATGGTTGACTGCAAATGAAAAATTTTAGTTTAGTTTACCATAAAGTTAAAAAAAATCTATGAGTATTATTTATTTTTTACAATTAATATATTAAAATATTTACAGGTTAAATTAAATAAAATTTAAATAAATGTAAAAATATTTGTTTAAATAATTCTTTTGTTACAAGTGCAAAAATAAACCATAAACAAATTTTAGTGCCGGTGGCAGCTGTAAAATCTCATATCTGTTATACCGCTATTACTTAAATAAAAACTTCAATATTTTGCTTTCAAAACATTGTCACACTCATCGTCGTAAAACCTTATATAACAAATCCTCTTTTCTCAGCAACCAACGCATGGATGAAAACAATCGATTCTTCGAACTTCAAACGCTAATACAAAGGTCTATTTCGCATGATAGACCTCTACAAAAACATAGCGAAACTAGAAATCGACAACAATCATGTCATGATTAATCTTTACAGATAAACCATTTTTGTGCACCATTGAACATGACGAATTACAAAATAAACATATCACTAAAGAATACGACATCGATGAAGACATTCTATAAGACACTTAACAACCGACAACACTGCTTGAAACGCCACGTGTTCAAAAGTACTGCAAAAGCATTTTTTTCAGCATTATCTGCAAAAGGAATCCCTAACGACGACCATATAAGTTGATAATTTTTTGAACAAATTTGTGAACAGTTTTGATACTGTTCCATTTGTATGTAGTAAATTGATGTAAGTATTTAGAAGCTATTGAATTTGATGGGGTAACCCTTTGTGTTGACAAGACCTACCTCTACCTCATTCATATCCTTTTAAATACTTAAATGTTCTTTTAAAACTCAAATAAAAAATACTTTTTATATTGATTGGAAATAGAAATTTTGAGGAGGAAAATATTTGACCGAGTCTTGTTTAAAAGGGTTAAGTGGAACTTGTTTTTAGGACATTTTTTATATTCTTGAGAACTGTTTTTCTTTTGAAAAAATAAATAATTTTTTGATTGTTTTTATATATTGAATAGTATGGCTTCACCTGTGAAAGGTTTAGTTGTCACATTATGTAATAACTGTAATGCAAGGAATTCCGAGATGAGAATGAAAACTATTAGGGGAATGGATGAAAGAGGGACTCATGTAAAGTTTTACCAACTTGAAATAAATTATGAAAAAAGTCGTAAGACTTCAAATACTATCTGCTAAAGGAATGTGGTTGTTTTAATGTTCTTGTTAAAAATGCTGGTATTGTTTTTTTATATTATTGCATTGTTTTGTTTAGAGAGTAAGTAGAAGTAACAACAAACTTCATTAATAGTTGAAAAATGTGCCTTGAATTCCTTGCAAGTTTAAAATTAAATGAGAGACTGGTTTGTTGGGTGAATATAACAGTGTTTCATAATCTGGGTGTCCCGAGACTTTTTAAAAATATTTAAAATTACTAGATATTCGAGTTTTGAAATCATTATTAAGTATGACCACTTTGATTGCTGAGACTCCTCAGAATCTACTGAGTTGCGGATTTGATTTCAACTTTGGAACCTGGTGGAATATGATGTGTATACTTAAGCAAGAACAGCAATCACACTGAAGTAATATGTACAAAATGGAATCTTTTTAATAAAATAGGTTAAATTTATTTTGGTGTGTCGCAAAAATCTCGGATATATTTAATATATATCTATAAATTGCGTTGGATGTTATGAAAATAAAAATATAATTAATAAACTTGAGAGATAAATCATTGAACCGCCAAATGTTTTTGAAAATTTAATTTTTAATTTGAATTGTACGGTATTACAGTTTGATTTCGTAAATTTAACACATCCATTAAAAGTAAATAATAATAAATTCCAAACTTTATTTTAAAAAAATCTGCAAACAATCCAATATTAAAACAACTATCTAAAGTTGTTTTAATCATACATGTTGATAGTATTTCTTTTGGGGATATTTTAGCAAGCATGAATTAACAATTGAATAGGGAATATTAATACATATTCAATAAATATTTAAAATATTTAAATTACAAACATTCCTAAATATTTATTTTACAATTAAGCAATTTCATCATTCCATAATTTAACTTTAAACTTATTTAAATTTATTATTATAATTTTATTAAAGTTTATTACAAATTAATTGTGGCGTGATAGCTTTCTTTGTCTTCATCATATATGTTATTGATTTATGGTCCGTAAGGAGTATAAATATTTTCCCATAAAGATAATGTTTAAAATGGTTCGTAAAATAATAGATTGCTAACAGTTCTTTTCTTCTTATGCAATAGCCCAATTCATGTTTTGACATGGCGTGTGATCCATATGCAATAACACTTTCCTTCCCAGAGTTATCTATCTTTGATAAAACTGCACCAATTCGATCGAAACTAGCATCTGTATCCAATATGAATGTTATTGAAAAATCCGGAAACTTTAATATTGATGTATTAACCAATTTCTCCTTAAGTTTTGTAAATGAATTTTCACATTGATCTGTTCAAATTTATTATTTTGCTTTGCTTCCACACAATTGTTTTAGATGTTTTGAATCATCTGTATAATCTTTTATAAACTTCCTATAGTAATTGGTTAGTCCTAGGAAACTCCTCAATTTCTTAACACACTTGGGTCTTTCGAATTCCTTTACTGCTTTAATTTTCTCTTCATCCGTTTTGACTAAAATTTTGCTTATTATATGTCCCAAAAATGTCACTTCATCTTTCAAAAACTGGCATTTAGATGGACTGATCTTTAATCCCGCTTGTTCTATTTTCTTGAAAACGCTATCAATATTTTCGTAATACTTCTTTAATTCTTTTGAAAATATCAGAATATCATCCAAATACACTACCGCTATTTGCCAATTAAGTTCACCTAATACCATGTACATTAATTTTTAAAAGGTTGCCGGAGCTGCTGCTATCCCAAATAGAATCCTATTAAAGTAATACTGTTTATTCTTAGTAGAGAACGCTGTCTTGAGTCTTGATTCCTCATCCAGCTCTACCTGATAATATGCGTTCCCCAAATCGATAGTGCTGAAATATTTCGCACCATCCAGTGTATTCAATAACTCATTTGTATTAGGGGTTGGAAATATTGGTCTCTCCGTGACGTTGTTTAGAGCTCTAAAATCTAAACATATTTGTATATCGTTTTTATCTTTTTTCTTTACACATACTAAAGATGTGTTCTACGGCGACTTACATTCTTTTATCATTCCGTATTTTTCCATCTCTTTATGTTTTCTTCAATCCTTTCAATTAAATGAGCTGACTGTCTGCTTGTATTAATCTCTATAGGTCTCTCTAGTGTTAAAATTTCGTGTGTTATTAAATTTGTTTTACCGACATCCCATTTATGTTTCATGAAAATGGAATCATATTTTCTGTATAATTCTATAGCATTGCTCTCTTTACACTGGTAAGATTCTATCGGTTCTTTTGAGTGCATATCCCTGCAATGTTTTCATGTTTAACATTATATCGAATTTTCTCAAGAAGTCTATTCCTCCAATCCGCTTCGATGAAATCTCTTTGCCACAATAAATTCAATTTTTGTAACTCTTCTTCATTTAATTCATGTTTTAAAATTCTTTTCTCAAATTTCTCAATTTTCTCACAAAAATCATCGACAAATCTTCCCCTTGTCTGTATTTCAGTGCTGCACTTAAGTCTTCCAACAAATTCATTGATTTTCTGAAAGCTGATCTCAATCTATCCACATAACTCTGCTTCTCGTCGGTGCAGTCATATTTCTTGATTGCCTCTGTTGATAAAAAAGCTTTTATAAATCTCCCTCTGAAATCCTCAGCAATTGACATTAATTCGAAGAATCCCTGCTTCTTTAATGAAATCTTCATTATCAGCTCCCATTTCGAAGTTTTGAGGTGCCTTGATAAAGTTGGCCATCGTAGTAGCCATATTAGCAGTTTGATTTCGTAAATTTAACACATCCATTAAAAGTAAATAATAATAAATTCCAAACTTTATTTTAAAAAAATCTGCAAAGTTGTTTTAATCATACATGTTGATAGTATTTCTTTTGGGGATATTTTAGCAAGCAATAATTAACAATTGAATAGGGAATATTAATACACATTCAATAAATATTTAATATATTTAAATTATTTAAATATATTTAACTTATTTAAATTTATTATTATAATTTTATTAAAGTTCATTACAAATTAATTCTTCTATTTAATTATCCTCACATACGGGAAATTACAAATTCTTTCGAAAGATAATTAATGATATACACTTAGCCCTCGATTTACACGGTTTCGGTTTAACACAATTGAAGAAATGCTGAAAAATTCAATTTATATTACACTAGTTTTCAGTTTAACACGATCACAAAAATTTTTGAAAAAATTTTTGAAAAAATTAGAATTCCAAAAACCAAAAATATACACAAGTTTTAATGTCAGCATGCAATTTATTTCATTTTTATCTAAGTAAGCTAATATATATCATCAATACAGATTTATATTTTAATCTCATTTGAAAATTTAGAATATTTTAATCTAAGTAAGCTAATACACCTAGCCCTCGATTTACACGGTTTCAATTTATACACTTTCGATTTACAAGGCATTTTTTGAGCAACCAATCTACCGCGTATCTGTGTATAAATCAAACTTTAATAAAAATTAATTTTGAAAAATTATAAATTACTAACTATATCATCAATATCAAATTTGATAGTCCTTTTGGATGCCTCGCCGTTGAATATCATCTTGTTTATTTCGTTATACAATGTCTTGTGCCTGTTAAATAATATATAAAATATATCTATGGGTTACTTTAATTACACAACAAAATATCGGAATTAAAAGATTAAAAGGGCATTTTAGTCGTTAAAAGCTTAAGTAATTAGGGAGATGTGAGCCATGTCACATAACCTTTTGATTGCGTGACTCATCCAAACGATATCTCATGGAGTCAGCGATCCCCTGTGAAATTACTACTAAATAACTGTATTTTAGACTAGGTCAACAACAAACACAAATCTGGTTAAATTCATTTATTAACATTAACAAAACATTTATTAAAATAACGGTGAAATTCTTGTAGTTGTAAATTTCTAAATCGAAGAAAACACATCATTTTTATCCATATTATATTCTTTGATTCTAATTTTCAAATACAAATTTTCTGTTTTTTAGAGATTATTTGTGCATATGCACCATCATATCTAACATATTGTTTATTGAACTGTGCACTTTTATTGCAATTTCAATTTGAACTCATGCTATTGAAAACTTTATCAATAGCTTTGATATCTATTATCGAAAAGTACCCGCAAGAGATTGGAATTCCATTCGGTGAAGCTTGATGGGATTTACCGATTCCACATTGATTTCTTCTTTTAAATAATACATTTGACGAGGAACGTTTGAACCGGTTCCACAATTTCTTCAAAAACTTTTACTTTTAGGAGCTAGAATGTTTCTTGGTCATTATGAATTTATAAGAAAACAAGATTGTAGAGTTTTAATATTTTTTGAAGGATGATGTTTATCCACTCAAATTACGATATCTAGTATTTATTCAGATTGCATTCTTATTGTATTCATGATGCATTTGTGATACATTTATCTATTTATTATTATTAATATTAATTTATTTTTTTTATTATTATTTTGCTATACGAATAATTTTATTATTATTATTATTATTATTATTATTATTATTATTATTGTTTATTATTATTATTATTATTATTATTATTATTATTATTATTATTATTATTATTATTATTATTATTATTATTATTATTATGGAGTGAAAACATTACTGTTGTTTAGTAAATATTAAAGGAGAGGGATATCAAAATATGAGCCAGTCAGCATACTATTATTTAATCGTCTAATATATCCTTTACATTTTCGTTTTCACTGATCAGTGCTTACAATCAATTTTTTATCAAGTTTTACAAATTAATTGAATAAAAATTTGTAATACTGATTAGGAATTTCTACTGTTAGAATTTGAACAATATGTGATAATAAAGACCAAGACTCTTTTTGAAGGTTTTGTGTTTGTAAAACATCAATGTTTCTAGATAACTGTATTATAGAAAGTCTTTACTCTGCTGAGTTTACCGACGCTAAACCCAATTGTAGTGAGGTTTTTCGATCTATTAAACCCTTCATCGCATGATTGGATAATATCAGTAGCGTTTGATGGCAGAAATACAAGTTCAACATTTTGCAGATCTACTTTCGGATACTCCGGACAGTAATCTGTAATAAATAATGCAATTTTACGACTTTATATAATTTAATCCTCATCATTCTTTCGCAGCTAATGCTCAAAATTATGAGAGAGCATCCAAGAATTGGAATTAAATTGACAATTCACTGACAATTCTCTTATTATTATTTCGATGGCTTGTCTCTCGAAATTCCTCTTCCTTTGATAATGCGAGAGCTACAACTCAAGGTACGATAATTAAGCAATGTTTTATTTGCATCAAAGATATCACAGGATGTATGTCAGCAAAATATTCCACTGAATATAAAAGGCACCTAATTCTCAACCCCCCCCCTCCTCACTGTTGATACTTACACCGAGCTTCTCCAGTATGTATTTTTAAAAATAACATCATCTCTTTTTCCAACGATCTAGTTACTTATTTTTATCTGAAAAACACCTTAACTAATGTGTAAGTAGGCTTTTATTACTGTCAGAGGGTATAAAATCCAATTTATACATTGTAGTAGTCCTTATTTGCATCAAAATTTATTGTTAATAAACTGCTTAAAACAATCCTGTCAAAACCATTTATAAATAAATCAAACGATTTACTCAAGCTCTTTCACAGGAAAATGATAATTCTTAATATTAGCTACAGAATTTTAATGAGTAATAAAAGGGTCTAATTCATTAATTTTAATTTAAAAATTTTAAGACTTACTCATTGTGAACAAGTGAAAATATAAAGCTGCTTAAAAATATTTCAATTCCGAAAGATTCGTCAGTTTGAAAGCTGAATTCCATTTCAATAGTTCCCAAAGTCTAAAATTCAAAGTTTAAATCACAACAAAGTTGATAAAATTTTATTAAATATTTTTCATAAGCTGGATATTATAGTTTTTGTGTTTTTATAAAATAAATATATTGTTGGTGTACGGGTGAGTTGCCAATTTCTTATTTCTATTCTCCATTATCCATTCTCCTATTACCTCTCTCAAGGGTATGCCTCTCCCTCATACACCTCATAACTTCGCTTCACCGTGATGTAGCCGTGAGATAACTTACGTTGGTACTGTACACAATGGCTGAAAACCATCCAAGCAGGTGA
Organism: Schmidtea mediterranea; assembly: GCA_022537955.1. Classification (NCBI taxonomy): domain Eukaryota; kingdom Metazoa; phylum Platyhelminthes; order Tricladida; family Dugesiidae; genus Schmidtea; species Schmidtea mediterranea. Next base: position 266,279,413 of record CM039679.1, on the reverse strand, counting down.
GCACCGTTTCCAATACTACATCCTTGGATGTTCAGATGGAGACCAAAGGTTTTTCACTCGCTCATATTTTGCGCGGAAAATGCGATACTCGTCCTTTAGAAGGGTGAGTACAGAAGTTGGTTCCGTGAAGGCAGATTTATTACTCAATTTCGGGATCCTAGGCAAATTATCCATCTAAAGAAAAGGAGTTAGAGGAAATTAAATGTTCAAACATTTTACGTTTATAACAATTATATTTTCTATTGCGCTGATTGTCTTTTTAGATATTTTTCGTCAATGCTGTTATTTTAGTTTTACTTATTCCTAATCATCCCAAAATATCCTGACTTACTTCTACCCCATCATTCTCAATTTTTCCAGACATTCAGTTTACCCATCCATATTTTGTACTTTTACAAAATACTTATTTACTGCTACTATTACGTTTAATTATTATCATTACATTACCTACTTATGTCTAATACTTCTAGTAATATTGCCTTTATTAAATTATATTTGATCTTTATATTATTACTATTATCATTAATTTACTTATCTTATTCTACGACTCGTTTTATAAATACTATTAGGATTAAGAATATTACTACAATTGCCGTTAATCTACGTACATTACGTTACTATTTTATTTATTAACATTACCATTATTATAATTATTCTGGTTATGGTTATCATTCTTATTATTCTTATTATTATTCTTATTATTATTATTATTATTATTATTATTATTATTATTATTATTATTATTATTATTATTATTATTATTATTATTATTATTATTATTATTATTATGATCATTATTATTATTATTATAATAAATTAAGAAGTAAAAGAATTACTACAATTCAATAAAAATAATTAATAAATATGAATATGTTTTTAAACTAAATTCCTTCCAAGATATTATTATAATTAGACAAACCAGGTTGATGAGCATTCTGTCGTATTGTAAATTCTAGTAGACAATTAGAAACAATCAGCACACAAATTTTCAGTATATTGATTATTATTATAAACACTTTCCTATTCCCGTCGCTTAAATCTTTTCAATGAAATGACTTCAAATCCTGGCTGAGAATCTTACCTAATGCCTACTTGGCAGATTTCGCGTCATCTTATGGTCAATAAAATGTTTATTAAAAAATTTCTGAGAATCTCAAGCTAGTGGTGACATTATTATGGGCTAAGTAATTTTACGTCTAATGATATTATGTAAAAACAAAACGTTTATATCGCTCGACACATGAAATATTGATGCTCTACCCCTTAAAATTAGAACAAATATTTCGCTTGCCCTTCGTTATTCAACATTGTGCTGATCAAATTATCAGAAACAAAAAAAACTTTATACGAATTGTCAGAATCCTATCCGTAGCTACCCTTGCAACTCAACTTGGCAAGCTTTTACAAAAACCTTTAATGTAGATCATTGTCTACATTAAACCTATTCCCCTAACTCAAAAACGCTCTTCCTTGATTTTATAGTACCCAATCCGGCCGATGTTTCCGACAGGCATAGTGGGGTGGTACAATGTCGACCTGCGGCACAGGACCTGTGCCGATGGCCAGAACCCAACGCGATCACTAAGGGATCTAGACAGTTGAACAGCGCTTCCACCAGCTAAACAGAATTAGCCCGTAGCGTCACCATTCAACCTCTAGAACGTCTACTACCAATAATATATATCATTTTAAGTGTGGGACTTACCAACGACACTAAAGAATGTCGTGACCATCCAGAGTATTATCATTAAATGAAAATCATTAAAATTTTATTGGCATATACAAATTGATTAAGATACATATCATTTACAAAATAATAGAAAATAACAAAATCCTTACTTTCAAATCAAGATAAAAATTTCAAAGGTTACGTAATCAGTTTTTGTAAAGTTTGCAAAGTTTTGGTAAAGTTGAAATAATGAATTTAGCCACTGCTTATATAGGTATTTTGTGTGTGTGTGTGGACCAATTGGCGATTTTCCGCTATTTAAGGGTTTTTAAATGTTTTTATAATTTTTTAATCATTTTTCTTTATTTTTTGATATATTACTTTTATTTTTTCGAATTTATTTTTATGATTACTTTTTAATCAATGTTCATTTTTACCCTTAAAATTTTGTTTCTTGGTCGCCGCTTCTGCCTGTGTTTTTTCTAAACCTTATTTTGCAAGGTTTTGGCAGTTTTATTTATTGAATATGTGTTTCTTTCTGCGTCTGTGAGCTTTTATCAATTTTATTAATATCTGTATTGTTGGACCAGAACATGAACGGCCTTGAAAATGTTTAAATGAATCAGTAATAAACACGCAAATACAACATGCAAATTTAAAATCGAACCTATTAAAACACCAACTAACCCTGATAAAATACGAGAAAGAGAACAATTAAATATAAAATTATAAAACATGAAAGTAAATAAAAATAATAACAAAGTGCAGCAAGATCCGCACGAAATAAACATAAACATAACATGAGAACATTAAAATTTGGCCGAAATTTGAGAATTTTCCAAAATATGCGAAAATCCATGAAAATGGAATAAAAAGCAAATAATTTGAATTGGAAACAATTCAATTTAAAATTAAAAAAGAAAATTGTCAAATTAAATTACAAAATAATAAAATTAAGAATAGAATATTCTGGAAAGTCACAAGGTCAAATTTTGTTTTACTAAATCAAAAATAACATGCAAGGTTAGGGTCGTAAAATAGGTATATATACTGATTCATTTTCACATAAAAAACAACAATATCGAAGTCTTAATCAAATTTTTGAATCGAAAGAATCGTTTTAATTCAGTCTTAGTAGTATTTGAAGCAGCTATATTTGACGTGAGTGAAGAAATGTTTAATGACTTTCTCCACGTCGCACCCAGATAACCTCGTGAGAGCTCTGCCTGCGGTGTCGGTGTGGGGAAAGATTTCTATGTGATGATAAATACAATTGTGAATTAGGATGACTATATAAAACAAATGGTTAATCTAACAAATTGCATAATGTCGAAATTTTTCCGGCCCACAGCCACTCACGCACCGCAAGTCAATAAAATATATATATAACTCAGGCTGTGTAAGAGCAGTTTATCTGCCAATAGCCTGTGCTCGTGAAGGTTCTGGCGTGAACAACGCAGGGCCCAAACGTCAAATCATAACCGTCATAGGGGAAATTGAGAGGAGGGGAAGTAGTCTTTTGGCTACTCCTCCACCACCCAGTTTCCTATAAATTCGACCTAAATTTTGATTTCACATATCGGCCAAAATCATAAACATTGAGTAGCTCGGTGAGCACTCTTAAAATCCTAATGTAAACACAATCATCCTAAGATTAATATTCAGGGAAAAGGACTGGGGAAAAGAATTCGAAAATCGTTATAATGTCTTCTAAATATCTCGAATCAAAAATAAAATATAAATATAATTAATAAAAATCATTAAGATGAGGCAATTTTCCATTCTTCCGACCTTTTGGTAATTTCACAAACTGACTTTAAAAAACTTAGCTAAAAAAATATAAATATCTGTAAGTTTGACAAAGGAAATGGGGTAGTTATTCTTGACCATGATGTGTATGTAAATAAGTTGAATGATTTGTTAAATTCTCCTCAGTTTGTGAAATTACCAAAGGGTCGGAAGAATGGAAAATTGCCTCATCTTAAGGATGAAGAGTTTGTGCAAAAAATGTTAAATGGTTTTATTGAGAAGAAGCTTATTGATGAAGAGGTAGGTAAGTCTATTCGTCCAATAGGATCGCTGCCAGCTAAACTATATGGGCTACCAAAAATCCATAAAGATGGTGTACCTATGAGACCAGTTTTGTCGATGGTTGATACTGCCCAGTATAAAATAGCAAAGTTTTTAGATGGATTATTAAAACCGTTAATGCGATCAGAGTTTGAATGTAAGGATAGCTTTGAGTTTGTTTCTTGTATTGCAAAGCTACAAAAACGAAGTATGAATGATGTTATGGTTTCGTTTGATGTTTGTAGTTTGTTTACGAATGTGCCACTGGTTGAGACGATTGACTTATGCTGTGCGTTGTGGAATGAAAATGATTCGGAAAATCACATTTTGGATAGAAGGGCATTTCGAAAACTTCTTGAATTTGCTACTTCAAATGTCAATTTTCTTTTCAATGATGAATGGTATCAACAAATAGATGGAGTCGCTATGGGTTCCTCTTTAGCACCAACGATGGCATCAATATTTTTGGCTAGTTTGGAAAGGAAAATTGCTTCTTTCCAATTTGAAAAACCTTTTGTTTATAAAAGGTATGTGGATGATATTTTTCTTATATTTGAAAACCAGGAACATGTAGAACCGTTTTTGCATTTTATGAACTGTTTACATAAAAACATTGTATTCACATGTGAAACGGAGAGAAAGTCATCAATTGCGTTTTTGGATTTGTTAATTCAACGCAAAGATAAACAGTATGAGACAGAGATTTATAGAAAACCAACTGATACTGGTCTTTATACTTCTCCAGAAAGTTTTTGTGAATTTAAGTATAAGAGAAATATGGTGAAAGGATTGATTTATCGTTCATGGGCTTTATCTTCTACTTTTGATAATTCGGTAAAAAGTGTTGATAAATTAGTTGAGTTGTTGATAAAGAATGGATATTCTAAATCATTTTTATTGTTGATGATAAAAGAAACTGTTGATAAATTGATTAAAAATCCTAAGGATCCATGTTGTGGAAAGTCTGAATGTAATTTGTCGGATGGGTGTGAATTGAATGTTGATCTGGGTGATGGTAAAAATGGATATAAAAAAATTGAGCCTAAATATGTGTTAGTATTGCCGTACTCTGAAGGCTTTACAAATTATAAGAGGAAGTTGGGTAAACTGATAGAAAATTTAGAGTATAAGATCGTCTCTAATTCGTGTAAGGTACACAATATGTTTATTAATAAATCAAAAACTCCGGTTGGATTGTGTTCTGATCTCGTTTATCAATTTACATGTAATGGGTGTAATGCCACATACATTGGAGAGACTTCCCGTCATCTCTGTACTCGAGTTCTAGAGCATTGTCGATTGAAGGGTTTGACCAATATTAGTGAACACAATAGAGGCTGTAAAAGTGATATAGGAATGTCTGATTTTAGAATTTTGTTGAGAAGTTTTAATAGTTATTGGGAACGAGTGATATGTGAAGCATTGTTGATAAGGTCATTGGATCCAAAGATTAATGTGCAGAGTGCTGTGACTACGAATGTTTTGAATGTTTTTAAATAGTTTACGTATGTTAAATCATGTTTGTTTTTTTAATATTATTAAAATAATTGAAAATTTTAAATTACATTAATTTTTAAAAATTAGAATATAAGTAAAAAATTTAAAATTTAAAATTAATTTAAAATATATTTTTAAAAATATTTATTTATTAAAAAATTAAATTAATAAAAAATAATTTGTTTAAATTAAATGTTAATTCATAATATTTTTAGTTGGTTTTGAGTACCTGAAGATGATAGCTGTGCTATCGAAATATATCGTACGAAAGGTTTTTTATTGGCGTTATATTTTAATTAAATCGTTGCCAAATTTATTTAATTATTTATTAATAATTAAATGTATTGAGTTCACGTCGTGATTGGCAATAAATCCTTGACAACATCTTTATGACCACTTGATAATTACCCTCTGTAAATTAATTCTCTTCCAAACCTAGGCATTTAGTCTTCGAGTAATAACCCACCTCCTAAAAATTGTACTTGACTATAGTTTAATGATAGAGAAACTGTAACGCAGCCTCTTTCATGAACTGAACGCAAACACATTTACCTCAAAAATCACCCAATTTGTTTTTACTAAATCAATTATAACCCTCCACCACGAAATAGAGAGAACCATGAATGTCGTAAATAGCGTTTAACAATGAAATAAGCGAAGCATTCCAAATAAAAGCTAAATTACTTTAACAAAAATACAATACATCAAGGATTCGCACAGCCAACATCCGTTTTCACCCACATGGATGCAAAATTAAATATAGAATAAAGAAACAGATCTCAAATCACATAGATTAATTTTCCTAAAGCCTTCCGTACTGACCACGGATCATCCATGATTGACGTCACAACAAATAAGTAGCGAAACCTAACAAATCATGCGACGTAAGGAACCTGAGTAGGAGTTGACGGTTGAACGATGGAGAACCTAGAACCTAAAATAATCATAAGAAAAGTTCATAAAATCAGTTACTCGAATTTCCACCGAGAATGGAAGGTCCAAAATGGCGAGACATAATCCACTACATAATATTGAAGTAATGCCAACGAATAGACTAATGTACTAATCCATAGAAATCACGAATTAAATCGTAGATCGATAAGGAGAAGATCACTAGGAGACGTGGCCAACAGACAATTTAAATCAATCGATGACTGAAACAACGACATGCAACAACTGAACAAAATACGTGGTGAAAAATGAAATCGTTGAAAACCCCAATAAATTCCACGTCAACAGAAAATTCACCAATCAGAGTAACCATAATGTACACACATATCCGATCGCCAACATGAACATGCTCGCACAACAACGAGGCAGTATAAATATGTAGACTAAGGGAGGTAAATTTTAGTCAAGTCACTATGAATAGCGAAAATAATTTTAATAGACAAGGAAACGCCAGAGTCCAAGGCCATACTTCCCATCAACACAGCAGCGAGGAGATCACCATGGAGCGTCGAACGGGCGCCCAAGAAAGTAAAATTAATATTTACGTAATCCCATCTTTAATCATTATAAATGTTCATATACTCTGGTCGACCACAACAACCGTCCAACTTATTATGTGAAAAGGAAATACTAATTCAGCCCGAGCTAAATGTAGAAAAAGATTGTGTCAATCCAGAAAAATTTAATCATAATGATAACGATGCAAATAAAAAAAATTATAAAATTGTTAAATTTGATTGAATTACACTTTTTCGCATAATTCCAAATGAGTATCTCAAAGACAAACGCCTATATTGTAAAGTATTAATTCCAATCGTACTAGTTTGAGTTATGAAGAGTAGTAGAAATCTAAATTCGAGATATCCATTGAATCAAAAAACTAGATGAAACAAATGCGATACCTCCATAATGCCTCACTCTAACAGTCGCCAGCTATATTCTCGGCCAGAACGAGCAACTAGAATCTAAATTTTATCACCTCTCAGGAGCGCTAGAACCGAATAAAAATGTCGTCGCAATATACGCTCGCCGGACCTTACGATAGACGAACACCGGGTCAAGCTCATTTTACAATAAGATAAACCCAATACTCTGTTCAATCTCGTTGTCTATTCGCTACTCCACACGAATGCCCCACAACCCCACACCGCTCGAGAATATTCACTACCCAAACCCAAAACTAAACCGACGTTTTCGTTATCGACGAAAATAGTATCCTACACGCACGCACAATCTCCTTGATATAATATTACGATTTTCCCATATTTTAAATTAATAATATTCCTTTAAACAGACTCCTGGATAGACGATTCCCGCATAACTATGAGATTCCCATCTCACGCCGCCGCGAAATGCAGACAGGCGATGTGGGATGCGGAATACTCAATCTCACCCGTCCGAGAATCAAGAGCAGGAAAGCAGAAAGAAGCAGAGGATATAGAACTGCCTTATGTGGCCATTAAACGAGAACCTGGTCGAAACCCAGCTCGTGAACTCCGAGGACAAGCAGAAGACATCCTTGCTCGGCTCGAGGCTCACCAAAGAAAAACTGATAAGGAAGTAGCTCGAGTTCGTCAGCATCTGAACCAGATAAACCAAGACATTGCGGCTGGATTAATTCCGAGTACAGAAGGGTATGCCCCTTCTTACGGCATCTCATTTGAGCTAGCTCGATGATCCGCGGATAAACCAAACAATCAGGCATATGACCGTATCCATGCCGAAGAAAGTTCTTCCAAGGGAGATGAGATCGGAATTAGGAGAGCAAACATCGGAGTGCGATCTTTCCTACGCGCGAAGAACGGACAAGCCAAGTTTGAAACGTCGTTACTCACAATCTCGTTACCATTGAGTTAGATAAAATAAATAAATTAATGATAAATTAATTGTAAAACAACTAGAGAAACCTATTAATGACCTATTTTTTGTAGAAATGAATTCTAACGACATATTAAATGCGACTTTCAAAAGTGCCCGAAAGGAGAACACAGATCTCCACAGACACCGCCTAAAGTCAACGTGGATAGAACCATCCAAGGCCAAAGTTCTATACCAACAAATCACCGCCGCCCAACGTGGATGGGCTGAAGAAAAACGGTTGATGCAGGCCATGCAGACGCAGATTCGCGGGTTGGAAGTGGCGCTAGCGGTCTGCCAAGAAGGCCAAGCCGTCACTTACCCCTTGGTCTTCGCACCGGCCTAGCTGGCGTATCGTGATGCCACTAATACCACCAAACCGACGATAAAACCACCCAAACACCGTCCCGGAAAAGTTGAACGGGCAAGGCGAAGAGCATTGAGAGCGACGGGACAATCAACCTAAAAATGTTATATCAAATAAATGTTTGGTTAAAATGTCTATACGTTTATTAATATATTAATTATGGTTACGAATGAACTACGCGAGAAAATAAAGCATAACTCAGAGAGAGAGATGACCGATTGTACTTACAATTGAAAGGGACCGGAAATAGAAATCGCACACACACCTTCCATCGGTAGTGCGTTGAACCCGCTATGGAATCGGGCCTTAGCAGTTCCTATATTGCGCTCACCTTTGACGGTTCCATAACCAGTGGTTACACTATCAACGATGCTTGGCAACGGGTAACCATTGGGGGAGAGATAATAATTTTCATATGGGGTCAAGGTTAAATGACATCACCCAACAAGAACCCCACATGAAATTTGGGGGCTCAGCCGGGATTGAAGCTTCGTTATTTGGAAAAATCAACACAGTGAAGTTAAAGAAATAACAGAGAGTTTGTCAGTGCACCCTCAGTCGGGATTGAAGCGTCGTTATTTGGAAAAATCAACAGTGAAGTTAAAGAAATGACAGAGAGTTTGTCAGTGCACCCTCAGCCGGGATCGAAGTTTCGATGTTTGCAAAGAACCAAAGGAAACCGAAATAAAAAACCTTAGGATCAAATTAGCTACTAGATAAGGAGAAATGTCAAGGAAATAAACGACTAGCCCACCACATGAAATTTGAGGGATCAGGCAGGATTGAAATGATTCGCTTGTAGTCAAACAACCAAAGAAAACCGAAGCAGATATTTAGTTATTAAACAGAATAGAAATGATTTCCTGGTACAAACGCACAAAAAGAAACAAGACAGATAGAAAACGATCGACTTAACTACAAGATAATAAATAATGGGAAAACGACAATGACCGACCCTACTACAAAAGTTCAAGAAACCATTACGAACACTTCACAAACTACATTCATAAAATCCATACTATCCATGATATAAAAAACTAAAGGCAATTAGTATAATATCAATAATAAATGAATGAAAATGCAGCGAGTGTACAAAGAAATAACCATTTGAAAATGTTGAAATTTTAGAATATTTTAATTTCCAACTCTAACAATATAAAATTGTATTTAATATTGTTTGTTTAAATAATATAGACAAATTAGAATAATTTTAATATAACATTTTTGCATATTCACTATATTTAATCATATATTTTATATTAGTATTTTAATTTTAATAATTTTAAAAATTTTCCAAACTTAGTCCAAAATCTTTTAAGAAAAGTATATGTTGATACCTATTTTATTTTCTTTCCTCTGCGACGGGATTTATTAATACACTTAGCCCTCAATTTACACGGTAGATCGGTTCCTCAAAAAGCAGTGTAAATTGAAACCGTACAATTAGTAATTAAATATGTTTTATAGAAAAAAATTTAAAATCTAAAGTAAAATAATACATCCGTATTGATGATATATATTAGCATACGTAGATTAGAATGAAAATAATTGCATACTGAGATTAAAACTTGTGTATATTTTTGGTTTTTTGAATTCTAATTTTGTTTTATATTTTTTTCAAAAATTTTTGTGACCGTGTTAAACTGAACTAACGTAATATAAATTGGATTTTTCCGCATTTCTTCAATTGTGTTGAACCGAAACCGTGTAAATCTTGGGCTATCTGTAGTTGCATAATATGTCATTAATGCCTCATTGTATTCGTCGTTTATGATTTCTTCTTAAACTTTGTATTTAAAATTTTTTATTCTAAATAATTGAATAATGGAAAAGTTCAATTTTTCCAATTTTTAGTGAAATGCACAAAATAGTCTTCAATGTAGAAACATGGTAAGGGTCAAATGCCCAGTGGCACTCCATGCTCTTTTCTTTAATGGTGATTAATATTTATCAAATCTTTGGATTAGTTTTTTGAAGATATAGGCCAAATCACAAGGCGAATACTTAGGAAAATATAGCATTTTAAATTAAGCAAAAAAATCACTTACATCATTTTCTGGAAGCAGAATGCATAAGAGCTCAACAACAAAAAATATATTTAATGAAACCCTCATTAAAGTCAATTAAAATTAATTCGTTGATTAATTGTATTAAATTCAATTTGTAAAGTTTGACTGTTTATCTCACATGTTATTATAAATATTGTCAGCATTAATAAGTAGATTTTAAATTATCATAAACATTATTTTAAACTTACGTCTAAACCAGTAAGAAATTTATTAAATATTATTAAATCCTTTGTTTTCCTTAATTTGGTATAAATTTTTGTAACTATGCGCCATCTTTGAATAATACACAAGCGCTCGCTGGGATATGCATTTGTTAGCCTGCGGACGAATAATCGAAACATTTGAAATAAATTTTGAAATATCTTTTAGAACTAAAGGAAGCAGATTTTTAGAATGTGGCTCAAGTAATGATAATGTATAATATATTTTATAATTTCAAAATTTATTCTAATTCAAAATATTAAAAACAAGATGACATTAACAATATTCTGAGCAAGAAAATATCAAACACTTCATTTAGCATTTTATCATTTTAAATTACATATTAATATTGGAATTATAATTACATATGCTGGGTACTTATGGGGAAGAACTTTATATGAGTGTCAAGGGAATGGCTACAAACCCCATACAGTACGCGCATAACAATTATTACCACTAGGCACCCGTCACAAGTGACGTTGGTACTGTGCGCTAATTGGTGGATGGTTAACAAAAGGTGAGCTTCTCTACAAGAACTGCTAATGCCTTAACCTTCCGGGGTTCATGGACTACCGTAAAAGGTTTATTGTCCAATTATCTTGCAACAATGTGAATTCATGAAAAGAAATTAATTCAAGACATTTATTATATAACTAAGATTACAAATTATAATTATACGAACACAAGTGTGCATCTTAACTAGTGGTGGGTTACAGGATTCCAAATCTTGCTTATCCTCATGGTGACCCTGGTAACGCCATACAAAATGATACTAATCGCCACTTGGCACCCGTTGCTAGGCAACGTTGGTAATGTGTTCAAGTGGTGGATTGCCCGCAAAAATTGAGTACCATTGGCTAGTACTGTAGTTGCTCGGACAACCCTCGGGTTCACGAGCTGTCGATAGAAGACCTGTGCTCGCTTAGCTCTGTCCCTGTGGAAGTAAATTCACGAGCGAATGTGGAGAGATGACTTAAAGTTGCGACGCGGGTACTCATAATAATATCTACGTGTAAGCACCTTTTAATAAGCACTGTAACCGTAAGCACAACTATTTTATTTAAATGTACAGAGATGTGAATTATCAACAGTTAATGAGACGGTTTTGATTGCTGAGCAGCTCGGCGTCGAGCACGTTCTTTGCGTCCCGGCCGACGATTTATTGGTTGAGTTGAGGACTGCTCTACTGGTTGGGGGTCCTTCTGCACCCTCTGGGTCGGGGCGAATATGAGCGGGTAGGTGACCGCTTCCCCCTCCCGGCAAACAGCTAGGGCCACTTCTAATCCTCGTATCTGGATGCGCAGGCTCTGATTGAGCTGTCGCTCTTCGGCCCAACCTTTCTGTGCTGCAGATATTCGGTGGTATAACATTTTGACTCTTTTCGGGTCCGCCCAAGTCGCTTTGATTTGTTGGACCTCTCTTGTCAGTTGGAGTATTTGATGGAGGAGATCCGCATTTGTGCTTCGCGCGCGATCTAATTCCGCTTGTAATATTTGGTTAGTGGCCATAACTATAATGGATAAGTTCGTTAAATTTACTGTTAACAATTTATACAAGTTAATTTTATCTTTATCGCAAACATATCGACTGAAACGAATATTCTTAAACAAATGATCAAACTCAAAGGCAAGGTAAAGAACATTTCTATTTCACTAATAACAAACATCAAACTAGTTCATATTAATCGTTAGAGTCTCTGGAGTTCTAATTTTTTCGGAAAGGACTTCCTTCGGCTCTTTCGCGGAGGAACCACCGGGTATGGGCGTCGGGTATCTCGGACTGGGCGAGGTGGGTATGCTTCTGCGATTCGCCCGGCGAGGATGTCATCTTCTACGTTGGCGAGATACATCCTCGCCTTGACCACCTGTAGGTCCACTTGTTCCTGCACCCGTTCCCATTAGGTGAGGAGTTCCAGCGCATTCATGTACGTCTCTGCTGTCGGGTATTGTTGTCCGGCGAGTCCGCATGGGTCGCTGTTTAGGCCCAGTACCCTCCAGATAGTGGGGTACGGCCACCGCTGTCGAATCTTATTGAACACTTCTGGGGTTGGGTGTGAGTCCTTCCGGCATTGTTCGTCGGGCATTCGGGTGTTGGTCCATTCGAGCGGCATATTCTGAAAACACACCAAAATCAGTTATTAGCATATGGGACTGAAAAACAATTCATTTGAACATTTCACTTAGATTGTATACTAAACTCACTATCGACCAGGTTGTTATTATCATTGGGTCTATCACCAGGTAAACTTATCGAATGCTAACTATCCGTACCATCTTTCGTGGATTTAATGTGTGGTGCGTCTCTGAAGCTATGTAATCTACCACGTCTTCATCACGGCACTTCTATTTTAGTGGTTGCCCTAATTGCGAGGCGTTAGGAAATTCTACTGCGATAGCAATGAGGGAGTCTGTACCTACAAATCTACCGGTATTAATGTTCGTCAAACCAGAGTTTGCCGCGCGTATGGTGGTGCTATTTATTTAAATTTCATTTAGGAATCACGGAATACCTAATATTGAATAATATTTATTATCAATTGATTCTAAATTTTAATAGGAGCAAGGCTTACCATTATCGGGGTGGGTTCAATACCTATTAAATACATAATATCAGTTAAAATTGTTTACGTTCTACGAGTTGACGTTGCACGCGATAATTTACCGCTTTGCCAACTTACGATATAGATAGGCGATACAGGGACTTTAGCGTGTCTATATCCGTAGTGATGTTTATCGATTTGTATTCACTAGTCGGATGACAGCGACATCACGGCCTTTGGTAAGATTTACCTTAACTTGGGTTTCCGTTTCTACATCCGTTGTGTTTCGAATTGTACTACAATACCTAACTGGCCTTCGCCCTAGGTTATCTCACTAGCATAGGCGTCTACATCCGTTATCTAATGCGAATGCGTTAGTGAATGACCTTCGCTCTGTTTATCCGGTCCGTTTATTGTCGACGGAAATTTCTAATTCTCGGCTGGCATTAACTTACTAAGATTTGGACTTACAATTTCCGGTCGACTGGTTTACTAATTCGGATAACTTTGGTTCTTAATTAACTACTGTCTGATATTATATCGTGGCATCTACTATGGTCGTGCGTGGTGATGAGGCAAATTTGGAATATTTCAGATACATCTGTTATTCATATTTAAATATTTTATTGTTTAATTTTAGAAAAACCCGTGTCTTTGATTTCCTTATGGTATTCTGAAATTATTTGATCGTTTCGAAGAAGACTTATCTGTGGGATTCTCATCTTACGCCTATTAACGTTTCGCTTCGAATTCGCATTGGGCTTTTATTATATTGTTACGTCATTTTTCGCCTACGAATTTAATGTGAATTGTATTTGGAATTTACATAAGTATTTGGGTGATGCAGGTTTTGTGAATTTTACGGGTGTGAGACACTATCATGATCAGGTTCTTAATAAATTTTTGAATAGTATTATACTGCTAGCTTTCTCTTACGTCAACGACTCTTATGAATTTCGTGTTGATCGGTTTAGCTACATTAATCCCTTCTCAGCAATTTATTTATTTGGTTTACCTCTGAATGATGGGTCGATTTATGATTTAGGTCATTCTACCCTTATACTTTTCATTAGTTCAGCTTCAATCGATAATTTATCCGTAGGGTGAATTTTATTTCAAATTAATAGATTCTTATTCTATCATTTATTTTACTGTTATCAAATTCGCTTACAATAATTTGAATCAATGACTTGCTTAGTTTTATCTATAGTTGCCTTACCTTTAGAAATTGAATTACCTTATGCTAATTCAGAGGATTAGTTTATTTAACCCATGACTACTTTACTCAATGATTTTCGATCAATTCACCGGTAATTTCAACTAATTTATTTCAGCTACGTATTTAATTTACTTTTAGTTTTACTTAACTTGTTTCACAATATGCATTGATTTACTTTAGTAATGCGTTTCGTCTAATCTATCTCAAACATAAGTTTAATTTACCTCTAGTAATAATTTATCAATTCAATTTACATTTAGGGATAAGATTTATTAGTTTAATTTACTTGTAGCCATAAGATTTATTCATTCAATTTACTGTTAAAAGGAACGTTTGATTGATCTAATTTACCTTTAGAAATAAGTTTTATTAATTTACTTTTAGAGAACTACTTTAATTCACTTTTAGAAATGAGATTGTTTAATTTACCTTTAGAAATATGATTTAATAATTTAAACAATTTATACGTTTATAATTACACCATTTAATTTACCTTTAACAATAAATTTTAGCTAATTTATTCCAAAATATTAGTTAATTTACTTCTAGCAATAAGTTTTACTTCATTTAATTCAAATTATGAAATTAATTTACGTTAGTAATAGGTTTGTCTAATTTATAAGAATTTAATTTTCTTTTAGTAATAAGTTTAATGATTTCAAAACATTAACACGGAATCAGTTATATCAACGAATTTCAATTTAATTTATCCCCGTACCCTTTCCCTTTAATAGACCTTAGGCGCATTTTGTGTTTATATTATATTTACTGAGTGCCCACTGGACTACTCGATGTGATGATTTTGAGCCGTGTATAACATAATTTTAGGTCGATTTTACAGAAGTGAAAAACGAGGAAGGAGTCGGAGACTTCTCCCTTATTTCTCGCTTCAGCTATAGGGATAATATTGACGTTACGACCCCTGCGTTTCTCAACGCCGAGTCTTCACGGGTGCATATCATTGGCGATTTTCCACGCTCTTACATGCATCTGCACTATGTTGATTTTACTATCTTGCGTGATGTGTCGGCTGTGGGCCGGAAAAATTTCGACATTTCAATTTAGTTTATGAAAAATATATATCAAACAATTCATGTATATTAATAATATTTATTAATTAGGACAAAATAACAGAATTACCCTTCATAACCATTCCAAATATTTTCAAACAATAGCATAAAATATCATAACAGAAAGCATAAATGCCTCTCTCCCCACGTCGCCGTCAAGCAGAGCTCTACAGAGATGCTATGAACGTGACGTGGAAAGAGGGCTCCAACCAAAATATTTCTCACCTAAAAATTCGGATTTTCACAATAATTTCAAACAGTTTAGATTTTCAAAACAATTTTCAAAATAGTGCTAAAAATAGTTAAACTTCGAAACGGTTTTAACGATTTTCAAAAATGGTTAAATTTTCAAAATGGTTTAAGTTAAATGTGAAAATGGATCAGTATATATACCTAATTTTATGACGTGTAAAATTTGATGCAGTAAAACAAAATTCGACTTTGTTATTTTCTAGCAAATTCTATTATTTATTTTTATTATTTTTCGATTTATTTTTATAATTTTTTATTTCGAATTTTTATTGAATTATTACTAATTCAAAATTTTCGATTTAAATTTCATTTTAATGAACTTTAATTGATTTTTTCAATTTCGTCGAATTTGTTGTGTTTTCTTGTTATATTTGTATAGGTATCGTGCGAATCTTGGTGCATTTTGTTAATATATTTTAATTTATTTTTATGTTTATTATTTTATATTTAATTCTTTTATTTCTCAGATTTTATATGGTTTAATTGGTGTTTCAGTAGGTTTATTTAAATTGCATGTTGTATTTGCGTGTGTGTTTCTGATCCATTTAAACATTCTTCAAGGCCGTTTACGTTGTGGCCCAACACTAGTGTTGATGTACGGGAAACCTTCATAAACAACCACTAGGCACTACTCGTCGCTAGCATTCCTCCTCTTATTCTAGGGTCACTTTTTCTCGCACACCCGATGATTTTAGTTCACTGATACGCACCCATGGCCGAAACCATGTTGGTACTGTGCGTAACAGCCGAAAATTATTCGAGCAGGTGAGCACTGTTTCCAGTACTACTCCTCGAACAACCTTCGTTCCCCAGTTCCTTGCTGCCGGTAGAAGGTCTTACGCATTCCACTCTGCTTTCGATATTTCTAGGCAATTCTGTCTTGCGAGATTTGGAAAAAAGATTGTGAGAATATTCGTTGTACATTATTTCATTAGTTTCCCTTGGGCGAATATTTATCTTTAGATTCATATTACATTTCAGTAACAGATTATTTACCGTTGTTTACCTTTAACTCAATTAAATCGAAGTACAAAAATTTAATGCTACAACAGTTTACATTATTTATTATCATATTATTCCTAAAATACATTATACAAGCTCAAATCACAAAGTGTCGTAAGGATGTCAGGAAGTAAGTGTATTCGAGGCGACATTAGGTCAGTTAGTTTATGCAGCCCGGTGATTTAATCTTCCAAATTGATATCAACCGGGAGACATCATCGTTTCGGTCGACGGCAGTTTGGACTGAGATTTTCCTCTATCGAAGTTGATGGTTCTTCCTCCGGGCGAGTAGCTGATGGGGACTGCCCAGTTAAGACAGCGATCTCATCGAGAGTAAGTAGAAGACTTTCCAAGATGCAACTCATATTTGATGTTTCGATTTCGTCTGTTACCAGGTCGATGTACACCGGCGGAGGTGGTGGATAGATGGTTACGGACGGGGCGTAGATTATGTCCGGGTCCGCCACCGGGAAGTCAAATTCCGTATAGGCTGGAGGTGGGGCATTCACTCTGGCCGACTCTTGAGCTTTCTCATTTGCTCACAGCATATTTGCATCCGCTCGACGCCTCTCGCGTCTCCGGCGAATACGGTTTGATCGTCGTCTTTGCGTTCCGGTTGGATTTTCTGTCACTCCATTCAAGGGTGGTCCAACTGATGATATGGATCCTGGATTAGTGGGAAGGTGTTGAGCGGGAATAATGTCGATTTCCCGAGCCCAGCCGTGGCTCGATAGGCGAGCTCGGAGTTAGTTCTCGGTGAAGATTCGACGGAGTGCAGCGCTCTGCTCCGTGATGGTGAGGCGTTGACTCCTGTTCTCAATAGCCAGGTCGTCTCTGGCTCTAGATAAGCGCGAGATTTTCTGGAACAGATTTTTAGTCGCCTCAGGCGAACTCCAGGTGCTTTTCATTTTTTGGTACTTGGTCTTCAGGGCCGTGAAGTCTCTTTCTAGTGTCTCCAGGCGCTGTGACATAACTGTCACAGAAGGTGACAATCGCGGGATGCGTGGTAGGTTGGATAAACCAGACATCGTTTCAGAAAATAGTAATATTGACTTGAGATTGATGGGGAAAAATACAGCTAGTCCAAATAGTCGAAGGAGTCCGAAATTGGCGTTTTTCGAAATTTTGTCTATAAAAGAAAAATAAGACGTTATAGAGGCTTATAAGTATCGTCAGGGGTTCGTAATTAGTAGTTTTGACAATGTCGCAATAGTCGGATAGAGTTGAAATTAGTGGGTACTTCTGGGGTTCAACATGCGTTCAAATGTTATTCGAATTTCCTCTGGATTTTCTTCACTATTCTTACTTATTCGGGATAATATTATACTAATCATGGGGGATCGACTCTCATCACATTAAATACCTAACACTACGTAGTAGAATGGTTAATAATAATTTATTACATAATTTAATTGGATTACAACCTAAGGGTAAATTTTATAGATTTTATATTCAGAATAAATCTTATCCGTTGACAAATTCTAAGTTTAATTACAGATTGTCATTCTACTAATTGGACTTTGGTTTAGAGTTCACCGTGACTGAACTTGTTTTACCAATCGTATATCTATCAGTGTTATGTTAAATATCAGTGTTGGTTAGATACTGTTGTAAAAAATTCGGCGGAGGAAGTTTTTCATGGTGGTTTGTCACTCCGTATCCGGTCTCTATTTTGATTAACTGGCTTTATGGATGTTTGAATAAATTTGTCATCGCTGTATTTATGAGGTTCTATGTGCTCTATTTGTCTCCTCAGTATATGGAATTTTAGACGACTAATGTAGGCCATGTTAATTTATTACTTCGGCTCTCAGCTAAACTCGGATCTCCTCGCTTTCAAGTTTTGGTTTCGTCAGACGGATGTCTTGCAAATATTTGCTTAGAATTTATGTGCGACGAATAATCTTATCTGGACCAATTTTCAACTATTTCTCAAATCTATTCCCGGTTTTGGCTCTCAATCTATCTACGGATCGTATGCAAAAGGTTTACGATGATTTCTTTGTACTTTATAAAACACGGTTCAACTGATATCTCAGGGAAAGTCGTTTGTGACGATTTGGATCTTAGGCAAATTTTTAATCGGACGTCGATCTACAACTACTTTTATTGCGTGCCGTATTTTCCACTCCTTCGAACTATCTCTCGATCAAATTTTTGTGTATGCTATGGGTCATTGATTGGATTTCGACTGCAACCAAAGAAAATTTGTGTGATATTTTATCAAGTAATAAATACTATTTTAGTTAATTCTCTTAACGAAAATTCACAAATGATAAAATCCGTTCTATCTACATTCAGTAACTTATCCGTGCTATCCCTCGTGACATGACATCAAGGTTATATAAAAATTTTCCTACCGATAGTAAAACGATCGTTCTTATCACCCCTACCTGATGTCGCACTTCCCGAGATTTAGATTTTTCTCTGCTTGCCTCGACCGACGTTTCCATCAGCCGTTGCGAGTTGTTTAACGATGCCCTACGGGAAGGGTCCTGTGCCATTTTGCCAGGCCCCGTCGCGGACAGACCGAGATTTCAGACAGGCTCGACCCGCGATCGCAACTAGGGAACTTAATCCACCAGCCGTATCGCCGATCTGTCTATCTGAGAGCTATTGCAATACTTAATATAAATACGATTTTAAGGGTACCTCGGTACATAAATATGAATATATTAAATGGTTTAGAATCAAGCATTTAAAGAATTATAATTGTTACGAACATCAATCATTTAAGGAAAACTTTTACATTAACATAGAACAGAAAATAAGTGTGGTAAGTGAAAAAAAAAGTGGTAAGTAAAAGAATTTTTGTATGGGGTTGTCTGGGTAACAACCATATAGTTTCAAAATATCAGCACCCAGAAACCCACCAATGAGATTAGTTATTTAGGTATGTAATAAAAAATATTTTCAGTTTTAAAAATTTTTAATAAGATGTTGGCGCAAAATATGAGCTAAATAAACGCTTTGACATCAAAAAGCGTAAGAGTATTAATCTGGTCAACACAGGTTTCGCTCGTATAAATTTCAAACTATTACAATTATAAAATTTACCTTTCGTTTTAATCTTGAATTTTCCCTTTACTAATAAATTTTCTTAATAATATATAAATTTTTTCCACTTCACCAATTCACAATATTTCAATTTTTCAATAGTTTCACAAATTCACAAAATTTTCAACGACTTTTACTCCCTTCAACAATATTCTTTGAACAATATTCGTTTTACTATCAATCTCTTGACCGACTTTGATCACGTCGGGTTCACCAAATATGTTGGGTTTTTATTTAGAAAGTCGGTGCTTAGGTCTGACACCTTGGTGTCCTTCTTTAATCAATTATATTAACCAAACACAATAAGATTTATTTCCAATTTATATATCACAACTTTATTCACAACTTTCACAAAAATCGATTCAATTCACAATACTCAACACAATTACTCTGCACGATTTCACAAAATTCAATGCGTAGGGATACGTCTTCCAAAGGGAGATGTCTGGTGCGCCAATTACTTTTGAATTAAGTTCTATTTTTATTAAATATTTTCTTCTATGGAACCCTAATCGATTTAATTTTATTATATTTGGATTCGTCTCGTCATTTGGCATCCGCCCATACCTGTTTCCCCCGATAAATATTTATTTTAAAATTTTAATTGACTTTGCCTTTTTAATTATTATTTCGAATATCAATGTTTTTATTGATTTTTCATTTTTACTTTTGTTCATTTTTTAACCCAAACACAATTTATGTGAATACATAAGATTTAAGTCACCAAAATTGAATACGACAGCTTATTTCCTCAAATGAATTGTAACGAAAAATTTCACAAGATGTTTTTTCACTTTCACCACTGACCTGTCTATTTAAAAATCATTAAGAAAGCCATTTCCTATCTAATTTTATTTTACATGTTTTTTCAAAACTTGCCAGTTTTGTATGCGATTAGTTATTTAGGTATGTAATAAGAAAATATTTTCAATTTCTCCTTCAATTTTGAAAACTTTTTAATAAAAGGGTGGCGCAAAAGATGAACTAAATAAACGCCTCTACATCAAAAAGAGTCAGCGTAAATAATGCTGACATAAGCCTTACAAAAACTAACAATTAGTTTTAATGAATTTGTATAAGAAATATTTCATAGTATAAAAATTCGTCCATGAACTTTCAACAATCAAATCTCATAAACACCTTTATCAGCTCTTAGCTATCTAATCTTGGCTGATAGTATAAAAAATTAAATTTTACTTAATCAAGTATGTCAAAAATATGTCAATGAAAAGTTACGAATTTGAATTCAAAATATTATAAATGTTATATATTTTCTGCTACTCTCTTACAATACTGCCTTAGTTTTAATTAATTATGTTACAGAATTAACATATCATAAATGCCTTAATTTAAGCCATCCTTTTATAAATCAAATTTAACCCAATAAAACCATTTTGTAAAATTCAATTTTTTTTAAAAACAAATTACAAAAGCAGCTAATAATAAAACAATTTAATTGGTTCATTTTGAACTCAAAATAAAATTCAAAACATTTCACACATTTATTAATAAAAATGATACATATATATAACCAGAAAATCAAATTTAGCAGTATTTTATAGTCAAAGCTCAATTATCAACTGCCATTTTCGTAGATTCATCACTTTCCACAGGAATTACTTTTCCTTTATCATCATGTCCAATGCTAGGCATCTTTTTACAAGGAGCTTCTATTACCAGTTGACCATTATCTAAGAGTTTTGAATTTAATTTATCTTCTTCGATTCCTTCCGGCAAGCTCAAAACCTCTTTAATGTATCTAGAACTCGATGAATTGTCGGTTTTTGTTTCTTTCTTAGCTTCCAGATAAATTTCATTGTTTTGATGACGCAATTTAATATCATCCGACTTAAAATCTTTACCTACATTAATTGTCATTCTCCATGTTCCACTTTCTTTATTTTCATCGGGAACAAATTCAACACGCGGTTGATGGCTCAATGCACCTCCGAAATCAATCATATGATTCATTTGGTCATTGAGACGACCAAGCTCACCCCAGATTCCACTCCAAGTATCCTCTCTGTTGATTTTAATTGGCTTGACAACAGAATCTTCAGAAATTTTGTATGGAGCTTTCAAAACAAGTAAACCTTCTTTAGTCATTGTAGATCGCAGGTTTTCATGGTCCACATTCTTTGGAATTTTGATGCATTTCTTAAATTCAGAAAAATCCTCTTCATTTACATGCTTAGCATGAACGATTATTTTAACTTCGCCTTCTTCAGTTTTCTCTTCTTTGATCGCAATTTCATTGGGTTGATATCCGGTAATTGGAATAGAAGTCGACCACAAATTGTTTCTTTTCGGATAGATTACATGATGAGAATATTCCGGCCAATATAAAGAATTAAAAATCGGTTCGTCTAGAAATCGAAACATTAGTTTTAATCAAAGTATAAAACAAAAAGAATAATAATGTAAATCACTTACGGTATTTTATACTATTTTTAAGATCTTAGAAAATTCTAGGTAAATCTATATAAAATTATTGGCTATTATTATTGGCTATGGAATCCGAGCGATGATTTAATTGATCATTTAAAACAAAAGTAAATTCTAGAATCGCAATTGATTTTTTTTATTTAGAAAGTAAATTTTCTTTATCATTATTTCAACATTGTATTAAATATAAAATATAACAATCATTAACCTGAAAAATAAATGAAAAAAATTGAAAATATTTAATAATTAAAAAATAGATTTAAATGATAAAAATTAAAGAAATCAGTAGTAGAGGTTATATGAGTAAGTAGATAGTTGTAAGTATGTAGTTATGTCACCGCTGGACCACATACCCCCTCCCCCGGGTAAAAAATTTTTCAAAGTCTAAAAGTACAAATTTTTGCCGATATAAAGACAATGACTCTTACAAGGTCATTGTGGTGGGTTACTGGGTATTGATGTTTGTTTAAATAGTATCGTGGTTACCCCGGTAACGTCATATAAATATTTCTTTGCTACCACTCGGCACCCGTTGCTAGGCAACGTTGGAATTGTGTTCGAGTGGGTAGATCGTCCGCAAAAAGTGAGCGCTATTGCTAATGCTGTAATTGACCGGAAGTTCTCTGGGTCCAACAAGCTGT
Organism: Schmidtea mediterranea; assembly: GCA_022537955.1. Classification (NCBI taxonomy): domain Eukaryota; kingdom Metazoa; phylum Platyhelminthes; order Tricladida; family Dugesiidae; genus Schmidtea; species Schmidtea mediterranea. The sequence goes on along the minus strand of CM039679.1, from coordinate 266,256,507 downwards.
CGATAGAAGACTTGTGCTCGCTTTTGATTTTTTTGGTCCCCTTATATTGTGAATACCATCGTTCGTACTCATCATTTTCGCACAAGTTTCTCGTTCAGGTGGCGCAATGTCCTCATACTATCTCTATGAGTCAACACTTATCAAATCCTTGAAAATATTGTTTCAAATAACAAGAAATATATATATTTTTATAAAATAACTACATTTTGCAAGTTAATTAGGCATTATTTAATAATCGAGCGGCTCGACGTTTAGCCCGCTCCTTGCGTTCGGGTCGGTGGTTACTTGTTTTTGGCGTGGCTTGTGGAGTCACTACCTTATCTCGGTAGACCAGCTGGGCAGGGGCAAAGACAAAGGGGTAAGTCACTGCTAGTAGTGGGATGTGTGAGAGAAAATTTTTCTAAGTCCAAAAGTATAAAAAAAAATTTAAGACAAAGGCAATGACTCATCATATTTTTTCAAGGTCATTTAAACAAAGACCATGATTCATTCAAGGTCATTGGATGATTCATAATATTTTCAAGGTCATTTAAACAAAGACCACGACTCATTCAAGGTCATTGGATGACTCATCATATTTTTCAAGGTCACTTAAACAAAGACCATGACTCATTCAAGGTCATTGGATGACTCGTCATATTTTTCAAGGTCACTTAAACAAAGACCATGACTCATTATATTTTTTTTCAACGTCAATCAAAATTTCTCAAGGTCATATTATTTTTAAACATTTTTAAATTTTAATTTACTACTTATTTTATTTTTTTTTATAAGTAGAATATATTTTCTAAATTTATTTTATTATTATTATTTTATACATATTATTATTATTTGTTATAATCAAGTCAATAATATTTTTTATTTTTAAATTATATTATAATTAAAATTAATTGTTTGTTTTAATCAAGTCAATTATTTTGTTAATATTATTATTATTATTATTATTATTATTATTATTATTATTATTGTTTTTATTATTATTACAAGTTTTATTTATTAAGATTATAATTTTTATTATTATTTTATTTTATTTTTATTAATATTATTATTACATGTTTTAATTTTATTACAAGTTTTATTTTTTATTAATATTATTCTTTTTATTATTATTATTATTATTATTATTACATGTTTTAATTTTTATTACAAGTTTTATTTTTTAAGATTACAATTTTTATTATTACTTTTTTTTTATTATTATTATTACATGTTTTAATTTTTATTACAAGTTTTATTTATTATTAATATTATTCTTTTTATTATTGAGATTAAATTATTAATATTATTATTACATGTTTTAATTTATTATTCATTTTATTATTATTATTTTTATTTATTATTATTATAAATATTATTATCATTATTTTTATTACTTTTTATTAATAATACATATATATATTTAATAAAACAAATACATAAAAACAACTATATAAAAAACATCTATATAAAAACAACTATATATAAAAAACAACAACTTCATAAAAAGTAAATCAATTATCAATAATACAATTAAACAAAAATCAAGTTTTATTTCACGTTTCTTCACGCTTGGCATTTGATTATGAAAATATTATAAATAAATAAAAATAAATAAATAAAAATAAATTATAACAAATAAAAATACCAAAGAGAAATTTTCACAATTTTTATTTTTCGAATATTTACAAGTTAATAAATATCAATAACATTGTCAAATATCTCATCAAATTGTTGATTGCGAACTGCTGGATCGGTTTCAGACATTATAATTGTTGGGTTTTGGATTATTTCAAGTCGGTTCTCTCTGACTCCTGGTGTTCTTTAAATTAAAACAATGAACGACCCAACGTATATTGAAACAACAGGTTCACAATTTATTATCACGCTACAATGACCAATCAAAGTTTATACGATTCTCTGCTCGGCGTTGATGCTTTGCAAACAAACAATATTCACCTTTTGATCCTTTAGTTCTGTTGACTCTCGTTTTCCTCGTTTCTGTTTGGTTTGATCCTTTTCGCCTTTCCGTATTCTTAATTCTATTTCTTCTTTTCCCTACTTCCCTAATTCGTTTATCACTTTTCCTACAGTCTGATTCTTCGAACCCTAGCTGAGGCAGAATGCCGATTTTCTCTGATTTTCCCTTTGCTTATATACTCCTCGAAATCAGGATGACAAATGGTTATTGCCGAGCCAATCTTTCGTTTGACATTTTCTCCTACGTGTTTGCTTCGGCTGTCATCCATAATGGTCCAACGAATCCAGATAATTAATGGCCCTACCGGTCTTCCTACGCGCGCTATCTTCTCCTTACTCTTTTCCCATTAATCATTGTGTCAAGCTAATGGGCCAAATCTTCCTTTTGTTTGCCTTTCTTCTTGTTTACCCAGCTCGGGTTTCCTTCATCTCTCGGGTTTCCCATTAGCTCGGGTTTTCCATTAGCCAATTAATTAATTAATTAACGTTTTCTGTTTTCATACATTTGAATGTTTTCAACCCTTTCTAACCCTTTTCTGATAAATCCCTAACCGTCATCTTGTTGACCATTAGCTAATCTATAACTGTCCCGTTTTTCCCATTCGATTTCGATGATTTTTCCATTTATTGATTTTTCTCGGATTTCCGGATTCTCGCCTTTCGTAATTGCTTTTGCATTTTCTAATACTGTTTCCATCGCACTTTCCTTTACTATTAATTCTGTGCACGATCCCGCTTTTATTTGCCTTTTTTCTTCGCTTACTTTCCATTTGAATTATTATCCTAAATTTTATTTAAATTTTTAATTTTAATTTACAGACCTCAACATAATATTATCACCAACATCAAGGACATCAACCCCTCTATAATGACCATATGCAAAACTCGAGTTTTTCCCTACCCAAGCTCTCTTATCGTCATGATTATTTAATGCTATTTTAGAATTTTTAAAAGTGAACAGCTGGTGATTTCGGGTTCCTATCCTACCGACATAATAGTATTGTTATTATAACAATTCAAATATGATTGGTGTTTAATGTCGGTACCCGGTAATTTTACACCCTTAGCTCGCATTGTTGATTTATTACCTAGCAAGCTATAACATTTAGGGCGCAAGAAAACCCACTCGCTATATCCTCTCTATATCCTCTCATCCTTGAACTTGCTGCTGGTGTACTGGGTGTAATTAATTTTTTTAAATCTGTGCAAAGCTTATTCCAACCTATTTCCCTCTATCAAAATACCTTCTTTTCCTAGGTTCTATGCTGTCTCACCCAGACGCCCCACAATTTTAATCCTACCACTATATACCCATGAGCAAGCTCATGTTGGTACTGTATATAGCAGCTGAAAATTCATGAGCAGGTGAGCTCCATTTCTAGAACTACTCCTCATGATATTTTCACTTTCGGGTTCCTGACTGCCGATGGAAGGTCTTACGTCTCTTTCTATCTATACGCTTGTCCATACTCACCTATTTCTACAATTCCTATATCAATTTGTCATCATTACTGTTTATTTATTAAAATATTTTTCAAAAATTTGGGCAGCGTTCCGCCCTTATTTTATGGAAAATTCCTTGTTTCATACAAACGTTAGCCTATGGTAAATTGAAATTAATGCATTATCATAAGGTCATTATTTTAGTCCAACAACTCATATTTGCTTTCCTATGGTCGCCACAGTTACCACCATTCGTAAATCTTTATATTATCATCTCACAGATCTATGCCAAAATGTATCGTTTTATTTTAATTTTCCACCGCGATGATTATCAAACAATGTACGTGATTTAACCCTACTTTATACTTTCGTTGACCTAAATTTCTATCACTAGTCGTACCCTTGATAATATAATAATCGGCAGGAGTTAAATTAAAAATTCAATTTTCCTACTTAAACATATAATAATGTTATCCCCTTAATTATGGCGATCTTCCCGAATATTAATTTTTACCGTTCCGACCAACATTGAAATGGCCGCCCCGGTGAAGTACGACGGCGTCCTACTCCGCGATCAGTGTGACAAGACCTGACCATGCCGGCAGACACCGAAAGGTGGTTAGCGACAAGGCAACACATCAACATTCCTCAAAATCAACTGAGGAAATTGAATATTGCCCTAACACTTTCCACAAACTAATATAAGTAAAATGAATATAAATAAGTTAAGGGGGACCTGCCGAGCGATGCCAAAGACATTGCGGCCATCCAGAATAAGTTAAATTAAATAAAACATTAACTTAGAAAAATATATTTCTACAAAAAAGAACAATACTTACGATCGACAAGTTTGTCAGTCAAGCATCCAAATTTCAAAAATTGTCATACATTGTGTCTACAAAATTTTCTAAAAGTCTAACAAAAATTGTCTGTCAACAAAATGTCTACCAATGTCTAAAAATTTTGTGTCAACAAAATGTCTCTAAATTATGAAAATGACTGCTGTATATATAGTCATTTCATGCCTGGGTGCGACCAATCAGAGTATTTTGAGCCTTTTTCGGCTATTTTTCGGAGGGTTTTATTGCTTTAATTTTATTTTAAATATTTTATTTTTCTCCTTATTTTTCTCTATTTTTTGATATTATTTTCTCAATATTTCGTAAATTTTTATTTTTTATCGTTTAACCATTCTTTTTGATTGTTTCTCTTTTTACCCTCTGATATTTAAATTTTTGGTCGCCGCTTCCGCCTATGTATTTTCTAAACCTTCTTTTGCAAGGTTTTGGCGGTTTTATACTTTGGTTTTGTGTTTCTTTCTGCATCTGTAGGCTTTTCAATGATTTTAATTAATATTTGTTTTATTTAATTTTGTTATGTTTTTATTTTGTTTTATTTAATGTTTTATTTTATTTTTTGATTTCTGCTTGCGGTACGTGCTTATGTTACAGCAGCCATATTGATAATTTTCAAACCTCGTTAATTATTTTGTTTTAATTTACACAATTTTTTCATTTTTGTTTAAATTATGGCTTGTAGCCCAACATTGCCAATAACCGAGTCAAGTCGTCTAGAATATAAAGGATGAGAAGGATCATAATTTGATGTATCTAACAGATCATCCGAAATCATAGCTTTTAATAAAATCTCTAATTTTAAATTTTTTATCTCCAAAAAGAAGCTATCTGTATCACCCGCTACTAGATTGATATCACAATTATAAATATCACGATATTTTTGTAACTCAACATACCTGTAACTGGTACATCCGTAGATTGGATAAATCTAGAACTGATTGACCGATATAACTAGGTCTATCCAAACATATTGAGTCCTTATTAAGATGAGCGGCAAAAAGATCATCAGTAATCTCTATTGTTTTTCTAAATGCTGGTTTTGACGAATATGTAATTAACTTTTCAGCTGAATTACATAATCGCAAATTCATCCTCTTTTTAAGGTTCTCAACAGATTTACCATACAGACTGTTGTTATACAATTTAAATAAATCTCTATATAATTCACTAACTGCATTTGCACGCAAGTTAGTGTTTTTATCGATATAATGTTTAAAAATAGGAGCTTGCTTGTATTTAATAGCTCTATGTATATGTGTAACCTTAGCCCCGAGAGAAAGATAAAGCCTGAGAAGCCTCCAATGAAGAACATAGTTCTTCTTAGGATAATGCGTTAGCATTAACTTCTCAACTTTTGAATTTGGTGGGCACATCTTTTCCGGTCCAATCGGAGAGTCATTTAAAAAATCATGTAAATTATCTGGAATTTCGATATCAACTTCCATAGTATATCCATATGGAAGGATTTCAATATCCACAACATTCGCACATTCATTCAAAACCTCATCCAAACCATCATACACCCAAGTAAAATCAGCGTAAGGAAGACTTTGGCTGAGAGCCCAACCATACAGATTATTTATATCTATGCACAATAATTCTGTATCCTCCGAAGCAGCAATGTAATGTTTGTTAACAAATGTTAACCCACCCCGTATTCCACCTTCGTAAAAATTGAACATTTCCATGTCCTGTAAAATTTCAATGGGTTCCGTTAATGTCATAAGCGTTGAAGCCCATGACATACCCGGAATGCCATAAAAGTTTAGAGGTTCAAGACCATTGTAAACAATAGCCTTGGCACGGAATTGTTGAAAATAGTCCGCAAGGAGGAATACATCAAGTTTAAGGTAAATTAACATATAATCACGCAAAGTCCTACAGTTTTGCTGCGTCCAGATTAGTTGTGCCCTATCGTACTCATCTTCACTTACGCCCTCCCAAATTGGAGGCAACTCATAAGTAGTCTCAAGAACTTCCTCAGAAACAGCAAAATTATACGAAAAATACCTTTACAGTCGACTATAGAACCTTGAAAGACAGACGAAGTCAATGGAAGAGAAGTTAGCGTTTTCACAGCCTTAGCTAACGAACAATTAACAAATTTCATACTGTCGATAAAGCGAACAGCCATTTTGTTAATGTGAACAATTAACGAAATAAATTTTTCTGTAGAGGTCGGTATGATATCTAAATTCCATGAAGGAAAGCGATCGAGACCATATTTTAAAATATGGTGAAGGTCATACCCTCTTAAATTATGAAAGACTATAGGTAGTAACCGATAAATCCTTCGAGCTATATTACATTTTCGGCAAGCTGCCCCTAGATAATTACCAGTAAAATGGCAATGATCTCTAACCGGATTTACAATCGGTTTTTTACATAAATAACAGGTTCGACAAGATTTAAACTGTCGAACCGAGTACTGAAAGACAGGCCCTATCAATTTATCACCTTCCGAATCATAGTACGGAATAACAATTTCAGTTGCAATTTCCTCAATTTTCTTAAGAAAATCAGGAATGCAATCAAGTCCGTAAAAGTAATAATATGATTTTGTGTTAGTATAATTATTAATTAATAAAAGACCTGCTGCAATAGGCATATGAACTTGATGATGTCTATCATCAGGAGGTAAAACCGATTCAAAATCGGCATAAATCACAAAAGGTGGGGTGATATGTTTAGAATAATTTAGGAATTCTAAATTTTTATTTTCGGGGAGCGTGTATAGGGTTGTGCCAGTCTGATTTTTGGCGCATAATGCAACATGTGTATTGAATGCATTATCTAATCTAAACCCATTAAGGCAATGTGGACACCAACGACATCTAATTTGAATGTTACAGTCAGGGTTTTGATGGCAATTCATTAACCAGTTGATATTGGTCACAGCGGTATAATGATATCTATCATTATTTTCAAGTAATAATAAATAAATAGGGTTTCCGTCAGTGACTTTGCTTCTATGGATCAAACTTAAATGAGGATGGTGAAAGACATAATTATCTGGAACCTCATCAATTATAACAGTTGGTGTGTACGAAAACACATTTATTGCTAATTTTAAAGTCGAATTTTTCTTTTCGAACTTTGGGATGTTTATTAATTTCATGGGACAATCCGTGATCTCATCGTACTCTAATTCGTCTAAAAACTCTGTATATTTAGAGACTCTTTGAGGGTTTTCACCAATTATATCTTTCTTTAATAAATAAAGAATAGAGTAAAGGAAGCACTTGTCGTCATTATTTTTTATATTTACTATAGCTCCTTTATTTTTCATTGCAGAAGGGGTTTTAATATATTTATGTCCAGACAAACGATTAATAGGAGCATATTTTGTTAAAATAAAGTGAATTTCCATAATATTAATAACACGCCATCCACTGCCTAAATGGGTGAATTGTTCTATTTTTTCATTAAGCTTATTAACCCCTTCGCTTAAAAAGTTATCTGAAAATGTCTCCGCATTATTCGAAAAATAATTGTCACGGATCTCGCCATCTTTTTTAAATTTAATTAATATCGCGAATTGAATTTTAACGCTCCCCATTTTATTTATCTCAAAAATTAATTTATTACTGATTCGCTCAGTTAAAGTTACTGTAATTAGTTGCGCGTTAGATATATCAAAACGTAAAGTTTTGATAGCGCCATTTAAATTTACTGAAATGTTCGGCTCATCCTCTAATACAGAACCTCCGAATTGTATAATATTATTTTCATTATTTATAATAGGTATATTATTTATAATATTTTCATTATTTATAGTATTTTCATTATTTATATTATTTATATTATTTATAATATTAGAGTCATCATCATCACTGATTTCGATGACTTCTTTTTTAATTATTTTATTTGGGATATTAATTTTAATAGGTGCAGCAGGTCTTTTATTCTTTTTATTTGATGTTTTTTTATTTTGTAGTATATTCAAAATATCGACGTTATTTTTATTAATTTTCTTAAACATATTTATTTTACTCGACTTGAAAGAATTTAAATGAACCGCATGTTCCTTATAAAATACTTTATATTTAATGTTCTGGTATGTTTTGCATGTGGCGCAGATAAAAAAGTTGATGCCATTAAATCTATGGCGGTAATATTTTTTCATTTCTTCATGGCAACTTTCATTATGTTGCAATGATAAGATGCAATATCTCGGATAAAAAGTGCCTAATAAAAATATTAAATTAAAAACCTATATAAAGTAACTAATAATTCTAACTATGATATAAAATATCTAATAATTCTAACAAATAAACCTATATAAAGTAACTAATAATATTTGCATGCTCACTGCAAACTATTAAATATTATATCTAATAATTCTAATAAATAAAACCTTAAATACAATAATATTTGCATGCTCACTGCAAACTATTAAATATGATATAAAAAAATTCTAATAAATAAAACCTTAAATACAATAATATTTGCATGCTCACTGCAAACTATTAAATATGATATAAAATATCTATTAAAATAATTCCTATATAATTTATATATAATTCAATTACTTAAGATCTATAATAAAAAATGCCTATATAATTCAAAAACTATTTGTTCAACTATATTTGTTTATAATTTATTATGTTAATATATGTTTCAGTAATAATACTTTTTTAAATATATTATAAATTAATGATATTTGAAGTATTTAAATTTCATCAATTTAAAATATATTTATCATAAAACTTTGAAATAAATAGATCCTTATTATAAATTTATTATAAATTATTATAAATTATTGATATTTGATGTATTATTTTAATAATACTTCAAATATCATTAACTTAATTTCGATAAATAAAAATAAATAAAAAACTAACATTTATCTCCTGATTCCGACGAATCATCATCCTCTATAGAAGAGAGGTCCTCCATATCTTCACAGTAACGAGGCATCTCCAAAAACGGTGGCATTTTTTATAAAAATAATATTAATAATAATAATAATAATAATAATAATAAAAATAATATTAATAATAATAATAAAAATAATAATAATAATTATAATAATAATAATATTTATAAAAATAATATAATAATAAAAATAATAATAATAATAAAAATAATAATAATAAATAAAAATATTAATAGTTAAAACATAAAATAAAACATAACAATAACAATAAACATTAATACATTTATTAATCATCAAATCTCTTGGATAATAACCAAGCTAAACAATGTTGACCACATGTTAAGGTCCATGGTTTTTGATACATAGTTTTATTATAGACAATAGGTTTACCCATTGTTTGCAGTTTCGAAACCATTAAAGCCGGATAATAGAAACCCATAGGATCAAATACAAATATCTTGCTAGGTTTCATATATATTGCTAACCAATGTTCTCCACCGAGATGAGATGATTGAGCATTGACGATTATGGCTTGATTATTACGTAAATATGGAATTTTATCAAGAGGAAAAACCCTTAAAAATTCATGTCCTAGTATTTGTTTTCCAATTCGATAGACCTGAACAGAACTACATCAATAATATTAATAATACATTTAAAAACTTACTCCATGACAAATTATCATAAATTCTCTATACATTTATACCATTCAAACCAACAATGTTCGTTCAAACCAACACAGTTCTGTTTGCAGTTATTTGAACCTCATTTTCAAATACTCCATATATTACAACATGTACCGGTTCAATTGTAGCTTTAGCAAACTTTATATCTAATCGTAAATTACCATTTTGAGGTAATTGACTCTGATTTAAATCAAAATCAGGTGCCAAAACAAATGTGAAGAATGGATATTTGCTTTTAAAATCTTCAAGAGTTATACCACAATTAAGGTTTTTATCCAAATAACCCATATTTCTAACTATACTCTGCATATATGTAGCACAATAATTATCGTTATCGAAATCTTGAGTATATGTTTCTCTAAATTCACTATTTTTCGATAAAGTTAGCGATGTTACACCAAAGTTTTTGAAAATTGAGCTCGATGTTAAGTATGATCCATTATATTGAGATTCACTTTGAAATGTTACCAATATAAAGTTGGGCATTCTTCTATCTCCAAATATTTGTTCCTTATAGAAAGAAGCTGAACTTTTAGCAATTGCAAATTGAACAATTTCCTTTGTTTTCAATGGATATATTGCATGCTTAGAATTAAGCCCCAGTTGATGACCGGCTAATACAGAAGGCTCAACACAAACTCTTCTTACCAATAATTTTGCATCAACTAATTGAAGAATTGGAGCTGTGGTGGCACTTGTTAGTGATAATGCCGAATCAGATCTTTTCAATCTAATGTGTACATTAACACCTGGGAGTAAATATTTCGGTTGATCCATAAAATCAAGTTGTAATGATGAGCACATTGTAAATAATTTAAATCCTTTAATCCACTTTTTCCTATCATCATAACTACCATAACCCATAGGAGTTAAACATGTATTTTTAGTATCGCTATTGTAATTTATAATAGTTTCTATTAGAGCTTTGTGAATATATGTACTGTTACCACCCTCAATCTTGATATTATTAAATCCGAGAACTGCATCTTTAAAAAGCGTATGAAACAAGAAATTGTATGGTATTACATCACTAGGTTCACCCAACGGTTTTCTATCTTTATCTACAACTTTGATCTGAACAGTTAACAATGTATCATTCAAATCTAGATATTCAGTTTGGGAACCATTAATATAAAATTCAATATCGGTTCAACTATCCATAATAGAATTCATAAGGAATACATCTTCAAAGACCCCCATTTCAATTACTGCTTGGGGTCTATCAAATAAACACAATTCAGATTTACCACCAATCATTTTTGAAATATAGTTCCATGCCCTTTCATTCGTTTGTTTATATGTTTATGATGTCTTTTACGTTTTTGAGCTGGCGCTTTGGGTTTTTGAAACATACCTGCAACACTAGGTAGAACTTTCCTTAACTCGGATAATGCATTTGATTTCAGAGATGGTAATATTTTCTGCTCATTCATTATCACATCTTTAGCAGTTTTCATACCAAAATTACCAATGCGTTTAAGAATAGGAAGTGCAAATCTACCAATTGTTCTCAACCATCCTGATCCATACTGTTTACCAATAAAATATGGTAATTCGCCACCACTTTGGCTACCACTATACATACTAATAATATCGTTATTGGCCATCTAATTTACGAAAATGTAATGTCAAATGAGTTTTTGTATCTTTACTAAATTCAATAAATTTACCGCTATGATCACGAATATTTATTTCTATATTGTTTATACATGATGTTGATACCGGTAAGTACATGGGATTATCGATATTTATATTGACAACTTCATCTTGGTCATGTTTATCAACCCAAACAGATTTCAATAGAGGAACCAAAGAATCGCCAACAATTATAGGATCGATGATGTTAGTATATATGAACATTTGCCTATGAAGTTTTATTGTTTTTGGTTTGCGTACACCAAAAGCACTTGCCCTATATGTTTGCTTATCTAATCCCAATGTATTAGCCAAATTCTTATCAAATGTAACTTCACAAATGTTATTATTGAGACTGAATTTGCATATTCCATCTTTAACAAATTCAATAGTTTTAAATATATGTAAACAATTTAATGAAATATATTTATGTAATTCTTCAAGTGTTTCAATATATAAATCATTAGTAAATGTAAATGTATCTTCCACCTCATTAATATATGATACAGATATTTTGATGTTTTCGATCGTTACACTTTTCTCATCAAATGTTTTGAATCGTATTAGGTATTCAGTTCCAGGAACAACAATGCTAAGCTTATCACAACCCATTCGCTTGGCATCCTCAATACTTTCAAACTTTATTGTAAATGGGCTAAAATCACAACTAACATTCAATCCATCTTTGAAAAACATGCCACTATTTTCATCTAAAATTTGATTTGGAATATGACAATATCGTTCAAAATTATTGATTGAGAAAATACCACTACAGGTTTTGGGAACACGCTTCTTGTAACCGATTTTACAATGACTATAAAATGGGAATGTATTGTACACAAATGTAAAGTCTTCCCAATTTCCATGTAAATAAATGGGATTTTGAAGATCAACCATAAATTTACTTGCTTGATTTTCCGGATGGATTAGTGGGCAACTATTACTCGGTAAAATTGTATAGAAACTCATTTTACTAGGTCTTTTGATGATATCCATGAGGGTTTTTGATATCCATGCCATTTGACATAGTATTGTTTATCCTTACCCACCGTTTTAGTTTTCAATATTTTCTGAATTCTGAACACTGTAGGTTTGGAAATAACTTGTAATTCCTGTTCATAGAATTTCCCTTGTATTACATTGTTATCACTATCTTTAATAACATACATTACAGGACTCTGTTTAGTATTAATTTTAGTAATTTGAAATACCTCATCACTCCAATTACTATCGAAATTTTTGATGAAAGGTGAAGCAGATATTTTACTAATTCTAACGTGATCACCAACTTTATATTTTGGTTTTGTAATAGGAACTTTTTTAGACTGTACTCGTGTTTTTGAGCTGATATCTACGGGTCTCAAACCATTCAGACCTCGATGTGATGAATTATTATAACTAACAAGTATTTTCGGTAATACATTTATCCATATTTTATTACCTTGATGCACGAAATATTTCTTCAATCTATCCCTCAATGTTCGGTTAAATCTTTCAACATGTGCGGCTTTGTATTGAATATGTACAGAATAATGATTTATTTTGAGACGATTCAGGATTTGCTTAACTTTACTATTGTAAAACTCCTTGCCTATAATAATAATAATAATAATAATAATAATAATAATAATAATAATAATAATAATAATAATAATAATAATAATAATAATAATAATAATAATAATAATACCTAAATCGGTTTGCAAATTGTCTATATGACCATTTTTAAACATTGAGTTAATTGCTTTAGATATTTCCTCTGCAGATTTTGTCTTTGTTGGTACACCGCGAGCAAAACGACTGAAAACATCAATACACGTTAAAATATATTTATAACCCTTGTTAATCTTCGAATACGGTATCATCTCCATCAAATCCATTTGCCATAAATCATTAATACCGAATGTCTTATAAGCTCTCGTTGGAAATCTTTTCCGCATTGGTTTGTTTAAACTGTATGCAAGCTGATCTGACAACCACTATTGCGTTTCATTTTTCGACTTTCGGAGTCTTTTCTTTAACTTTGCCACTCCACCGAAACCTGCTTCGTCTTCTGGGTTCGTCCAAATCTTCTCCATTACAACAAGGTGATTTAATTTTTAATTTAACATTAGGTAATGATTGCCCATCGTTTATTGTGATAATAATGATAATGCTAATGGTAACATTGCTCCGATAAAACCACCTTGTTGTTTATATATGATTTTTCTCATTTGATGACGATTTTTATTATTTACTAGTGATAACAAAGGCTTACGATGTTTATTCAATACTAGTTTTTTAGAATTACTGATTTTAATTTTACCTCTGACTACTTTTAATAGAATTTTGAGTAAATCATCGACAACAAAAGTTGGAAATGATTGTAAAATAGATATTCTTTTCATACTTGATGCCTTTAACAATGCATTAAAATATGGGAAACTCCTATGATTTTTTACAATTTTATCTGTTTTCTTACTCTATTTAATAATGTTTTTCGAAATTAGATTCATTGCAGGGCAATTCTCGGTTATTAGCTTTTTAGATGGTGTATAACTAGTTTTTGGTGGAACTTTATAGTCTTTTTAATACTTTGTCTAAGTTTTCGGATATTTTTAAGCCTGAATTTCATAAACATTTTTACATGTTAATAGTTTAAACTTTGTTTATATACCATGGCACCTTCTTTATTGAAAATATCGGTTTTTACCCGTAAATCGTCATTGCATTGTTGTGTGAAATCAAGAAATATATATCCATGTGGTGATTTTGTAGCATCTTGAAATGCACTGATGAGAAAATTACGATTATTAGGGTATGCTTGTCGAGCAAGAAAATCAATAACTGTTGCATCTCTAGGATTCTTGAAAATAACTAAATATTGAACATTTAAATTCCTTGTTCAATGTGCGCCACCCTGATGAAATAGATTTTGAGTAATAAAGATCACAGTAACACCGACATGTCTACTGATTTTTGTGAATAAATTATTAAAATCCTTTTCTTTATTAGCTTCCAAATCATCAATAATGATGGCATCACCTTTCCTTAAACGACTTGACCAGTTTTTATCGAAACCCTTTACTATTTTCATGTTTTTCAATTTACAGAAATTATACTGAGTTAATTCATGTTCTTCATCTGCACCCCTATGCCAATAAATCTTGTTGAATTTTGTTTGAAATAAATTAGATTTCAGTAATTTACACACAAACATAGTTTTACCACTACCACTTGGGCCGACGATTTGATATACCGCATCATTTCTTAATTCCATTATTAATTTGTATAATTATAGGTTTTTGTTTATATTATATTATTTAATGAATTCTTCCTAAAAATCATAAATATAGCTTAATATTTCTTTATTGTTTAATTATGTTATCAAATATAAATTATAAAGGAACTTTCGATGTATCAAAAATGACGTTTCCAAATGGTAAACCCCAGCAAATTGTAGATAGGAGTGGAAAATACCCTATAATATTTTTCAAATCAGGCAAATGCAGAATCATGGGATGTAAGAAACCTTTAGATGTCAATAAATTACAATATAGAATAAAGGATATTAAAATACAGTCAATTACAGTTACCATGGATATGGGACAATCTATCAATCTATACAACATGTCAAAAAAATGTCTTTGTATGTTCGAACCAGAATTATTTCCTGCACTGAGGCTTTTAAAATACAACCCAATGTGTGTTAACGTGTTTGTTAGTGGCAAAATAGTCATATTAGGGGTGCGAAATCTAGAGTACAAAAATATTGTTTGTGACATTCAAAATGAAATCATTGGATTGGTCGATATCTGATTGGCTAGTGATTGATTAAAACAAATTGCTTATTCATTTTATTTCATTTTTAAAATGGAAAATACACTGCAGATGACGAGCACAAAATTAACCAAGAAAGAAATCGAAAACTACGGTAAATTTATTATTTATTATTTATTAATATTATTATCTTTGTTTCCAGATAAATATCAGGCCGTATTACTAGAACGGTTATTCTTTTTCTATCCTCAACTCCGAGCAATAGTCAAAGACCAGCCAGAATCAATAATTCCAGATTTGATGTATGGAACCACCAACATATGGATTTTCAACATAATAGATCAAGCTCTATGGGATATTAAGCTTGACCGAAGACCGAAGGAGATGGAACCCGAATACCCTTGTATTCTGGGTTGTAGCTGCTGCGATTTTCGATACCAGCGCTATGTGGAATGGTGCCTGGCGAAATCTGTTAGGATTTCATCAAATACCAATTGTTCAGAAAATAAATGTTTTGGATTTTAATTTTGTTTGTTTTGTTTTGGTAGTTTTATTTTGGTGTTGGTAATAATATTAATAAATGTTTTTGTATTTTATTTTTGTTTGTTTTGTTTTGGTAGTTTTATTTTGGTAGCGGTAATAATAATAATAATTAAAGTTTTTATAAGTATTAATAAAATTTTTTTAAGTAATAAGTATATTAATAATAATAATGATAATAATTTTAGTAGTATAGTAATAATGATAATAATAACTCGTAATAATAAAACATGAGATATTAATAATAATAACTCATAATAATAAAACACGTGATATTAATAATACATTTTATATAGATGATATGTGTAAAATCATATATGTAAACTCAATGGGTTAATTTACATACAGTTTTCCAGTCACGCACTTATCTTGCAATTATCATGCACTTATCATGCATTGTCTTTGTGATCATGCATGATTCTGATTGGTTAATCATTATCTGTCAAGGGTATAAAAGTGCGTCACCACCTTATAAAGATCATAAATCAAACATGACCAAGAAAATAAGTTTCCAACCAGTTCAGATGTTCCACAATTATAAAATGTATTTTTTAAAGGAGCCTATCAATATGCAATTGGCAAATCCAGTCAAACTCAATAAAACGCAATTTCAATCTCTTGCTGGTACTCTCTCAATGTTAGATATCAAGGATATTGATAATACATTCAAAAAGATCAATTCCAATTTAAAATGCAATGAAAAGGCTTTCTTCACGAGTCAATATACCAGATATTATGATGCATTTACAGAAATTGGATTCAAAGAACAGGAAAACTGGTATATAACAATAACAATCCAAGGATATAAAGCTGATCAAAACGATGTGCTTTCTCCAATCTGGAAAATTGTTACTGTTAGACTTTCACAATTATTTTAATGTATATTTTAGTGTTTAATAAATGTATTTATGTTTCTTTGTTATTCTATAAACAAAATTATAAGTAGTTTTAAAATAGTTTTAAAATGATGTCTGAAAAAGGTAAAATATAAAAAATATAAAATAATTAATTAATTTCGTTTAGAATATTTAATAAACTTTTTGTTTGATAAACTCGAAGAACTAACCGGTGTAAAAATTAGAGATATGTTGACTCTAGTTGAAGCATTGAGTAAAGAAGATTCAAGTTGTGATTTTGGATGTCAGAGTGATGATACTGAAATTGTTAATGATGGAGAAATTAATACTGAAATTATTAATGATTCTGAAGAAATTATTGATGATAATGTTAATGTTGAAGAAAATATTAATGATACTGAAGATACTACCGAAATTACTAAAGATGAGCCGACCGAATTTAAGAATTGTATTGACCATGTTATAGAAAATATTATGATAGAATATTGTGGTGATGAAGACTGTTCGTGTAATAATAAATAAATCTTTAAAAATGTAGTTTTTTATTAATAATAATAACAACAAAGAAATATTTATTAAAATCTACGATAAACTTTGTTACATAAATATAAAACAGATGCTCCAGTAATTAGTTTTAATAAAAATTTGCAATTTTCGATATAAATATCAGAGCGTTTGACTTCTGCGGCAACTTGAATAATCGCTGTCCATCCACCGTTTGTTTCTACCCACGGATCAATTTTTGTTTCTATCACCTAAATAATGATAAATTAATAACAATATAAAGTAATATACCTCTATAGACCATTGGAAGTAATTTTCATAGTCGGATCCAGATTTTAATATCATGTGTTTCATATACATTAATCCTACTATTATTCGCATCCATTTATTATTTTCATCGAACATGTAACTAAATATTTATTGGAATGCCTTCTTTCTCTATAATGTTGTAAAATTGAGAATTTTTTCATAATCGAATGGGATGTCTTCAACGATTTTCTCGGTACGGTTTACCATAAATTTCATGTTTTTAATGATTTCATCTTCTTCACTATTATTAGAGACCAGCTCATTCAATAAAGTTAGAAAAAATTTAGTTTCTGGCATTTTATAAAAATATTTGAAAGTGTAAGCGTATTTATACTATATTCGACCAATCAGAATCATGCAATACTAAGAAAATATGTAAAAATATATAATGGAAATGGCAATGAAGATTTGTTGGCACTGTTAACTTCTTTCAAGCTGTTGCCGCTACTGTTAACTGGGTGTTGTAATTTCATTATACGATTGAACTGATCAGTTGTTTTATTAGAATAAAATTTTATACTATATTGAACTTGATTCATCATTTTTTCATTAAGTTTATGATTTTCTTTCAATTCTAATATTGATTTTCTTAATTCATTTTTGATAATACCAATGGTCTTATTTAAATATATAATATCATCATATAAGTCGTTTTTAGCTCTTTTTAAAGTCTCATATGTATGTTCAAATCGGAATTCTAAATTACTCATTCTTTCAGATAATCTTTTGACTGGAGTTTTTAAATATCTAGGCCTATCTATCATATACAAAATATCCATCAATACTGTTGTATCAGGACATACACATCTTGTTGAATTTTTACCTTGAACGGTTACAACAATTGAGTTGACCATATTAAAAACTAATAATATTATTAAAATTTCTTTAATCATTTTCAAATCTATATAAATTAATATTTATTGTTTATAGCTAAAGATTTGTATGTGTGTGTGTGTCTAAATTAGTATAAAAGTAATTGTTATTTCAATTTTTATCATTAAAATGGTTGTACCGAAAGCAGTTCAAGCTATGAATGAAATTAAACATTATGGTAATTTATTGTTACTATTATTATTATTTCTTGATTTTTAGATGATTATTTTAAAGTTATTAAAGAACGTCTGGAATTCTATTATCCAGAAATACATGGAATCATGGATAAACCAGCATCAATAATTCCAGACTTGATATTCAATCATACATCAATATGGATATTTACTGTAATCGATGAGTTCCTATGGGATATCGAACAAAACAATTTGTCAAAAGATATGGAACCCGAATACCCTTGTGGTGATGGATGTCATTGCTGCGCTGCCCGATATCGGAAGTATGTGGAATGGGCTTTGAATAAAGCTCTTCGACAATACTACTATAGTAGAATTATCTCTTTATAATAAATTTGTTGTATATGTCTTGGTTTTTTATTATATAATATTAATAATAATATTTATTAAATAATAATAATATTTATAAAATAATAATAAAAATAAAATAAATTTACAAAATATATTCTACTTATAAAAAAAAATAATAAAATAAGTAGTAAATTAAAATTAAAAAATGTTTAAAAATAATATGACCTTGAGGAATTTTGAATGACCTTGAAAAAACATGATGAGTCATCCAATGACCTTGAATGAGTCATGGTCTTTGTTTAAATGACCTTGAAAAAATATGATGAGTCATCCAATGACCTTTGAATGAGTCATGGTCTTTGTTTAAATGACCTTGAAAAAATATGATGAGTCATCCAATGACCCTGAACGAGTCGTGGTCTTTGTTTAAATGATCTTGAAAAAATATGGTGAGTCATCCAATGACCTTGAATGAATCATGGTCTTTGTTTAAATTACTTTGACTGAGTCATTGTCTTTGTCTTAAAAATTTTTTGGACTTTTGGACTTAGAAAAATTTTCTCTCAGCGGGGGAGGGGTAC
The DNA here is from genome assembly GCA_022537955.1 of Schmidtea mediterranea. NCBI lineage: Eukaryota > Metazoa > Platyhelminthes > Tricladida > Dugesiidae > Schmidtea > Schmidtea mediterranea. The sequence continues at coordinate 266,237,143 of CM039679.1, read as the reverse complement.
ACATCCCACTACTACTGCTGCCCATTCCTAGCAGGCCGACAATGCGACCTCCAGACCCTTTATCTGTGTCCGCAAACTTTGATTCAACTGTCTTTCATCCGCCCATCCCTTTTGGGCTACAGTAAGTCGCTGATGAAGCAGTTTTACTTTCTTCGGTTCCAACCATGAGGCTTTGGTTTGTTGGATTTCCCGGGACATCTCGCTAAGTTGAGTGTAGAAATCCTTGTTGAGTTTACGGGAATGTTCTAGTTCCCTTTGCATAATTTCCAGAGGTCCCATCTCTGCAAAACAATGACGTTAATTTAGAATCCACCAATCGTAAATCATTTAAATGTTCATCCAAATCATTTCGATATTAAATTTTACCACAAAATTCAAAATACACAAACAAAAGGCTAATTATTTATTGATAAAGACATTTAGTCTCATTAGGATCACTGTAAATTTGTGTTTCGGATAGGCCTGGAGCTGGGCGGCGGTACGTAATTGTAGGAATCCGCGATCCTACCGGCCGCGATGTCATCTTCCACGTTGGCCAGGTATTGTCTGGCCCAGATCACATGGGAGTTGACCCGGCGTTGGTGGTCTTCGAGGCGGGCCAGAAGAGCTCGGGCCCGACCATGAATTTCTTGGGCCGGACTTGGGCCGCTTGCTTGTCCGTTTTTCAGAAATCGTCTCCTGGTATCCTCTACCATGGATCTGGCGTCCCATTGGTTTTCCCTTGGTTGGAGCACCTCGGGGTATCTTTCCTGCCAGATGCGTCTCCATATTTGTCGCCACTGATCGGCAACTTGGGTGGGGACATAAACAAGGGCTCCGGATCCTTCTGAACAAGATTTAATTAAATTGATCATTCCCATCCTGCGGTTAACAAATATTGGGTTTCCCGCCCGAAATCCCTTATGCCTTGTATTTTTAATCATCGGCGTTAGTTTGATAAATAAAAAAAAAATTTTTTTAACAAATCATACACACTTGTTTGGAAAAGGGCTTTTATTTTCAAAATTTTTAAGATTGATTATCATAAAAATAAAAAAATTATATAAATGAAGTATATTACAAAAATAAAGGGGGTACGAGCTAGACTTGCCAACACAAAGTTCCAATCATCTAAACCAGGGGACTGCTTCAATAATATTGACCTTGTCTTTAAAAGGAAAAATTAAAATTCTAAACCAGAATTCTCGTAATTTAATTATCTTATAAATGTGAAACAATGTTAAGTATTTAAGATACTTAAGAATTCATTTAGATTAAATTGAAAATCGTAAAAGTAATAAAATCAGATAATCTGTAATAAATGGACCTAATGTTGTTTAGGTACTACCTGACGTTCTTGGCTTTTTGATGCTTAGTTAACTAATTAGTTGAATTTCGCGTACCTTAATTTCAAGAGCCCAACAATTATCGAATTGCGAATCGAGACGCTTTCTTAATTCATAATTAATCATAGTAACGTCCAAGTCATTATCTAACTCAATAAAAATTTAATGATAATATACATAATTGAACAAATAGTAACTACAAAACTAACGTACTCGGGTAAATTCTATAAAGGTAGTTGAAATAAGTCACAGTAGGGGTTAATGTAGATTGTAACTATTGATTGCTAACTCATCATTAATTCAATAAATACAAAATTAAAATCAAAATCAAAAGGTTTATTTACAGAAAAAAAATGAAAATTTACTCGACGGCCGGGCTCTTGAATTTGAAGTTAAGTTATCGCCAGGAATTCTGGTCGTTATACCCTCGGTCACTGGGTTCGAATCGCGATGCATTTTAATTATTTCCAAAATTTACTGATCCGTCTGGGTCGATTGGTAACTATTATATAAGTCGGGATGCCCAAAAGGGAGAATAAAAAGGTGTGTGCCTATCCACACATTATGTGGAATCAGCCTGCACGAGAAGTGTGCATTGATTAGTGCTGCGCCGAATTTTTATTCTTAGGCAATCTCTAGCTTTATGGGTGTGTGTTCAATTCTCTCCCGGTACGATGATTGGGTGAGAGTGTTTTCGGTTGGCGCACGCCCTCTTGTGTTGTCGAGTTGTGTCGTCTGTTTGTGTGCAGATGTCTGAGATTAAGTGTGTATACGTAATGCCCGAAGTTGGGTGCATCTGTCGCCTCTTATAGTGTAAGTGAGTGTGCGAGGATAAATATCGCTATCGATCGACTGAAACTTAAAAGCCAAAATTCCTCTGGTTAGACTATTTACTTCTTCGTTTTATCCCGCTATTTCGGTGGAATAAACATTCGTGGACAATCAAGTTGATTTATAACAAGTATTCTATATTATCAATTATTTTAAATTATTGATTTTTAGCTTTTCAGAGAATTACTTTTGATTATTATGCCTAGAAGAGACCTTCCTTATCGCGGTTCTTATAGTGGAGTTAATCATTTTATTTAGTAAGGTTATTCCTAAAAATTTTATTTATTGAGGTATATTATAGGGAATCCTTCAGTGCCATCGTTGTTGGGAATATGTTTATCGCCTAACCTCCTACTGGACTCTCCTTAACTACGAGTTTTATTTCTATTATTTCAGGGTTTTTAATCTCTGGGGAATTTATTCTTAATTTATTTTGTGGAAAAATTTGATGGAGATTCCCTTGCAACGCGATTGCAATAGAAGCTAGTTTATTTCCCGGCTCGTTACTTCAGCCTTTATTGTCGCTTGGGAATTTATTTTTATTTGTTTTTGAATAAAATTCTGCTTTACTTTTGGATTTGGGTGGTGCATTGTAGGTGGCGACCATGACGCGGGTGAGTTTATCTGTTATCACATATTATGTTTAGGATATTATGATCTCTATATTTATTAAAAATGATGGCAAAACTTTACCAAACTTTAGGGAATTTATAATATTTGAGGAGTTATTGTTTTTACTCCAATCAATTTTTCTCGTAGCTGTATTTGTCGAATCTAAATCGTACCGATCATTGTGATGGAATCATTGGGATCCGTAGGGATTAGACCTTCCTATTTTGCGCTAGAATTGAAGCTATTCAAAATTTTTATCGAAATTCTTAACGTAGGTTGGGGTGTTCTTAGTTTACCCTTTCCCTTTGCATTAAATTTCTAGATATGGTGTTTGGGATTACAGTAATTATTATATTTGGACTTCGACTTCACTTAATGAAATTACTTCCGTGTTTTATAGTTACTACATTATCATACTAAATCTTGCAGTAACCGTGATTATTTGGATTAGTCTAAATTTACTTGGGTGTCAATGTTGATTCTTATTGTGGGATTTGTAATACCTAGCTACTCCTATCATTTTATATTTACTTAAATGAGTTTTCAACTATCTAAGCTAACTATAACAATGAAAATTTATAATGATTACCCTATCGAGTTTACAAAATAACAATCTTAGTGTAGGATTAATTTAAGTTTACAACGACTATTCGAATCTACGATTTCATTTAAACTTATAACCTTACTTGAAGTTATTATTTATACGTTCATGGTAACCGCTTAATATTTATGAGTACTTTAAATTCTTATCCATAGTTTAAAATTGGTGGCTATGTTAAATTTATAGTAACAGTTTGATTTAAATTCATAGCAGTGATTTCATTTCTTATTTTTAGATCCCCGTCACCTTTCCCTGGTTGATCTTAGGCGCGTTGTGTTCATATTATAGTTAATGAGTGCCCACTGGACTACTCGTGTGATGATTTTGAGCCGTATGTAAGATAGTTTAGATCGAATTTATGGAAACTGGGAAACGGGGAAACAGTCACAAGGCTATTTCCCTATTCCCCACTTCCGCTATACGGGATAATATTGACGATCCAACCCTGCGTTCCGCACGCCGGGTCTTCACTGGCACTAATCATTGGCGATACTCCACGCACTTACACGAACTCGAATAACATATTTGATTTTAATAACTTGCGATGTGTCTTTGGCTGTGGGCCGGAAAAATTTCGACAATAAGAAAACAATTTATGCATTATGAATAATTTATTAAAATAATATAAAAATTACCGATCCAAACATATACAAAATATCATAAAAGCATCACTCTCCCCACGCCAACACCCAAGCAGAGCTCTATCGAGGTTGCGAGGATGCGACGTGGAGAGAGCTCTGAAATAAACAAAACCCTCACTCACTTCGTAATAGAAATAAGAATGATTTTCAAGTTTCAAAAAACTAATTTAACGATTAAAATTGTGTAAAAATGAATCGGTATGTATACCTATTTTTTGGCCTTAACCTTGCGTGTTCTTTTTGATTTAGTAAAACAAAATTCGACCTTGGAATTATCTAGTGTATTTCTAATCTTAATTTTTATTATTTTGCAATTTTATTTGATAATTTTTCTTTTGAAATTTTTATTGAATTATTTCTAATTCAAATTCTTTGATTTTTATTTCATTTTCATGAAATTTCACATTTTGTTAAATTATCAAATTTCGGTCAAATTTGTTAGGTTTTCGTGTTATGTTTATATTTATATCGTGCGGATCTTGTTGCTTTTTGTTATTATTTTAATTTATTTTTATGTTTATTATTTTATATGTAATTGTCTTCTTTCTCATATTTTGATAGGGTTAATTGGTGTTTTAATAGGTTTGAATTTAAATCTGCATGTTGTGTTTGCGTGTGTGTTACCGATTCATTTAAACATTTACAAGGCCGTTTGTGTTCTGGCCCGACAATTGGATGAGTCATAATAATTTTGTGGGGTTTATGGTTTGAATAACCTTGACCCCAGATATAACTTTCTCTTCGCCCCACAATGGTTACCCGTTGCTAGGAAACGTTGGTAATGTAACCATTGGTTTTGAGATCGCCAAAGGTGAGCGCCACACAGGAACTACTCTGGCCCGACCTCAATATGGGTTCAACGCACTACCGTTAGAAGGTTTAGGTGCGCTTTCCTGAGTTTTGGTCTCTTACTCACATGGTTCGACCTACATTCTCTTGAAGTCTCTCTCAGAAAAACTACTCACGAATTAGTTAAATCGAACTCTGTACTTATTAAATTTAATTCGAAAGAATAATCTAGGCGAGGCATTTATTAAAATCAATGTTATGTTCATCAGTCTTTCGTCTTTGCAGCCCGTCGTTTGGCTTGCTCCGCTTTTCCGGGGCGATGCTTTCTCTGTCTACTCGATGGTTTGGTGACACCGGTCGCCTTTCGATTGGCCAGTAGAGCTGGCGCAAATACTAGGGAATAGGTTACCACGTTACCCTCTTGGCACGCCGATAACGCTACCTCAAGGCCACGTATCTGAATTTTCTGCGACTGGGTGAGCTGCTTCTCGTCAGCCCACCCTCGTTGTGCTGCAGTCATTTTTTGATATATTGCTTTTGCCTTCCCTGGTTCGATCCAGGTCGCCTTAATTTGTTGTATTTCTCGATTTAATTAAGCGAGCTGTTGTTGCAGTCCATGGTTGGCGGTGCCGACTTTGTCGAGTTTCCGCTGTAAGGCTTGACTCGAACTCATATCTACAATGATAAATATCGGTCAAATTTACATTCTTTTACTATATTTATCGATATTTTATTTATCGGTTTATGTCAAGTTACTATCTGGCGGGTGGAAATTGTTCTCCTATTTACTACTCTAAGGGTTGACAACAAAATAAAACGGAAAGACTAGTTTCTAAATATTTATTATAGAACAATTATAGACGGATTGATTCAGAGTAACTTTGGTTGAGTCTCCGGCTCGGACGTTTGCGAGCATATGGGTGATCGCGATAATTGTTCAAATGTCTCCCTTCATCCCGTAGTTCTCGGGGAAGGATCTTTCGTGGTATTACCACATTCATCGCTGTTGTCCGTTTGAATAATTTCTGATCGTGTAATTCGTAAGGCACGTTGTAGCTGGGGGCTTACCCATCCGTACTGGGTAGTCTGCCCTCCGCAATATCCTTAGTTACTTGCATAAGGTATCGCCGTGCTTTCTCCACTTGGTGATTAGTTTCTCTCTGGTGTTCTTCGAGGCGAGCCAACAAAAACTCGGCTTGATCTCAGATTTCCCGAGCCGGGTTACGGCCGGGTTCCCGTTTTATTGCTATGAAGGAAAGTTCGACTTCTCCTGAATATCCCTGATTGCCTGGTCTGATTTCTCGAACGAGGTATATTGAAAACCCCGCGTCCCACATCGCTTGCCTGCACCTTGTGGCCGAGTGTGCGGGGAAGCGTGCGATGATCCGGGACGCGTCGATCCAGGAGTTATCTAAAGGAACAATGTAGTTATGAATTCGATTTATTCATCTTCAATCTCATTATTATCATCAGTCCGAAATATGGTAGGTAAGCTTTTATTTCTTTAGGTTGTGGGTCGTCTCGTCGATTTTAAGGGGATTTATCTATCGTATTCCTATACTATAAAACATTTGCTGTCAAAGTCTATTTACGTAGACCCAATTATTTTGTTGGGTCACGTTGCAAAATATGAAATATTCAGTGCAGTTCGTCGCAAATTGGTTGGCAATATCGTGGTAATGGTTATGGGAGGCTGCCCTTGGTGTCGTTTGACAGTATTTTAGCGGTTGCGTAGTTCAATACCGACTCTCAACTTTCATACATCACTAGCTGTTCCATATAAAGTTTCACCGGATCTCTATAATACTCGTCGAATCAGTGCATATCTTTCGACTCCACAGAATTTAGAGAGCTTTCAAACACCTATGCTATGAATAAGTTCCTTTTAAAAAAAATTAAATTAACATTATTAGTTACTTAAAATCTTTGTTCACACTTGCTTGGAGTGTAAGAACTGAACTGCTGTAATTACGTTAGCTTAACCGGAGAAAAATCATAAAAAAAATTGATAGCAACCACTCGCAAAAACTAAGTACTACTTAAATTAAACCTTTTAAACATACAAGTTTGAACTTATACATGCGTGAGTTGAAATTATAATTTAAATCCAAAATGCCGTTGCTAGTAACTGTTATAATTCAATTACAAAGTACCGTCGTTAGTGCAAGTTAAATTCAAACACGGGAAAATTTATTTAAGGGTTGGCATGATTTCTTTCTTGTTTTATATCTCAGAAACCGCTTTAACTGCTAATGACTTATGAAATGTAGGATTCATGACCACTCTGCATATGAAGATATTAAATCGGTATTGAACCGTGGGTTGCGACAAAACTTCTTAAATGATTTTTATAATTCCCCATTATTTTTATTCTTGAATGATACTTATTCCATCGGCAAATGACGTTGAATTATCTATAACACCAAATTGAAGTCATGTAGAACTATATTTAATAACATAATAAGTCCATCGAAACTCCAGGCCCTTTTCGTCCTCGGATCCTTGGTGGTTGTAATGGTCGTTTCTCGTAACTATATCTCAATGTACAATCAAAACAAATCTTGATAATAATTCTGAGTAATTACCTTCTCGACCCTTTCCTTTGGATTCCGTGGGGATCGCTTCAACTCCATCGCCTAGCCGATCTGTAGGAAAAACATTTTTTGAATCTCGTAAGTTTGTTGACATCATTTCGAATAAAATGACTATCTCGGGTTCGTAGCTTCTTATATCACCCGGGGTGTGCACATCTCGGAATTAGAAGAGAATCTAAACCGTCTATCTGTGCACACACTGACACTAAAGGTCATCTGTCAGTGTGTCTCCGTACTAGCCTAGGTGCGGGAACATTGCACACCGATTTCGATTTAATCTCTCTATTGGTATTTTAGAGAAATGCCGGATTAACTTTCCATTGATTAAATCATCTTGAAGGTAATTTATTTCCATTATTTGGATTTATTAAGAGCTGGTCGCATTTCTTTACCTATCCAGTATATCGGAATAACTCTGCTCCTTGGACGAGTCTCCATTCGTGAGCTGTGGATGGGCTTGGATTAGGATCATTTGTCGACTACTTGGGTATGCTTTAATTGTTAGTATTCTCAGTCGTAAAATGGTTAATCTTTAGGTCCGTTCTGATCAGGCTTATAGTTTCATTCTTATGTGGTGGTTTTGTCATGCGAATCTGGGAGATCTCTTCGTTTATTATCAAGACCTAATACCAAAGGAATAAAACTGGGGTGTTATTTAGTCGTGGAACTCGCGCTATTTGTGATTATCTGTTATATTTGAATCTCTATTATGTAAATTTATGTGGAATCCTTTATTTGATTTGTTTATTGATGAATTATCCCAATAATTATTTATTATTAAAACAACAGATATTTATTAATATCGTAACTTCCTCCTCTTTAAAGTTTTGTCTACTTCTTCAACCATTAGATTCTGCGTTGTTTTATCCCGTTATAAAACTGGAGCTGAACCTGATGAGAAGATATGAATCTGATTATTTGAAATGGTCCTTCATACTGAAAATCATTTTTCTGTCTTTGGTGTGGTTCTGTTCGAACTAAATCCACTCTCCCTCTTTAAAATCTCTTGACATCCATTTTTCACTTTCAAACTGACTCAATTTTATTGATGCTTTATATAAATTTATTCTAGCTTTATCAATCAAATCTGATTTACTTGTTTCTTGGACATTAAATTTGGAATGGATATTGATTTTTCTTCCATACACTATTTCAAACGGTGACAATTCCGTGGAATTTTGCTGAGTGGCATTAATATTAAATTCAATCCGTGGTAGTAAGTCAAACCAATTTCTTTCTTCACATTTACTTTTTAAGGATTTTGTGATCATATCTCTCACTGTTCGTATTACAGGTTCCGCCCGTCCATTTGATTGATGCTGATATGGCGAGGCAAACTCTGGCTTAATGTTTAATTCTGCCATCATTTTCTTCATATAAGCACTTTCAAAGTTTCTACCTATATCTGTAAAAATACTGATTGGTTTATCAAATCTATATATCCAATTATGTAATATGACTTTGAATATATTTTGATTATCCATTCTAGATACTGCAGTTAGACTCACAAGTTTGCTAAATCTGTCAATGATCACAACTACATACTTTGGTTAGTTTCTGTTTTATCCATTTACGCGATATTTACTACAATTTGTTCACTGAAGTTTCTACTATGTTTAGGAATCATTAGTCCCTTTGTTTTGCTTGGACTTATCTTCCGTTTCGCACAGACCATGCATTTCCTTAGAGATTCTTTTATAGTGTTAATCATAGATGGCCAAAAATAATGATCTTTAAGATAATAGTACATTTTTTTGATCCAAGGTGACATAAATCTTCATGAATTCTGATTACAAAGTATTCCGCGTAGTCAGGAGGAATTAGTACTACAATATTATTTCCTTTTTCTAACACTAGAAATTCATCGATTATCTTTAAATTTTCCTTGTTTTTATACACATAACTAGCTTTAGCACTATCTGAACAATTTTCAATAACACCTTTCATTAAATTTTTTACTTCCATGAAATTCGGATCACCTTCTTGTTTGGACTTGAATTTTTCCATAACATTCTCGCTTGAAGTATTCGACATATAATTTATATATTTAATTCGTGATTTAGAGCTTTTAGAATCATCGTGTTTTGTTTGACACTGTGACCAATTCTTGAGAGTCCGACCGCATTACTATGCTCGCTGCCTTTTCTATATTGAAGCTCAAAATCATATTCTGATAGATTTTCCATCCAAGTTTGAAATTGAGGACTTATTGATTTCTTCGTTGTATTCATGAAAATCAAAGCCTTATGATCTGTTCTTGCTATAAATCTTTTCCCATACAAATACTGTTTGAAATACATGACATTCTCATGTAATGCTAATAATTCTTTTCTAGTCACACAATAACCTTTTTCTTGTGCTGACAGATCCCGTGATCCATAAGCAACTACTGCTTCGTCTCCATTCTTTTTTATTTGACTCAACACTGAGCCAATTGCTCCAAAACTAGCATCTGTATCCAAAACAAACATGAGATTCTTTCTAGAATAATCTAAAATTGGTGCTTTGCAGAGTTTCATTTTTAACTCATTGAAAATTTCTTCACAATGATCAGTCCACTGTGAGCTTTTATCACATCCTGAAGTCACCGCATAAAGTGGCTCCACTATTTTGGCATATCCTTTAATAAACCGACAATAATAATTAGCTAATCCAAGAAATGATCTTAATTTAGACGAACACTTTGGGGCTTCTAGTTTTAAAATCTCTTAAATCTTCAAATTATTTGTTCTAATTCCTTCTAAACTTATAGTATGACCAAGAAAAGTAAGTTTCTTTCGATAAAATTTGCATTTTTCTGGGTTCACTTTAAATCCTGACTTCAGAATACGGCTAAAAACTTCTTCTAGTATCTCATCATGTTGCTTCCTCCGATTACCCATATACTAATATATCGTCAAGATATACAATAACACCGTTGAAAATTAAACCTTCCAGAAGTTCATGCATCATTTTTTGGAATGTGGTTGGTGCTGTTGCTAAACCAAAAGGAATGCGATTAAAGCAAAACTGTCCTTATTTAGTACTAGAAGCTGTATATTTCCTAGAGATTTCATTTAATTCTACCTGATAGTAAGCCTGTCCGAGATCTATTGACGAGAATATCTGTGAATCAGCAAAGCAATCGAGCAGCTGATGTATATCTGGCATTGGAAATGTAAATGTCTCTGTAACTACGTTAAGTTGTATGTAATCCACACACATTCGTATTGATCCGTCTTTTTTCCAACAATCACTAGTGGAGAGTTCCATGGGATTTGGCATTGGCTTAGCACTCCTGTTTCACCTAATTTTCCAACTAATTGGTCAATTTTATATTTCAAATGCATTGGTTGGCGACGAGGATGTTGTAAAATTGGTGACCTGTTGACAGCAATCTCATTTCTTAATATTTTTGTGTGATCCAGATCAAATGTCGAAGCCATAAATATCGTTCCATATTTTCGTATTAGCTTGTTGCTTTCTGAATTCTGAACACATTTTAACGCGTTCCTTACACTACCTTCAGTTGAATACTTTTCTAAAATCAGCGAAACATCAAAATTATTATAAATAATTGCAACTATTAACACATTTATTAATCGACACTTATCATTCCAATTAACATTTATCCATGTTGATCCCATCGGTTTTTCTCACATTTCAGAAACACCCGCTAAGTATAATATCTGTATCTACTAAAACTGGTTTTTCAATCTTTTACCAAAAACTTTTACTCATAACTGTTATAGCAGCTCCTGAATCCCATAGCATATCAACTTCAACATTCCCAACTTTCATTCTGCTCCGCTGTCTTCCATCACTCGTCTGAAACATCACATCTTTTCTATCTTCATTTCGATTTAAATTATTATTTATTGGTTCAACCCCATTGACGAAATGTAAGCAACAGGGTTGCTCTCGTTTTTTTGTTGCATTACCTCATGATCTATTACATCTTCCTCGCGATACAAATCACTAGTTTCGTCATGAATGCACATAATTGGTCTATTATGACAGTGTCTATATATGTGTCCATCTATTCCACATATTAGACATTTATTTTTCTATGGCCATTCGAAACGTAAGTGGTTACTGTCAACACAACAGTAGCATTGACCTGGTGATAAAATTTCTTCTTTTGGTTTAGGTAATCCACGACACTTGTTGTATAATTTCTTTGCTTGATATTTCATTGTAAATAATGGTCGAAATCTTTGACTTTCATTGATAATCTTCTTATTATTTTAATCTCCTATTAGAAATAGCTGGATTGTTCTCATAATTATAACTTACTTTATTTCAAAATCAAATGTCTGGGGCCCATTATTTAAATTATTCTGTTTCAACGCATCCGAGTAACTCTTCTTTTGTACAGCATCCACAAATATCTCTGACGAAGAATGTTGTACATATTCCTGACTTTCATATAATTTGGCCAAATTGAGAATATCTTCTACTTTCATAACTGGTTTAGAAATTATTTTTTTAAGCGCCGTACTTCTAGATCGTTTAGAAATATTATCTTTTACAATTTCTTCACGACTAATTCCTGAATCAAAAATACTTTCTAAAAGATTTCTTACCCTGATTTCAAGTGTGGCAAATCTTTCATCTCCTTTTTGATTAATTTCGGCTGA